>CM023450.1:166578766-166784678 GCA_013339765.2 Haemaphysalis longicornis
AGCAGCTGATGTTCATGACAATGGGTCTGACAAGGAGTTTCATTATCGGTTTCGTTAACACGGTGACGCAGAAATTTTAGTTCCGATTACCGAAGATTTTTTTACGCTACCTGAATACAAAACCAACAAAACTTACTGGCTACTGTTCCTTTTAAGCGGAAATTCCTTTTAAGCCTTTCCATTAGCGACATTGTATTGTATTGTATAGAGACTGAAGCAGAATTAAACAGTTTAGTATAAGCTACGCTGTTATAGCGTGTTTGAGGGCCCTCGTGAACAAATTGTATGTCCACTTACTCGTAGTTACCGGCTGCTAACAAGCCCACAATAAATTTTCGTGCATCACAGCAGCGTGTAATCCCCTCGCTTACTGTGCGCTTTTCAAGACACAGTAACCAGAGATTCCTATCTGCAAAAAAAAAGAAAAAAAAAAACCGCGGGAGAATGGAAAGCCTTGAACAGAATCTTTCCAACTGTATCAACCTACGGCTGGGAAGCAAGGGACAGCAAGGCGACATCAGCACCCAGTTTGATTTGGAGGCTCCCCCTACAATAAAATATTTCTGTATCACTTTGTTGCCGTACGTAGTCGATATGGACGCAAATAAACTTATGGCCCACGTTTTTGCAAATGTGCGTTCACGGGCGCTGCAGACGGTACCGACCCTGAGTTACAGTGGTCTGCCGCAGCAGGTGCTGCGCTCACCCGGCAAACTTCGCTGTCCGGAGCCTATAGACCGTGCCGTGGTGGAGCGCGGGCTACGTTTGCCGTTTGACTTCTACTCGTGGAGGGGGGGGCATGGCTTTGCCGCAGTGTTCTACACATTCCTCTAAAACAGGAATGAAAGCTCGTTCCTCATTCCTTCCCAATTTTGAAATGAGTTACCGTCTCAAGTTCCTTTATTGCGAAAGGAACGCGTTCCAGTTCCAGATCGAACATTGGAACGTGTCGTTACATTAACCATACATTTCAGTTTTTAAATTAAGGTATGATGTCGGATAATCCCGAGGAGAAATAAAGTGTGAATATTAAAACTCACACCAAACTATTTACATTATACGAATAAGACCACCACTGGTAGCAGATTATCATTGAGATAAAAAGGATCCGAAGAAACACCCCTAGAGATCTTTTTTCGGGGGGCACCGGACAAACTCAAGACATATCTAACTGCGATTTTGGTGCTCGTCTATTATGGGTGCAACACATATGGTACTTTCAACTTCGGTCTTACGAATGCGCAGTGAGATTACTGCGCTGGAGAAGTGCAATTAGAAAGTTACATGCAGGAACATAATTAAATTTCTTGCATAGGTAATTGTGTCGAAAGGAACAATACATAGGCGTTTAATGAATGGTTATTACAATATTGCAGGCTATTTAAAATGCTTTACAGGCCCGGTGCAGGGAATTGAGTAAGGGAGTTACAAAAGTGAAGTTTTGCGGATCACACAGCACAAATTTGCGAGTAACAAAACACAACACAAGTAATGGCTGCAAGGTTCAGAATACAAGTTTAAGTCAAGAAAAAAAATAAAAGTTAGCAGCGTAGTCACACAAGAAATCTACGTGCAAGAATTAGAAAGTACACCGAACACAATCAGGGTTGTAGATAAAGTAAACAACCAAAAATAGCCAAATATGTGGACGCGACGCACAAATCAGTTGCTGTGGTTAGAAATACGCATAAGGGAAAAATCACAGGAAATGACGCGGTGTTTATTCACGTGAGTAAAAAAACACTTACGCTATAAAAATCAAAGCACAGGTTAAAACCGACAAACTAAAGAAACTCTGAACGCAGGCCGTGCACGTTCGTGCGGCCTCTCTCAGGTATTGTCCATACGCACGCGACGAAATTATGCCCAACAATGATGAAATTCTTGTCCTTTGTCAACAGGACGCGTGGAATACAAAAGGTACTGGCACTCCCATCGACCCACAGACCGCGCCGTGACGAACTGCATGTGTACTCTAACTTCGAGCAGTACAGCATCGCGAGACACTGCGGCGCGCCTGACACTTCGAATGACCTCACAGCGAGCGCAACTCCCCCATCGGCACCCCACGCCAGGCAGTTTCAGGCCATTTTCACCCATCTACCCCCCCCCCCCTTTAAAACCTCATAGCTTAGCATAGCAGCGCACCCGTGCCTAGCGCGCACTAATGTGGTAGTTACCCCCGACAATATACAGATACTGTGGTTTCACAAGGAACCTGCAGCGACGCTCGGACTCAGACAACCTTTCCTCGGAAGTGAACAATTTCATCAGCCAAACGCGCATCCTGGCCTCTCCAGACAAACGAAGAAAGCTGAAAAGCATTCTCGCGGCTGTGTTATTCACCCGTCGAACGCCCCGTAAGCTCAACCGGCATGAAAGCAAGCACAAGCTGCGGCACAGTGTGTGGTTATTCTTCTGCCTTTGACTTTCGAGAAAGCACGTTCCGCTGAAGGGCGGCGACACGTTGGCCAGGCTATAGAAAGAGAAACACAGTAGCGACTTGTGGATTTTCGTACTCGAGCCTTGAAATAAAAAACACCCAGATCCTAACAATGTACCGTTTGCAGAAGGAACGCCGTTCCTTCATAAACCTAACGAGTCACCGTCACAGTTCGACCGAAACTTAATGAAACGGTGGCGTTCCTTCGTTCCTCCAAAGAGGAACTATAACTCGGGAACAACTTTCCGTGGAAATGGAGAGAAAGCTACAGGAGGGGAGGGCGAAATGGCCGGCCGAACCACATTTCGCTGCGCAGTTGGAAGTAGTTCTACAAACATTATTCAATGCGCATAACCTATGCAATTCAAAGACATATATTTCTCTTTTTCTCGCTTTGCATTGGCAATGCCAATAAATAGCCAGTTTATAATCGCCAGTAAGCGTTACGTTTTTGAAATTTGCGGTTTTGTTTGTTTGCTGAAAAAAACCACTGGTGGCACGACGGTTCTCTTCAGAAAACAAAGGGCTTCTTCATCGACAGCAGCTACTTTTCCGTCCGATACCCCGCAAGTTAATTCGCCTCGAAGAATTTTCAAAAAGCTTCACAACCCAAAGCTGTCAAACCAGACCAAGCAAGTTGTCTGCAACGTGACGCCCAAGTGAGACTGACGCAATTAGGACTCTCCGTCGTTTCCGCATTTCGTTCGGTTAATCTTACCGGCGTAAGCGAGCGTTCGGTCGCACAGATCAAGAATGAGGTTTTGCGTGGCACCCCGAAGTCCCCAAAGCGCAAAAGGCTTAGTTTGTCGACTGGGAAACCGCCTGCAGTTACAGGAAAGACAAGAGTACAGCGGTACGACAGCTTCGCCCTTGCTGCTCTCCGACGGAAACTGTATCAGTACTTCATTCGCAACGAGGCGCCAACTGCAGAAAAGAACCTCAGCGATGTGACCAGCAACCCCGACATGGGGCTGCCGAAGCTGAGTGTCAGAACGATGCGTCGGCTTCTGAATGACATTGGATTTGCTTTTCGGAAGCGAAAACGTAACTCTGCTCTTCTGGAAAGGGATGACATCATCGTGTGGCGGCGGAAATATCTGCGGACCCTTCGAGAAATGCGAAAGCAGAAACGCTACGTGGCTACTGTTTCGATTTAGCGGGTGGATAGATAAATGTACACTCCGGTGATTAAATAAAAATTTCGTATGTAACATTATTTGACAGTTGAAATGTAACAAGAAAAAATTACTATGGAAGTTCTCGTACAGCCAAATATTTTATTGCTGAGAGTTACTTATCAACACCGCTCCCCATGCATACTGGCGTTGACTTTATTTTTTTCATTGCGCTTTTCTGTATCCCTGCCTCTTATTCGTATTTTGCATGCTATTCTTGCTCAGCAAGTGAAGGGACAAGTATACATCGACATGTTATAATAATGCATAGATAGCACTCACTGACTGGATTTGTATATGTATAGATAGCATCATGTAATAATGTATAGATAGCATCATGCTCACCTCGTCTATGATCACGCATTTCACGTTGCGGAAGGCCACGCGGAGGGTGTTCAACTAGCCGGCGCTGAGGCCTCCGTCCTTGTTGGGGCTGATGGTCTTCCGAGAGAGCTTGAAATCCGCGTGCAGCGTGGTTCCTCCCACTGCCACAGCCGCCTTTCCGGTGCTCGCGCAGATGACGAACGCATTTTAGGTGGTGTTGCTGCCGGTGTTGCTATACCGGTTGTAGAGGTCAATGGCAAGCCGAAGGACGAACGTCTTGCCGCAACGGGCCGGTCTGGTGAAGAAGTCCCGTAACGGAGGTGCCCACGGCCTCGTCTGCGGTGGATGATCTCGCGGAATAGCTCATGTTGTTCCGCGTTTGCCATCCTCATCCAGTTGTAGTAGTCGTTCCGGTCCATGAAGTCCTGGCGCTTGCGCACGGCCGCGCACAGACTCGCGTGTTTCATCAGGCGCACCAAGACTTGGCTCGGGATGAGGTCGGCGGCTTTGTGTTCCGGGATGGACGATCACGGCAGGAGAAGGTGCTGCTCCTTCTTCTTCTTGTTCTTCTGTTGTGCCCTCTTCTCCGCGTCGCTGTCCGCGGCGCTAAAACTGGCGTTGACGCTGGCGTTGCAGGTGGCGTTACCGGAGGCGTTGCCCGTGGCACTCATCGCGGAGTTGCGGGAGGAGGTTCCCCTACGGGAAGAACGCGAAGCTATCTAGTGACGGATTCTTTGGTTGGCCAATCCCTAGGAGCATCCTGCCACAATCATCATCACTGGTGCCTGGCCAGGCATGCGCAGTGGGGGTGTGTACGCCGCATGGCAGAAGGAGGGACAAAACCTCGACCATGAGATGCTTCGCATCTAAAACAGACATGCTGTCGTTCCTGTGTGCACGTACATCGACGTGAAAAATCCCTGCTTACCCGCCTTCGCAGGTGGATACGCTAAAGTGCTCTTGCGGCTGTGCGCTAGGTGGTTTCAAGTGCTTCGTGCTCCGAGTTCGGTGCGCTCGGCAGGCCACCGGTGTCTGGTTTCGTTTTCGCCTCCCTGCGCGAGAATTCTCGGAAGCTTTGGAGATGGCTGATACGCCCCTACTTGAAATTGTGCCTGTCCTCAGGCACATGCATCCCCGTGGAACGGCATCCCTTCGTATGCAGAAACACAACTGTCCCAGTTTACACAGTTGCTCCATGCTGCCATTTGTTTTTTGTTGTTCCGGATATAGGAACGTTCGTTTAGTCGGCGTTCGTCTCGATGAGGTCGGCGAAAGCAAGCTCGCTTGATTTTTGCGTGGCGTGGGATTCATTTCGCTGGGCATAAACTTGGCAGCGTTTACGGCGTTGCATTGGTCGCCTCGCTTCCGTCGGTGATGGAGTCTGTGTAGCTTCTTGCAAGCCTGATGCGCGTGGGAGCGTCGGCGTGCGTTTTGTCTGGTGGTGGACGTGCGTTCTGTGAAGATCGCGTGGTTTGGTGCCGTTGAAGGCCGTTTTTTTAAGTGCGATGCACTTTATAAGCGACCCTGAATCCGCCGTCCGCATTGCTCCTCCTCCTCTCCCCCTAGCAACGGCGCGAGGAGCGGAGAGGAGCGTCTGTAGCAACGGCGCAGCGACGTCACACCCCACGTGACCCGCGCGCGCTCCGCCTCCCGCGCCGTGGCTGCGCGCGCCCGCGCCGGCTCCCGCACCGCTCCTCGCGCCGTGACGTCACACTCCCACGTGACCGCGCGCTGGCGCCTTTGCGTCTGCTCCCCCTCTCCTCGCGCCGTGGACGTCACATGCTCTGCAGCTGGCGCGCCTCTTCCCCCCGTTAGGTTTGCACTCACCTCGGCGCCGCGCCTCTCCCCTCGCCTGACAGCTCCCCCTCGCCGGTACTGCGCCTCTCAAGGCGATGGCAGAATTACTACGCCGTGTACTCTCGGCGCAAGAAATGCATTCGCACTTCCCTCACGATTCCCTTCGGGGAGGTGGGGGCAATGTTTTTTTTGCTCGAGGTGTGCGTTTCGTGCGGTCCGGGAGCCGTTTCCCTTTTCGTTGAGCCTGCGGTGGCGTGGTGTTGTCGTAAAGTGACGTGGCTGATCGGTCAAACTCGTTGTGGTGCCGTGCTCGCTTAAGCCGTGGTTGCCCTCGGAAGTGAAGCCATTCTGGTGGGAAAGTGCGCGAAGTTTATCTCGTTTTTTCGGTCCCGCAATCTTTGGCGTCGTAGGCGTGCCTTTTTCGGTAGGGCATTTGACGCGTTCGTGTGGATTGGCCTCGTTCGTTGTCGCTCTCGCCATACCCGTGTTGTCGCTCAAGCTCTCGTCACTTGCCGGTGGGTTCAAAAGTGCTGCGGTCGGCATTTTTCTTGTGCAAGCAGACTCGATGGTGTCTCGGTGCCAAGCCAGGCACCAAAAGGGCTTTGCCCTTATTAGGGCCGTTGATGTTGTTGTCCTGTACGGAAAATACACGCCGCTTTAAAATTGAAAAAAAAAACACCTCTTGAGTTTGCATGGGAGTTGAACTAGGAGCTGCAGAAGTGGAGCACAGCGCGGAAGCATTACGCCACCACAGACCCTTGGCAGTGGGGAGAAAAAGTTTCCATCATTGTCGTTCCTGTCTTTGTAGCACGTACCTACTTGAAAGATTGGGTAGTTTTGAGGGAGCTCTGAGGGTCGGATGTGCCTGTTTCACAAAACGACGGAATGAAAACGTCAGAGTTATTAAAATAGTGCGTGTTGTGTGAAACGGGAATGCGATGACACGTGAGTATAACAGGTACGAATCAGCCGCGCAGAACTCTCATTCTACGAAGGTTATGGCGTCTCGTACCGGTCTACTTGCTGAAGTAATTCCAGCCATAAGTAAAAAAAACGAACTCCAATAAAGAAACGAAAACACAATGTTGCATTAAAGAAGCCTGTCCAAGCAGATCGCGTAAAATGTGAACGAAAGCGGATGCAGGCTAATATATTGTTGCAATTACCAAGTAATTATTAAGTATTTCCAGTCATTCATCTGCAAACCGAGTAAGCATACCTAAGCAGCCCTAAGAATTTTTATTCCTCTCGTTGTTCATCTTACACATGTCTATGTAAAACAATCTTCTAGGAGGCAGCTATATCTCCGGCGATAATTATATTTCATCTCTTTCAGCCGTCCGATAACACATATCGGCTCCGATTGGGTAGAACTACCATTTATGTGGACCGAATTACCGAAGGGTGTGTGCATGCTTGGATGTGCAGAAGTGTCGGCGTGTAATTCTATGCTCATGAATACACCTGCAACATCACGTTTCATGTTTTAGCACTACTTCAAAAAAGCACCTCCCTTCATAATTTTGTATTTCAGTTCCGGTAGAAAAGCACTCGTCGCTGTCAGTAAGCTTTCGAACTGACTAGCGGGTATAAAAAAATCCCGCCATCTCCACGAAGTGAATGATGATGAGAGGGGCGAAGCTGAAATGCTTATCGTTGAAACCGTGAAACATTGTTATAGGTCTTCTTGACGGCACGCACCATCTGAATGAGCGAAGGACATCAGGCGCGTTCGAAGCCATGCTCGCGTCTCGGTTTGTAGCGCAGTGGGAATTGCACCACGTACCTCCCGTCGCGGCCAGAGAGTCGTGGGATCGAAACCGGGCGCCGCCCGCGTCAAGACCACCACTCCTCGCTCGCAAAGCTTGGGACTTCCCACCGCTCCGCTGACTTGCCGGCGACGACGTCGATATTTGTGGTGATTATGTAGGGCTTGTTTGGGACGATGAGAATCTCCATGGGTATGTTGGCGAATTCGGTGTGGTGACATTTTAGAAACCTTGGCCGTCGCCTTCTGCAGAGCGTCTTGGGTCGCCTACCCCCGGTACGTGTCCTGAGCTCGCAGGCGACGAAGCACAACCTCTTCTTCCTCTCCTCTTTGTTGGGTAGCAACGAACACGTTGAACGTTTTGAACTCTTCGGCCAATCTTTGGTTGGCCAATCCCTAGGGGTATCCTGCCACAATCATAATCGTGGTGCCTTGTACAGCAGCAACGAGGGACGGGACAGGGCCCGAGCAAGAGGAAGTTCGCCCCTAATAAAACCAGGGGGTCTAAAAATAATATTTGCTAATGGTTACGGCTCGAAAAAAGGTTTTTATGGAGAAGGCAGTGTGCTCTACTAATGGCAGGGGCAATATCACGAAGGAAAGGAATAAAGTGCATATACAGGCTCAGAATTTTTACGTCCATTTACTCTACACAGTTACATACGGGGACACATTTGCTGAAGTGTGGCGCAGTGCAGGCAAACTGAAAATGATTGATGGTTATGGCTAAGTGCTACATGGTAGTCAAATACAGAGTAACTTTAAAGGAGTCCTAAAACCTGCAAGATGTTGTTTGCTACAAATGGTTATAGAAGATTCGGGCTTTTGAAGTTACTGAGATCATAGGGAAACGCAAATAGTATTTTATTCGGGCAGGAAGTAAATGTCCTCGCACCAGACACCTCAATCGGCCTTAGTGACGGCCGAATGACTCAAACACCTACCCTGAGCCCCCCACTTACGCTGAGTTTTACCGCGGCGACAAGTCGAAACATGAAGGTTAAAAAACACATACTATGCTGTCGGCTGTCACTGCTTTTGCCAAGCGCCGGCTGATAGGATCCCTGTTGGTGTAGCAGACAAAACCTTATGGTCCTTGCTGATTTCTAGTATCAAGTTCAGCTGGTTTTAATTCACCATCTCTTATTCGATGTCTTACAGACTGTCCGAACTATGTAGCGCCAACTCTATACTTCCAAAGGTGGCTACGCCAAATGCTTTCACTGCCGAGTTGTTTGGCATTCAATTATTTCTTGTAGCTTTTTCAGCTAATGAAAGAACGGATGATGTGCTTCTGGTTGCCAAAACTAACAAACTATCGTGCGAAAAGTGTGCGGAGAGGAGTATGTGCCCACTGTTGGCCTCTTTGTAATGATCATACGATAGAATTAAGGCAAAAACCTCTTTAAAACAAAAAAAAAATCGCGCAACTTCTTTTATGCGTAACTCCACATAAGACACGTAACCCTATCAAGCCGTCGTTGAAAAAGACCTTTAAAATAAAACAAAACTGGCTGGCTAGAAAATATTTCGCCTCATTTAGTGGCTACCATTACTGTAATAACGAAAATAAATAAATAAATAATAAAGACTGAACACATTGCACTAATGTTCGCTCCGAGGCGACAAAGACAGTTTTTTATTGGCTGTCGGGCGTGTGCTTACATCGCAAATTCGAAACGTTGCTTTAAGTTTCATGAGGCTTTTTATGGCACTAAACATCGTTGAGGTGCATCGATTGCCAAGAGGTGCGGCAGAAGCAGCGCATACGGTTTCTGTAGCAGCCCGCTCGTGCAGTGCTCAAACTGCAGGGTCCGACACGCTGCAGCTACTCGAGCAAGTCTCCAAAGACACGTCTGTCTGCAAAAATCAGCATGTCGCCCCTGCGGTACAACGTAACTCGGTGAGCGTTTAATTGATGCTGATACGGTGCTTTGTCGCCCAGTCTTGACGTGGATAACGTGCCGGCGGGGACATCTATGCGTGCGCTTTAAAAAAAGCGGCAGATTTAATGCAGTCATCCAGTAGATATAGCTAGACGACTGGCTGCAAAAAAGGAGGACGTGTACTGCATTCACACGATATTCCGTGTTTCACGCAGACGAGCAGTATGTCATTTTACCCGGCTTAAAATATTGCTTTTTTGTGTTCTTAGGGCTTCAGCTAATATATTTGTGGTAATGATGAGCAACGGTTCAGCCAGGGACAGGAGAGGTCTCGTTGACATGTCTATCTGTACGGCATCCATGGTGAGACTTACGTTCGACGTTTAACCTGTATTTTCTTTCCGTTTCAGTACGACGAGGTGTGTGGAATTGGTGCCTCTTATATATAATATAATGAAACACTCTGCCATCATCCGAATGACACAAGCATCCAGAGATCTCTAAACATATCGCCGTGGCGTTCATCAGGGCAAGGGTACCGGCACTGCGATACAAGCGGTGACGCCTTCAGAAACATCGACCGGAGTGCAAGGTATGTTAAACCAAGAGTCAGAAAACAACGGCCAAAGCGTCACCAGAGCAATCATTACGACGAAGACGCTGACGACGACAACATTGACGGCCACGTCAACGACAACTACGACCAAAAATTCCAAGCGCCCCAAAAATCCAAAAAGCAGTCGTCCAACAAAGAAACTAAGACTACCGAAGCGCCAGGCCTCAAAAGCGACAAAAACATGTGCGGGACCCAACACTCCAAAGGCAACCCCAACTGGTCGCACACAAGAGAAACATGCCCCGTGTCGGTGAATGAAAGGGAAGAGCAGTGACCTGAAATTAATTTGTAAGATTTTGTACTTCTAAAAAATCGGCTGCTAGGACGAAGGTGGTGCATATGCTAACTATTCTCCTACATCTGCGGTTGGCTACTTAGCGAACGTGTATACCCAGCAATAATGGTCAAATTGAGTATTTATAGATTTAACCAAAATTCTTTGCCTGACGAAATAAATCGAGCTGTTTTCATATCTATTTCATGACCTTTCGTGAGTACCAAGATATGTTTGGCCGATCGCATAGGTTCCCTTTTACAATACGACGGCGATCGCCGACAAGAATAAGTCGAAGTCGCCCATGGCAAATGACTATGTTGCCGGAAAAGCCGACAAAAAATCCAACTTATCCGCACGTTTGTCTCGGTTTCGGGCAAACGACCTATTTCCAAGGGCGTGCTTAAATCGTAGTTGAGAAGTTGTTGGTGACTTATAGCGTTCGGGTAAACGCAATTATGTTATTCGCATTTTTGTCATTTCCCTAAGGATAGCACCTTAGTATAAAAATCAATATTTCTGAACATCTTCCATTGCCGGAACTCAGGAAATGTTCATTTAGGAAAAGGCTTTCGCATCAATTTTTGGTAGTTACAAACTATATCAAACTACGAGATCGCTTTCACCAGGAATCTCTAATCAACATTAAGGAACATACTTTACCGTCATTTGCTGAATAAGCGTCAAAGTATATCTGCTCTATTGACATCAAATAAAAAGCAGTGCGGAACAGCATCTCTAGAAATTTTATTCGAAAGACTTCGGCTTACCCTTCTGTTTGTAACCATTTTAACACTTCCCTTTAAATATCCTTAACCCCGCCGTGTACCCAAATTTAAATTTCCGCTTTTCATATACTTGAATGTTCTACGCCATCTATTACATGCTTGTGCCATTCACTCGTGCGATTGGCTTAAAGCGCGGCCGACATAGAGCACATTTCGCCCTGCGGCAGCAGCTGCTAAGACTCGTCAAGGACCCTTTGACACCCTAGACTACACATATATCAATTAACACTCCTAAAAAGGAAAGTACTTTCCTCTTTGTATCTAGCCGAGCTACGTCTCCGACGGACTGCTGGTGGGGGTGGTGGTGTTGAACACGGCGGTATAAACATTTAGAGAGGAACAAAATAGTCGCGTATCGCATCACTCCGCTGAAATGTCGTCGAATAGCTATAGCCTTATGCCGCTCTTATTACGGAAGTACTTCCCTCCTCTCCCCACCGCCCACCTTTCACGCAATTCCTCTCCCACCTCTTTTATGTTTTGGGGGAAAACGTTGATATCAGCGGCTATTTTTTTATCACAAATATCAAGCGCACACCTATTTATTCTAATTTTCGAACACTGCCTGGTACCAGTTATGTATTGATGTTTAGCTTCAAATATTCGCAATGTTTTCGTTTGGCTCAGGAACGATGAGATCCGTAAAGTATGGTACAAGATTTAGTTGATTGGAAGCTTTTGCCCATATAAACTCCTCGTTTCAAAATTCTGTTTACTTCAGCCTGGGTGGCTGAATCGAGGCACAGAGAGAAAAACAGCATCACAGACCAAAATCCCTGCGTAAAAATAGGCCGAGAAAAACTGCTGCCTTTAAATAATAAAAAGATGAAGTCCGGGTGGGGCCCTCGGTCCAGGGCTTTATAGACGAAAGTCGCTGCTTCGGCGCATCCGATCAGTCGTAGCTGATCAGACACCGGTTTGCTGGCGAACAGCTCCGCCCAGGCTTGTAGCTTTGGGTTGGGAGAAGGAGAGGATGGGGTTATGTTGGCTAACGATGAAATACGGAAAGAACAGTGGGGAATCCAAAACAGCCAAGGTAACCAAAAAAGAGGCAAGGCAGATTGAAACGAATAAATGGAGGGAAAAAATGGAAGCTAAAACGTCGTTAGAGATGTACAGGGCTGAGAAGATGAACATCAGAAAGGAAAATTTCTACGATAATTCCCAGGGCAGTGCTTTGCTTTTTGAGGCTAGAGCAGGTTACCGGCGAACCAAGAGTTTTGTGAGGAAGTATTCACAAAATGATGGGGTATGTGTGGTTCTGCGGAAAAGAAACAGAAACTATGCGCACATAGTGCTTAGAATGCGAGGGTATCCATCCAAATCTACATAAAGGGAATATTGGGCTTCCGGAAACCCTAGGATTTAAGGGTATCAGAGAGGAAGGTAACTTCCAGGCTGTCGAGGGACGAAAAGAAGATTAGAATGCTGGTGGACGAAAAGCAGAGAGGGGAATATTGCCTAGGACAGTTACCACCTGTAACAGGGAAAAGAAAGTATTTCGGGCCCAATAAGCTTTAGTGCCTGCCCTAAGCAGCAGCTAGTATTAAACCAAGAGGGTAAACCATGGTTATATTAGTCCCTTTTTGGTAAGATGACATGTCATCACCCCGCTTCAAAGGGGAAACCAATAGGAATCATCATCATCATCGGTAAAGCCATACACGGTGCGAAAGCTTGGGGGCGTCGGGGATCGTGAATGGAGAGGGCCCGTTTAAAAGGCGTACAGATTTAAGTTTTTGTAGCTGCCGCCACAGGAAAGCTTGGTGTCGCTTTTTTGTCGTCGCCATGTTCGTCGTCACCGTTCGCCATTTTTTTCGCTACACCTTCGCTTGATATGGGCCGCGCATTCAATGGCCGCGCACAAGGCTCACAACTGTGTACATTGTCATGTGCGTGAGGCCTGTCACGCCATTTTGTTTGGTTTTGAAGAATTCCAGTCAAGACCCACAGAATTGCCTGGGAGCAACTTAGTCCTTACTCCATGCAAAACTGAATATAATCCACTGATTCAGCCGCGGAGGCCGACGACAGCGCAGGGGAAGGTTCGGTCTTCGCAGGGGCCGAGGGTGTTTTTAAAAGAAGTGCCGGACGACCGCCAACCATTTTCCTCAGCGGACACAGTCTTTGCGTGAGAGTGAGGCCGAGACGAATGAGGATGGACGTGGCCCCTGCCCATATAACGGCGCACTTTTTTTCGAACTGGGCAAACGGCACCGCACTCCCAACTGCCAGAAATGAGCCATCTGGCTACAGTACAGTACAGGGCACCTCCTGTAGGACTGTTCATCGCTCAGTGTTCACCGAGAGCGGTGCCTGAGGAAACTTGGCCCGCAACGACCGGTGAACTATAAACTCTGTGTCCGTCCACTCAGAGCTCCAACTCACGGACAACACGTGCTTGATGCTTTGTTGACCCCCATCAGTAAAGCAGGCATTATGTCGTGCTTTCCATTGCCCCTATTTCTTTTGTCCCAGTCAACTCCCCCACCACACTTGTATTACTTCCTGTCTCACTTACTGTTCTTGATCGCTGCCCCGAGTTATAGCAAGACGGATTCATGGGTTTTTATGCGTTAAAAACGGGTTCTTTCTATTCTGTTTTTTTCTATTTTTGCTCGGAGACGCATCCAGACATCATTCAATTGTGTAACATTATTTTACCTACGCGTGACTACGAGATCGCAGTGCATCGCGACCAAGCTGTTGCTGCGAATGGAGTCCCCAAAATAATAATCTCAAATAATTGGCTCCGTCGAACTGAGTATATTGTTGAACGTGATGGTGGTTAGATGTTAATGCGCAATGCCAACTGGGGCAAAGAACGTCAAAACAGTGGTTATATATGAGAGATGAAGACGTAAAGACTGAAATCGCTCAACAATGACAAAAGTAAAATTAGTCAAAGCCAATGCGGATTGCTGATGCGAGGTTGGGATTCCGGATGGTATGAAATAAGGTCTGAAAATTTTATTTCTGCTAAATATTTAAAAAACGCGCCCGCCAGAAAATATGCCATTCTCCCACAGGAAAAACTGTGGGTGTAGGGGGATGTGTTGCCTGTATAGTTGCGGAAAGTGCTTTGATCGTGTTGTGTTACGTGCCTTCCATTGGATGCGTATGTGGATTACGGATAGGCGCTATCCGCACCCGCGGCGCATGGGTCTTGGTGAACCAGTGAGCAGGTGGGGTGTGTTACATGTTTGTGTCCTATCCGCAACCTTGCTCAGGTCACCATAACTTGTCTGTTGTGTGAGTGGGCTCGGTATCGTCACAAGTGTGGCTTTTTTACATGTCGTTGGTTGTCTGTCTGTTCACTCCAGTCTGTTTGCCATGTTTTACTCAGGTGTTGTCTGATGAATGCCCTGAGGTCCGTATAGGGTATTGTTGCTATGTCTACTCTGTTCCTGAGCGGCCCTTTCATCGGCCAACTCGTTGCCAGCGATCTCATCGTGGTCTGGAACCCAGCCTACGGTCACATTCAAACTTGGGGCATATGCTGACATGACAGATGTAAAAAACGAGACTGACTACATAATGTTTAGGGCGACTTCAGGGTTATAATGCACGCACGGCGCTAATTATATCTGGGAAAATAGTGGACTTAGCGATATCATTGTCGATATTATGATTCAAAATAAGAAATATGCCATACCCTTCCGCCATAAATATTCTGGACTTCTCATTGAAGGTTTTACCTGCCTTGACGATGGGATCGTGTACAGCACAACACACCACGGTAGGAGTTTTCCACGCATCGCTAAAAAATCTGCAGTCTGATAATTCTCCTGGATATACATTAAATGCTGCAAAAGGGTAGTTTTGAGTAGCGCGTTCTTTCTAAATTGTGTAATAGATAAATCACATTATACAGGACGAAGCTGCCGTGTGGCTAGATAATCAATGGCATATGTTTTGAAGGTGTCTAAAAAACTATATTATAGCAGAAGGGGAAAGGACCGCTTCATATTAACGATGACTCTAAACACGTTAAGAATTGAGGTAGTCTTGAATGATCGCTTGTCTGTACATTAGCCCAGGACTCCTAAAATTCCCCTGCGTCCGTTTATCGGTTTCCTACTTTACACGCTCGAACCCACTGGGTTTTGTGGAAAGGCAGGCGCAACGTTTGTGCTGGTATTTGCCTAAGTACATACTTTACTGCGCTTGGAAGCCTACGCTCTTCCGCTGATTTCCGGTTATTTAGGGGCTAACACTCTAAGCCTGCCTTCGGATAATTGAATCGCCTATTCTTTATCTCAAATGTATTTACGTCAAACAACGGAGTATGTTTAAAACATTAGCTGACCGTGCATTTTTCGTATTCGCTTTACCCGTGGTATGTCAACCAGCCTTTTCTAACTGCTTTCGATTGTCAGGTTGCAGCAGTTGAAGCTTACTATGGCATCATTTCACCCTTGAATGCGAGATTCTTGCCTGTGAAGACGCTATCCGGCCTATGGCATGCTCACCTGGAGAAATTTCTCCCGCGTGCTGTTTTGGCAATGATGCCATCCAAGAGGGATACACCGGTACAGTGTACTAGAAGGTAGAGGTGTGTCGTGTGGGGCAAAACCAATAGAGAGCGTGGGTCTCTTTTGCGATGAAAATTGTATGCAGCACAGACGTTTCCCTAGATTTCCGCGGCCGGAATCGAACCAGGGACCCCGCGCAATGCAGCCGCCTCTATCCAGTTGCTTCATTTCTAAACGGTCGAACCGAACGCCAAGCAGCTGGTACCGATTTGCGCTGTACACGCCAAACGCAATCGTACACCGCAAATGGAGCGCACACCCGAGAGTTGCCGCGAGTATTCCAGAAAATTGGTGAGTACCTCCAGAGTAGCACATACTCGCTGTGTGGGATTGGCCAACCAAAAAATCCATCCCGATAAAGCTGATCCTTCAACGATCGTCGTCGTTAAACGGAGGTGTGCATGATTGATTTTCTTACTGGGGCTTGGATTCGCCCCAGACATTTTTGAAGCATCTTTCATTGTTTTATAACCTATTATTTGCGATTACACTATCAATAAAACAAAATAAAATTTTATGAATTTTTAGAGCTTCCAGTGGATATATATGCTCAGTTTTTCCAATAAACATTTTCGCTTGACCGAGCTCTTGTTACTTCATTTCGACCACTCGTTTCTGGCACTTATTTTCTTACTTTCTCTGACACTTTCTTTCTTATTCACATTTTTTTTTATTTTAGATGCTTATAAAACATTGTTATGCATTATCCAATCCCCATGAGAAAGTACGCGCATTCTGTTTAAGACCCCACCAGAAGTCAGAACCCCCATTCGTTCGAATTGGCGTGCCCACTTACTGCTGTTGCGCACGTGAACCGGTTCCAGTCAGGCACACTGATACGGCTGAGAACATCCGCCCCAAGTACTGTTTGTCACCGACAAGCGCACCAAGAGCATGCCTTCACGGGCAGACATCGGTAGAATCGCGGAAAGCGGGGAAACATCTCATTCACCCCAACCCCAGTCACATATACGGCGAACCGTTCCTTAGAGCCATGCAACTTCTACTTGATACCTTGCTCAGAATTATTCCGAGTCAGAGGGCGGCACTTCGCATTTAACAGAAGCGCTGCTAGGACCTCAGCCAAACGCGATTTTCATTCCGACAGCGTGCGTTATTGATTGCCAGGCCCTTCCATAAGTCGCCGTTCCAGCAGCGCCGCACCGCAAGGCCACTGCTGCCTCTCCCAGCGGCAGGGAAGTCGCTCGCCTCGAAGACAGCACGTCGCGCTCGGCGCGCCTTGGCGGCACAACTACGTCGTACGTGACTGGTGACGGTTACCCTTTGGCGAAGAAAAAATTTCCACTCCAGAGGATTTCATCTTCCTCGCTTTGCCGTTGGGGGTGATGGCCGCCTTATTCTTATGGACCTTTTACTCTCTGAGACAGGCCGCGTCTGGAAGACTAGGGCGTAGATACCGAGGTGTTGGGTATCGCAAATGGTGAGAGTCATTAACCATCCGACCCCGAGAAGAAACAATGATCAGTCCGCGTAGCAGCCAACTCAAAGCAGGCAAAAAGCCTAGAGCACTTTATACCTGGTTCGGAGCACCCGTGCTGCGCGAGGACCAGGAAAATGACGAGTCTCCTCCTAACGCCACAGCTAAACAATTGCTCTCGGATAACTTTTTGCAGAAAAGAAAATAAATCGTCGTGGGCCAAATAACGCCACCAAAATTCTTTGGGTGTATTTTACCTCCATCTTTGCATTCCTGGAATTCTTCTGTTTGTTTTTAAAATAACATAACGCATGGAAAGACATTCTGAGGAATCTCCTTTTATGTATTTTTTAAAGTTTCAGAGGGCGTATGGCTTTGTCAAGAGCGCTTCCGGCATAAAACAAGCCTCAAATAGATAATGTGTGCGCTGTGTATAAAACAAGACAGGAAAAGTACTGCGTTCAATTAAATTACCATTTTCGAATTGTTTGCATGTGCCACAGGCCTATGCAAGTGGCCTTGTGGCCTTAGATTTTGATTCATAACCTGCCCTTTAAAGCGCTGCAGTGCGAAGGGCTGCATGATCTGCAAGAATCATATTTATGTACAAAAGTAGTGGCAGCCAATCTTTCTCACATCAACTGCGTGTTCGAGTAAAACGCCATTGGAGGAAAAATAATGATTGTGAGCTTGGTAGACAGGACCTAAGCAGAACTTGTTAAGCATCTTTCGGCATGTCTTCCGGAAACGCGAAACATCTCCTTCTGACAAGAATAGGGAAGTGCTACAAAATGTTTGTGGTCAGTTCAACGCCACAGCGTTAGCGCCCTAGTCTGAAAAACCATCATTGCTGGTCGCGCAGTTGCTGTTTGTTACAGTATGTGGGTGTTGCGGTAAGAAGTAAAGAATAAATACGTTTAAGTTCCTATCGGATTTTGATCCAGTTCTTTAGAGCAAAAGCCGAGCGCTTTACCCAGGACAGCCGTGGGGCAGAAGTTATAACATAAGACTTCGTAGCGCGCTACGAGAACAGGGCACCTCAGCCACGCAGATGTATGCTTCTCGGGTAGCTGTGGCTTGTATTGCCGTCTGTTGTTGAGCTAATTTGCTGAAAAGCAAGAAAAAAACTATTTATACATAGTTTTTTCCTGTTTTTTGTATAGATGTAGTTTTTTTCTTGAGCACCCTTGCGCCTTATATGGTGTCAGGGTGCTCAAGCTTCATAGGGCAGCTTCCTTTTCCTTTCGTCCCGTCTTGTATTCTGTTTCGTGCTGTAACGAGATAATAAATATATGAATCTAAACATTAGGAGGAAAAGAGAGAAGAGGAGGAGAAAAATGAACGGAAAGGCCGAGAGGTTATCCAGAGGCTAGCGCAGATTCCTACTCGGCACTGGGGAAGAGGTGTTCAGGGAATGAAAGAAATGGCAGGCCAAAAAGAGGGAATATGAGCAGGGCCGCGCACACACTTTAGTCCCTTTGTGGGCACTATAGCCTTTCATCCAAGCGTGTGTTCGTAATGAAAAGGAGAAAGGCTCTGTTGCTTTCTGCGAACTTGATTTTAGGGTTGATGTCCTAGAAGTCTCTAGTTTGAACGGTTGATTTTCCAATCGCCTGAACTCGGCGGCCAAAACACGTCTTCCTGGTGAATACTGGGGGCAACAACAAAGCACATGTTCGATTGTCTCTGCAACCTCGCAGGCTTCGCAGTGGGCACTACTGGCCCATCCGTGGAGAAGAGGGTCTTGGTTGTGGAGGCACGGATTAACAAATTGTGTATTCTATTGTGTAATGGAGGTCCTCCGCGCGAACTGACAAAGAATCCTAGCTGCGTCAATCCTTGAAAGCGGAAGCAAGATGGTGCTTTCACTGTCATGGACTGTCCGGGCAGCTGCACCAGCCAAAACGTTGTCGGTTATTCCACAGGGAGTTGGCAGCCACAAAAATAAAATATTATGGCCCTTTATGACGGCCTGGTGGAATACTTCTCGAATTTATGTCTCAAGTTGGGGAAAAGGCCATCGCGCAGGGCTGCTCGGAAGCTTTGCATGGCGCCTTTAGAGTCGGTAAAAAAAGACCATTTTTCGGAAGGAGCTTCCACAATGTATTGAGAGCTTCACGGGTGGCTGGCTGCAAGTTCAGCAACCGTCGAGTTCGTGACAGGGCCAAAAAGAATCGGAATTTTGGTTGATTCTGATGGTTAACCACCGTACCTGCCGAGCTCGAGGACGTCACAAAGCCATCTGTGTATACATGCTTCCGGTCATTGTGTTCTTCGTGCAGTAATTGCATAGAGAACTGTCTGAGAGCCAGTGGTGGCAAGCCGGTTTTGTTTCCAATGCCCGGAACAAGGAGGTGAATATCCGGGGTTGCCAGGCACCACAACGGGGAGAACGGTGTGATCGCAGGCGTGGACGCGACGGTACTTCAACCCTGTGCGCTGCGACAATGGCTGCAAGTGAAGAGCGTGGTTGACTTCGAGGAAGCTGCGCAAGGTGGTGACATGGTAGTCTCGTGAGGTGTCTGATGTGTAGGCGTAGCGTGTCGATGGTCACATAAGCTGCTGTAGGATAGACTTGGCAATGGATATTCTTCCTGCTGTTGATGCACATTGCGGCAAACCAAGACACGTTTGGAGAGCCTGTGCTTGGATACTGTGGACCGCCAGAAGGTTGGCGGAACATTAGGTGTGCTGCAGTGCACACACCTCAAGGGCGTCTCGTGCTGCGTTTTCAGCATGGTGGAGTTTGGAATATGATCCTCTCTTGCATAAAGGATCAAGGCGCCGTCCTCAAAATTAAAAAAAAATGGGGTGGTTGGAAAGCACAGCTTTAAACAACACCCACAACAATTGCTATAGCGACGTCACTTGAATTCACGCACGTGGCACTACAAATAGTGAGACCAAGGATTCTGCCAGCCGTTACCTGGAATTCACGAGGGCGGTGTCCCGAACGCAGCAACGTTGGGCACAGCCGGGCCGTGTGTCGGCCGTAAGAAAACGAAGAGGAGCGTCTTCGAAAGGTGAGACATCGGAACCTAGCCATCATGATGTGCTAGTTCGGGGCTACACTACCGCACGACACAAGCGCAGACACCGAAACAATTTGGCATGTGAGCTTAGTGATTCCCATTTATACCGATTAAAACTAGTTTGTGTAGTAAGATTGGGAATTGCGGGATACCCGAGGGAACTTTTATAATCGCTATTTATAAGATCAGATTACAATCGCTATTTATCAGGTCCACATTTTGTAATACCTCTTAAAACACAACCGAACTGACATTCAGCAGTTTAGAAAACAGAGTCCCATTCCTGCCAAGCAGTGCGCGAAAGGTCCATATGCCTGTATGTGGTTGGTACATTTTGTTTCTCCGCCCTGGAAAGCAATCCTTAACGTATCTTTGCCGTACGCTCTCTTACTTCCCTCGGGTTTGGGTTACCCAGCAGGTGCTGTCAAAAAAGTTAATCAAGCGTGCAAAGAAAGCGCGCAATAAACTTGGAGCAAGACTTGTTTTGGCGTTGCTTCGCCAAAACAAGTGTCGCTAAAGCCGACGACATAGCTGTCCCGCCGGTCTTTGCCGTCACCTCCGTGCGGGGAAAGCTGGGTAATAGCCCTAGAGATAATATACTGGTAATAGCACCCGTTCGCCGCGTCATCTACAGAGTGCAGCGTGAGTGAAAAGCACCCCTCCCAAACCCTGCCGCACTGGGAGTTTCTTGTCCCGCACGCCACGAAAGAACCGTTGGCAGGTAGAGACAGAAAGCTTTGCTTTAAAACAGGACATTTGGGGGAGTGCTCCTCATTGGCTTTTTGCAGGCATGCAGGTTAGCTCTGAGCTTCCTTTGAAGGAAGTTTACACGCGTCGATGAAATACGGCAGGCCTAGCTTCCGGAATACATTAAAATGGAGGAAGCTCAGGCTAACGCGTAAAACATGAAGTTAGCGAAGCTGTACGCAACCTTCAAGATGATCACAATATTTTGAGCCCAGGATCGCAGCCTATTTTCTAGCTCTTCGCTACGTGAACTCCCTTACTTCATCATTGAAATTTTAGGTGTCTAAGTTCATTTTTTGGAACTGATAATCACTGGTGATCACCTTGAAGGGGCGTTCGCTATGACGTGTGCTCCTCGTTCCAAATAAGTGTAGCCACGATTACGCGAACGGTGGAGAGTTTTTGTTCTGGCCAATCTTGGCAAACCACTTTGCGTGGGTATGCTTGGCTTGACAAACGCGCGCCAGGGGCGCTGGGCAATCACCGCGAGGCACGCAGACACGAACCTTAGTTTGTTCTTGTTTTTGTTTTATTTTAACTGCCGGGTGGTTGCCGAAGTCTTGACCAATCTCCTTACGTTGGTATGCCTGGCTTGACAAATGTTCGCAGGGAACGCTGGGTGTCGTCGCGAGGAACGCACGCACGAACGCTGGGCATTTCCTTGTTTTTGTTAACTGTCAGGCGGTCGCCGCGAGTCCCGTGCTCAGTGAGCGCGCTCAGCAATTTCTTTGTATTTTAACAGTCGACACGAAAAATTACGATTTGCTAAAGAGCTTCGCCTGTCAAACCATCCTGGCACCCCTCAGTCGACCTTCTTTCATAAACAAATAAAAAACAAAAAAGACCGATTTCTCAGTGAGTTTCTTTCGGACCACCACTGGTATTACAGCTTCCGATCACACCGAGAAGCTTCGCGCATGGCTTGTGCAACTCAGGCCAACAGCACCTCGCATCGCCCGCAACAGGAAGGTTTTCACTTTTCCCGACATGGACTCGGCTACACATGTGTTCGTGCGACACGACACAACGAAGCCGCCCCTCACTCCGCCGTACGATGGCCCATTCAAAGTTTTGAGACGTACTAACAAAACCATCAAAATCGACGTGGGGGCAAACGAGGAATTCGTCGTTATTGACCGCGCCAAGCCTGCTCATATTGAGGTTTCCGGTCATGCAGCCTCTCACGTACGTTTCAGTGCTAACCATTGGACTCTGACCTTTCGCCATTCAGCCCATAACTGCTGTCTTTCTTTAAAAGCTCCGAAATCTAGGGGGAGAGCCTTTGTAGAGGAAGCTGCTTTGCACCGCCGCATTCTTTCCCTCCCGTCTGCAGCCGGCCTTCGACAGCGCGCCTTGTGAAACACTGGTATTCGTGGCGCCGGCGCCTATCCCTACCCGCTCGGGGAACAACTTGTCCTGCCGACTCCTGAGATTAGCCATGCGGCATGCTACGTCTGCTCGCTCGGGGGCCCCTTTTTCCTCTATCTTTTAGAAAAACCCGGGGGGTTCCCCTTTCTCTCTTTCGTCGGGGGGGGAACTCTCGGCACTCGCATCTTTATAAAATAAACAGCGTGTTTTTGAAACTCCCAAACCACCACCACGTCTGCTTTCTCGCTTTCTTCGGCAGCCGACCTTCCCGGCTGCTACAGTCCTGATGTTCGGCCGCGTCTATGTACACGGCACCGGTTGTCTTTAGCATAAAGATCGACCAGCGCTTTCGCTCTAGCCAACCTCCGCTCGGGTGTTCTCGGGGTTCATATTTCTGGGGGAGGGGACAGACCAACCAGACGGTTGCGAATATCATCCGGTTATCTGATCCTTGGGCTCCCGCTTGTCTTCTGTGGATAGTAGACCCAGGTGTTGGAGATTATGACGACCGTCCGTGTACTAGATAGGCGATCTATCTGGACGATTTCATTGGGCTTCAGCTATCTCGTCCAAGGTGTTGTGGACACCCCGGGCCAGGCGTTTTCAGTACTTGTGCTCTGGAGAAGTTCCAAAGCCGTCTTGTAGGTCTTGCGGATGATGGCGTCCACCTTCACCCGCTCGCACTGCCTCCAGTTATGGAAGGGAGCCACGTATGCGATATGGCTGATGGAAAATGAGTGTACGAGGCGGGTGAGGCTTCCCTCTTTCATTCCTGCTTGACGTGTGGAGATACGACGAATAAGATGCGCCGCAGCAGCCTTCGTCACTGACTTGTTGACTGTTGCCCCGTTGACGCGGTTACGCTCCAACAGAAGACCCAAGACACGTATCTTGTCGACATCGGGAATCACTTGGCCGCCCGCCGTGCACACTTTGATGGTAGTCGTTGACTGTGTTTTCCGCTGACCCTTGGGTGCAATGATGAGAAGTTCTGATTTAGAGGGGGAACAGATGAGGGCCGTCCCGTCGAGTTGGTCTTCGATAACATTCACTGCTTCGTGGAGTGTAGCTTCGATGTGGCCGTCGCTGCCACCCGCAACCCACAGGGTAACGTCCCTCGGCGTAGATGATATGCCGGAGGCCCTCCAAGTGTTCGAGGCGGTTGGGGACTCCAATCATGATCAGGTTGAAAAGCAAGGGGATATCACGGAGCTTTGTGGAGTGCCTACACTGCCAACCTGCTTCACTGGTAGTTGTAGAGCGCCGGCGCATATCTACGTGTAGCGACCCGTGAGAAAGTCACGGATGTAGTCGTATGTTCGTTTCCCCATGTTCAACTTGCACACTTGTGCCAGAATCGCAGAATGTCGCACTTTGTCAAAGGCGCTCTGGAGATCGAGGCCCAGTACCGCCTTGTTGTCTCGAGTGTTCGTGACGTCGTCGATCATTTCGTGTTTGAGAAGGAGCATTGCATCTTGTGTACTCAACTTCTCCCAGAACTCGATGATAGATTTGGGGTAGACTTCGGCGTCTTCTAGATAACGTTGCCAGCGATTCATTAGAACATGCTGCAGGACTTTTCGCACACACGAAGTGAGCGAGATCGGTCGCAGGTGCTCTATGCTGGGTGGCTTGCCTGGCTTCGGAATTAAGATAGTCTTAGCCGTCTGCCTTTGGCTTGGGAGTCGATCCTCTTGCCAGCACTTGTTGTAGTAACGTGTGAGGGCTTCAATGGCGTGATTGTTAAGATTCTTAAGGGCCTTGTTCGTTACGCGGTCAGGGCCCGCCGCCAACTTGCAGTTGAGGGCTTGCAGGGCTACTCGTACTTCCCAAACTTCAATGTCGCGGTCTAGCACATCGTTGTCCGTTCCGGCGTATTCCGGGTGACGGTCTGTGGGGGACACTGGTAGATACTTGGGGTCCAAGCGCTTGCCAACTTTCCGTTCTCCCAGTTCCGTGATGGCTCTGTGTACAGTCCGGGCAAGAGTGTTGTGGTGATAGCTCTTCGTCTTAGTCTCGTCGAGTAAGTGCCTTAGCATACCCCACGTTCTGCCCTTGTGGGCTTGCCCATCGGCCTCGCTACACACTTCGTGCCATTGCTGGGTGCATAACACCTCGCAGTGTGCCTCTGTCTTCCCGTTCAGAATCGCAATCTTGTTACGGAGACGTCTGTTTGTGCGCTGTGTTTCCCAGCGCGCTTTAATGGACCGCTTGGCCTCAAGTAGGTGAGAAAGTGGACTATCCATCTGATCGATACTGCCGTCCGTCTCGATCTCCTGAGTTACAGCTAAAGTAGTCTGTACGACGGCCGCTGCCCACTTCTCAATGTCGTCTATATCTATCGTTCCTCCGGGAGACACCGGCGAAACTCATTCCAATCTGTAATACGATGTTTTCGGTAGTGGGGATACTCTTGGGATGATGAGTGGGACGACAACTTCGAGGACGTAATGGTCGCTACCAAAATCGTCGCCCGTGTTCCGCCACCGAGCCCCTCGCGAGGTTTCCTCAATCTTGATGAAGGTGAGGTCTGTAGTAGTGTTGCGTGTAATCGACGTGCCAATGCGTGTATGGTATGCCGGATCCGTGAGCAAGTGCAACCCAGCATCCGTTGCGTCTTCTAGCAGATTGCGGCCCTTGACGGTCATATTCGGATATCCCCAGTCTTGGTGCGCTGTAATAAAGTCCCGCCAATCAGTAGTGTGTTTCCTACAGCTAGTCGGCTTGCCTTGTGTATAAGTACGCGAAATTGTTGCTTTCGATGTGCCGGATTGCTGTATACCGTGACTAGAAAGGTACTCTCCTTGTGCTTTTGCCCGTAATGATTTCCAACGAACAGTGCTCAATCGTGCTGTTGCCAATGAGGTCGTGTTCCATAAATGTAATTCCTTTGCGTACGAAGATGCAGACTCCTCCCCCAGCTCCCGTGTCCGCGGTGCGCGCGCTCGGTGGACTTGCGTGCGTGCGGTAGCCAGAGAGCTTCGGCGTGACTTCGCTTTGTGTTTCCTGTACCATAATAACATCAGGCTTGCGGGTGAGGTGCTTGAGGTGCTGTTGTAGTAGTGTTTCTTCCCTGCGTAACCATTGCGATTCCAATGGCATACCAGGAGATATTTTACTGGGGAAGTCATTTTGGAAATTGTCCGGGCACGGGTTGCTGGATGACCGGCTGCATTTGCTGGGGATCTCCTCTTAGTCCAAGGTGCGTCTTAAGCATTTGCAGTTTTGCTTGCGTCTCCATCATCATAGTTTGCATGTTCTGGCACGACTGTTCGAGTTTCGCAAGGCGTTCGTTTGTCACCTTGACGAAGGTTTCAAAGCGGTCTTCCAAGTTCTCAAGTCGCGCTAAGATCTTTCGGTCCTTGGCAGCCTCGAGTGCTCGTCGTTTGGGCATCGGTTCCATCTCTCGTTGATGAGCCCTGGGATCTTGTTCGGGCACCATCCCTGGGTAACGGGTTCCGCCGGCCGCTGGTCTTGGAGTTGCGGCTTCGGCGGCGCTGGTGGCGGTTGTTGCTGGAGTGCTAGGAATTGGTCCATCTTCGCACTGATGCTCTTGTTTGTATTTTCGACATCAGCGATCTTCTGCTTGAGTTGTTAATTTCCGCACGAAGGGCCTTGACGGCATCGTTCTCTGCGGAGGGTTGACGCTCTGGCATCTTGGGTTCCTTGAGGGTATTTGCCCAGGCAATACGTTCTCTAGTTTGTGACAGTTGGCGGTTACGACTAACACTTCATTTACTATTAAATCGCTGCCTGCTACTACCACGTATTTGCGACCGTCCTCTTTTGCGCTCGACCGAGGTTTGCCGCAGTGACGGGAAGTCGGCTTCTCGTTCTGGGAAACGGTGCAGCTGCTGGCTGCGCAATTCCTCCATCTTACGATTCCATTGTCTGCGCTTGACAACATAGGGCACCTTGAATTGTTTGTGCCCTCCCGGGCGCTGGTCGCGTGTTGTTCACCGCACAGCTTGCATTTAGGTTCGTGGTCCGCGTTAGGGTTGGCTTCACCGCATGCAAGGCACACTCTAGTATAAGGACATGGGCCCACATCGCTTCTGTGTCTAACTTTTCCACACTACAAACGTCGAAATGCTACGATACAGTCCACACCGCAAGAGGATGGGGCGATAATTCACATAATTAGGAACCTTGGGCCCTTCAAACAGAACCATTACTGTTGTCGTATTTCCAATTCTGTGCGCCTGAATTCCCAGCGGGTTGGCCGGGTTTACAATATTAGCATTATTTTGGATTAGGACTTTTCAATCGCTACTCCTCTTATCACTCCTTTCACTGTATCCTCTTAATACAGGCCTCACAATAATCTGGATGTCGTCCTTCGGTATTATCGATGGCATACGTGCTGCCTTCGCAACTGCTTCCGCAACTCTTCTGCATAGTTAACACGATCTCACGATCTAGACTTATGGTCAATTGAAGCGGACTCACCAACTCTTGTGCCGCCTGATAAGTACTGACTTCATGAGTCTTTCCTCATATAAAGAGGCCTCGCATCCTGAGATACAACCCTGCGATACGTTGGTCTGGGGTACTCACAACGATGATATTTTGCACTACATTGGTGCAAATTGTGTCTGAACTGGCTTCCAGTTTCGGTACACCTGCCGCCGCAATAATGACCGACATGATGATCGAAGCTTCAGTTCTCGCTATATTGAGTCCGCCACGTGGCCTCACAATAATCTTGATGTCGTCTTTCGGTATTATCGATGGCATACGTGCTGCCTTCGTGAATGCTGCCGCAACTCTTCTGGTATAATTAACACGATCTCGCGATCTAGACTGATGGTCAATCGAAGAGGACTCGCCAACTTTCGAAGCGACGTCGACTTGCTTGGCTCGCTTGCTTGAGGTCGTCCACCCCGCCGTATCACTGGGAATAAGATCTTCGCCTTGGACTTCAACAGTCGTTCTTCTTTCATGCCTACCAAGTTGCAACTCCGAAATCTTGTTTTCCTTCATTGGCATACTAATCTCCATCGCTGTGTCCATCTGGGTCATGATTCTCGCTGACTAGGCCTAACGGCTAGGCCTGGCTACCGGGCCGAACCACCCGGTGCCGTATACGTGCTAAGCCTACTGTTAGGCTTAGCAAAAACCACACGTAATTCGTGAGGAAATCGTCCGAAATCTAAGAACATTACATACCACTCGGGCAAATTTGGTCTCAGTCGGTGCTGGTTACGTTTCCGCACGCACTGCTAACAACGGAAACGTGTTACCTAATAGTTGGCCTGCGAAAATTATCATAATAGTAGGAGCCGATGAGAGACACGTCCGCTCCCTTCGGCGACCGCAGCGCCACCCCAGAACTGTTAACCGAAACTGATTCAGTCATCACGGTTTCCGCCACAAGGAGGTAACCACTGTTCGACGCATCGCATTGAGGCATGAAGGAAACAAAGCCAAAGCACATCGTATTACCTTTCATCGGTGCAGTCTGTTAGCGTCTGTTAATGCAGGCTTTATCTACAGTCAGACAAGAGCGTACATACCAAACCCCGGGGGTTGTATTGACTGTCCACAGAATGGGCAAGGAGGCAATGTGTGCCAAAGGAAACAAACGTGTGTCAAGTACTCTGGGCATGACCTATCTACAGGCGACTGCAAAACCACACGCTTAAAGGGCGGCAACTGCGACGGACCCTAGCCAGTATATTGAGACGGGGGAGACGCTGTTAGAATTAACGGTATTTACGCTATTTACAAAGGGGGGGGGGAATCGGAGAAAGCAGATGACCGTTTTCGTTCATGTGGGCGCCACACCGATCATCGTCTTTCTCGTCCTCCATGAGTGGCCTCATGCCATGCAGGGGGATTTCTCGTCATAGCACAGGGGCTTCAGCACTTCGCCAAGGAAGGCTGCACCATAACAATATTGTCGATCTTGCCACAAATCCGAAGGCGAAAAATAAATCATTAGGCTCAAAGTTATACCAAATCTCTCATTTCCAGAAGCTCGTAATCGACAACTCTTTCATTCAGGGAGATACGCCAACGCCACCCGCTGGGGGGAGGACCGCGTCGGGTTTCCTCGACCACTCAGCTGTCAATAAAATTTACTTGGTCTCGCCCCCGCCGCCCGGTACGCTGCCTTTGGCAGCACAAAGAACTCTTGCATCTTCTGCGGCGTTCGCTGGTGTTGTACACAAACATAAACACGTTGGGGCTGGCGTGTCCGTCGCCACTCCACAGACTCTGGCCTCCGATACTCCGGTTTGGATGGGTGTAGATGCGAGAGGACCCTGCCCCTCTTTCGCAACCACGTCCAGCCCATCAAAAAGGTAGTGGCGGTATCTTCTGCCATTCCATCAAACACGTTGCCGGGTGGCCGTCGTAAGACTTCCAGTTCATCAACGTCCCAAAACTCCGATAATGACATGGATGTTACGCAACCCCTGCCTGCATCAATTTCGTGAAAAAGCAGGGGGGCAGTCTTGACCGCGGAGAAAACCTCAAGGACCCCGAATCACTGGTCATGATTCCGGCTCTGTGACACAGGTATCACCACGCAGACAAAATCCGCATGCAGCACACTAATTCTTCTTCTAGGCTTTTATGGTAGCCCAAAGTGTAATACAATGCAACTGTAGGGGCCTAATAAAACACCTCAGCTGCGTCTACGAAATCCTGCACAAACACCAGCCAAATATTAAGTGCCTACAAGACACGCACCTAAAACCCACAAAAACCAGCATTCTCACTCACTCCTCTGAACGTGTAACGAGTGTCGTGCAAAAATCTGTCCCTGTCAACCTCTTTTAAGCAAAGCTTTCCAGCTCTACAAGCCAACAGCTATATCTTGGCGTGCGGGACAATGACCTCCCCACGGGTCAGAGGTGGCGGCGGTGGGGAGAGGGGGAGGGTTGCACACACGGAGCACATTGTGATGGCGCGACGAATTTACCAAGCGTTCCCCGCGCGAAAGGGCCTTCTTGCCGGCGGCGGCGTCGGCGGGTGCGCCTTTGTCGTCTGTTTTAGAGACAGCTATTTGGGGTCTGTTTTGGCGCCGCTTCGCGTCGATTGCGCGCCTTCACACGGCTTGACTAACTTCTTCCACGGACGTCTCGAGCAACCCGCACCCGACAGAATTTTGTGGTCGTACGACAAACATGCGTTAAGGATTGGTTTCGAGGGCGGGAAAACAAAATGTAGAAACCACATACAGGCATCTGGGTGCTAGAGAAACGCTACCTCTTGCGCAGTGCTTGCCACAAATGGGACTCCGTTTTTAAATTGAATACCAATTCGGTTTTTCAAAACCGTTCGGAGGCACACAAAATAGTCTCACAGTTCGGAAGGTCAGAGAACAATGCCCGATGAGAAAGTCAGCTCACGTTTCATTGCGAAGTGTTCTAGCGGCTCCAACCGCAGGAACGGCAGCGCCCAACAGCCGCAATGTAGGCGCACCAGCGTCGCGATGACAGTGCCCAGATGCGCTCTCGAACCTTGACAGAGGGTAGCGACGGTCTTGTTCCAGGTTGCCCGTGGACCAGGAGTCCCACAAGCTCGGTTTCCTACGAACCCACACCCTATACCGCTGCCTGGCTTCCAGACGACCGCCATTGGTTGGTTGATTAGTTGCCTCAGACCACGGCCCATACCCACGCGGGGGATTGGTCAAGAAGCCTTGTGCCTAATTAGGGCGTGACCGTAACTAAAATAAATAAATAAATGAAGGAAAATTAATTAATGTGAACGCTTAGCAGGCTAGCAGGAAAACCGAAGTCCTTCCAGCCTCCGCGATCACCCACGCGCGATCCTCTTCATTGTCGTCGTCGCTTAAGTTCCCGCTGACTCAATTGCGCGGTCAATCACTCGCGTGGCCATTCATCACACACGGCACCGAACTGTTTTGAGACGTGGTCGGCAGTACACCTACATCAAAGCTTAAAGGGGTCCTGAAATACCTTCCGCCGATGCATGGATGTACATGTACCCAAATAAAGCAATGTATTTGCAATCTCCTCCCGCAAGAATTTTGTTAAAGCGATGAGTATTAGCGAGAAATCGTAAATCAAAAACCGCGCATTATCGTCGCTCCGCGTTTCCTCCTCCTTTCGACTTGCTCTCCGCTGTTGACGGCGCGCGAGCCTTGCCTCCCATGATGCTGCGCTCCTCAGCGGTGACGTACTTCCGCTATTCGCTGCTCAGACTGTCGTCTGCTACGGGCAAGCTTTGTTGACACCATGAATCCCGCACGCCGCTGAAGGCTGGAAAAGCGAACGAAAAATCTGGCCGCATGTATGCGGCGGCCTGGCCTTGCCCTTTCGCGGTGTACGTTGCTGGCGGCACATGACTTTTTATCGGCGGCGAACTCGCAGCCGCACGGGGAGGGTCGTGCGCTCGTTCCCTTGATGAACCGCGCACTGTTTATCCAAAAAGCGCCGTATCAGATGTGGCCCCGCTGGTGCCGGGCGGCGGGTGGAACTCCTGCCGGCGGCATGTGAAAAAGTCATAATAAACCGATACAGAACCCGTGCACAAAACGCTTAATCATGTGACCAGTTCAGCTTGGGGCGACGCGTGGCGGAAGACCGGCAACGTTGGAAAACATGCTCCGGCGCGGCTCTGAGCTTCTCTAGTGCTGGAGCGAGCGCCATTTTTTGACAATCTCAAACATCGGTGCCTTGGCAACAATGGCACAACCACCCCAGAAGTCAGTTACGGTTTGCGTGGATCCGGTTCAGCTCGGGGTCCAACCTCGCGAAATGGGGCAGTGCAGGCGTACCACTCACTCCCATTGGGAAGTGTGAGATGAGTTCGGCATTACAGGAGGCGATGGTTGTGTGTGTTGTGGACGCCTTTGTTTCGCGATGAAATGCGACGTTGTGCTTTCAGCGGGTGGGATAGTGCTTCCCATGGTCTGGATTATCTTTCTCGAGTGACGTACGACTCAACCTCGCATGGCGTATGTGCAGTGTGCGTGGCTAAAAGCCATCTCGGCTTGCTGCGCCAGAGTTTAGTGACTTGCTGTTCGTCCTCGCAAACCGCGCGCGAGGTGAGTGCCGAATTTACGACGGGCAGGAGGAGGCAACCCTATCCTTGTCAATCGTGGTCAGACTTTCAGCGCATGTTGTGACGTTGTGTTCGTTAGAAACGCATCTCTGGATTGTTTTGAAGTTGAATAAAATGTTTTTCGTCAAACCCGGGCATTCGGCTCAGGGCGTTCTCTGCGATTGCACGAAAGAAGTGCCACAGGGATTCAACGCTTTCTTTATGGAACGTACTCAGGTAAGAGAATATCCATGTCGTGTTATGGCCGTGTTGCATTCAATACAAACTGTTAAGAGTTTGTTTTACACTTGTTTCGTTTGTCGTAAAATGCCCAAGCACTCCGGCACTCGCTGGCAGATCAGCCAGCGAGCCGACGCTGAGCAGACGACTTATCTCTTTGCCGGAAGTGCGTGAAAAAGCAGCCCAATAGCAGGATGTCTAGCTCATGACGAACATCTGGGAATCGATGATGTAGACATGTGAATATGGCGGCGTCCAAAAACACGAAGGAAAGGGTGAGAAAAAAACGACAAACTTTGCAACAAAAGTGTGAGCTTTCCGCTGCGCGTAAAAGAGTAATACTTGGCACAGAGGACGTTGACGACCCAATCTAACGGTTGCGCTAGTTCATTTAGTGTGCTCAAAATGCCTTTCAGGGCTCCTTTAACCAAGCGAAACCAAGACTCAACCAGACAAGCCAAGCTTTTGCTTTGCATATGCAAGCTTAGCTGAGCTAAGCCGCTTTCATTTTTTAGAAAGTATCATACTCGTCTAATACATGTTTTACGCCCGAACGTGACATACTGAAGGACCACCTAACATGATCTTTGATCATACCTACCCGTGCGCCAATAAGCACGAACATAATACTGCGAAGAAGAAGTTGGGCCCGCGCTGTTGTATACACTTCAGCTGAATAAATAAAAAGAGAAAAAGCATTCGAAGCATGGTCAATTCCAATTTGTTAGTAACGCTTTCCGTAGTTCCATTGCGAGCGATAGCGACCAAGACGGAGACTGAGAATAAGCGTTTTATTCCAGGCTAGGCCTAGGAATGGCTGGGCATGGTTGCTCCGCAGAAGGGCACCTCTCTGTGCCCCAGCCCTGTCGATAAGGGCACACAAAGACTGGCCGTCCGAGCGTACGAGGGCCGACCGGCAGTAGTCGGAGTATTTGGTAGGGAAAAAGGAAGCAGGACATGGAAATTCCACATGGCGTGGAGAGGGGGTATCCTTCAAGTTCCCCCCCCCCCCGTGGGGCAAGGTGGTTAAAAAAGGGTGTGTCGATATTTGCGTAAGGATGCTTCGACGTGCACGCCCAAACAGCAACACAAACAAATGTGCATGCACTCAAGCAACACCCGCAGTCTTGGTTGACCTTCAGCTTCCCTCAAAGCAGTGCAGCAGGAAGTACGTATAAGGATTCTGCGAAACTAGGAGCAGCCAGTCTACGGTCGGGGTTGTGGCCTATCGTCTACATAGGCACAAGACTCGGCGACAAGCCTATTCAAAAGAAACGCGTTCCCGATCTCATCTCTCAAGAATTGCTTAGGGATCCTGTGCAACTTTTTTTCGTGACTGCTAACCCTGTGGTATATAGTGGCGTACACGTGAGAAAAACCAGAAGCCACACGTCAAAGCCATCTTTATTTTATATGAATGCGGCCTCGGTACGCGTTAAATGGCCTCAAACGTTATCCCTCAGCTAACCGCAGATGCTGTTCTCATCGCAGGCCCTAAACGTGGTTAACTGTGGTATGTCCAACTTGGCCATTTCTAGGGCTGGCAAGCCACCTCGAGGGAGATGCTGCCATCGCGCCACAAGTTATGTGAAATAGGAGCAGCCCCTGGAGACGTTTGCGCTGGCTAATGCTTCCTTCGCCAAAGAAAAAATCCTTTTGTTGCCGCACGAGCACGTCGGGCGCTTCCGCGCCCTAATTGGCGCGGACGAAGTTGCTTTCTACAAATTCCAGCCTTTACTGCCAAATTTTGCACGTGGGCAAGCGATTTTGATGCCAAAATTTCAATACACTCGTTTCTCTATGAACAAGGATGACCTGAGAAACTACAGGCAGGCTACGGAGAGCACGATACAAAACACGTTTCCTTGTAATTTGCGAGGGAGTATACTTCCTATCGAACTAGCGGAATGAAACATTGAAGGAAACAAGTTTATTAGAGCTGAGAAACATAGAAATGTCTGTTTTATTTGCGCGTGAAAGGCATCTTACCGTCTGTGTAAATGGAGATAATTGGTCGATTAAATTTTCATGAACGACAAAATAAGAAAAATATTAAAAATTACGGAAAATCCAATACGTATAACCGAAGGCATTTCAACAATAATGCACATTTCGCGACAGCTACAACCTGTAATCATTGTAATAGCGTTTTGTAATAGACAGATACTACTTCGCAGTAAAGAAAAGCTCCTGCACTTAAAGCCAGAGTGTGAAAAGGTTTAGAATGTGTAATGAACGCAAATGCTGAAAAAATATTCCCGCAGCTTGCACTAGTGTTGCGAAGCTGGAGGAACAGCAAAGCTGAGGTTCAAGCTAGATTTTGCCCACATTGAGAGCGGATCCCAGGAGAGAGGCGGAAGCCAGACCAAAGCAGCGCAAAGTATTTTTGGATGGCACTGGATATCAAACATCATTAAAGTAGGCACAGTGGTATTTTCAGTAGCAATCGTCGCCATCCATTTCGTCGTCGTCTTGCAACGGCAGAGGTGCTTATGGCAAATCCTCTTGTAAGACGTCCTCGCCTTGATAAACGTCCACTTACTGGTCAGATGGTCCGGTGGTCGTCTCCACGTATGGATTGGGAAGGGGTGGCCTTATAGATTCGTTCCCAACTCCGCAGTCCTCAGAAACGCGTGAAACAAGCCGGCCGGATACTAATTCTTCTTCAAATACGGACATTAGCTACCCGCAACCAAGCGGTTTCTATTGTAGACCGCTGTAGGTTGTTGCTAACCTCACCCTTGTGGTTGCTATTGCAGACCGCTAGAAGCACGCCAATCATTTTAAGCTGGCGAAGTCCAAGGTGGCAAAGAGCAAGTCTATGCACGGCTCCTCGCACGGCGACGAACGTACCGCCACGAAGCCGTCGCCGCCGACCAAGTCAAGCCCGCTTACGTGGCCTCCCTCCGGCCCCACGCAAGGCTTCTCCATTTCAACGACTCCACTCTGAAAACGTCATGCGGGCAATACAATTACCAAACGGACCCCGATCAAGCTTACATACCCTGCTGTTATAAATGAATAATGCAACTCGAGTTGGACGATATAATATTATCGGGAAGCGCTGGTCGTAGCGCAGTGCCCGAGGACAGAGTACCAGCGTGGCGGGCTTTCAGAACCGAACTGCCCTCGGAAGGCTAGGGCACCAAGCACGCGCCGCTCGTCTTTATTTTTCTCGTCCTTCATAGCCGGGGCCGAGTCACCAGCGGCGCGCTGTGCCAAAGCGACGCTACAATATCAGTACGGTGTGCATCTGCACGTTGACTTTAGCATAGCTGAGGCTGGGGTGAGGACGGGCCATTATATTCTAGGTACTGACCTAGTAATACGCATGCTTACCAGCACAGTCGGTATATTAGTACTACCATCAAAGTTTAATCCAGCAGTCGCAGGTAAAATTGAGAGGGAAGCGAAGCTCGCGAGGTTGGGGATTATATTTAGAGCAACCTGACGGTGTTCGCCATTCATATACCCTGCAATATTTCGGCAATGCGAGCTCCCACTGTCGCCGGCAGCCATGGGCAGGTCGCTATCTATAAAGCCCGTCATGGTTCTAACGACGGCGATTGTCTGTAGTAACGGAGTGAGAAAGAAGTAGACACAGCAGGAAAACACGATGATGATAATACCGATCCCAAATGGGCACCACAGAAAAGGCCACTACCATACACGTGCCGTTACAGCCGATGGGAAAGATTCAAAAAACTAATTCGGACAATAACAGAAAATACACTGCTGCTGTACACGGTGGCTCTCGCATTACTTACATCATAAACAGTGCTTTCATGTCCGAATATTTTCTTTCTTTGGTTCTACTCTTTAAGTATGTATGCCTTCAGATCCTTAAGTATAAGCAATCATCAAAGGTGGGTATGCGGCTTTTTTGCGGCACCAGCACCACGACCACACGAAGAGGGTTGCAGCGTGCCTTCTCTGCAGCCGTGTAAGCGAACCAGCCGGTCAGCCTCCATGATATGGCTTCGAATCTTCCTCCCCAAAACAAGCTCCCAACCGACCGGAACATCCGGTGCATCACCTTGAAGACCGACAGCGGCAGGCTTCCGGAAAATGCCGACGAGCCTACGCTTCCTCCGCGACTCCTAGCCGTAAGTCTGATGCCTTCGCCCGAGCCTGGGGCGTCAAACGACCGGCGATGCAGCCCCACCAAAGGAACGGTCGAGACCGAAGCACACTTTTTGGCTGTCGTCTAGCCTGAGACCACCTTCGCTGAAATTTCGGGCTCACTTTAACTGGAGGGTCACATGGTGCGCTTTTTTCCCCGCTAACGTAAGCAACTCCTACTGGTGGCGTCGTTGTGACTCTTTCGGATTCGGACGGCGACAGTTTCGAGACAACGGAAACGCGGCTCGGGCACCGCCCAATGACACAGTTCAGGCCGATGCCTGTCATTGTTGGTCGGCAGGCCCCGTCCACAAGCCTCCGCCCCACCAGCGGTGCTCTGCAAGGCGACTGTCTCTCCTACCGGCAGTGAGGTAGCACTCGTCAAAGACAGGAACGTCCCAGTCAGCGCGCCTCAGCAGTGCCGCTATGTCGTACGTGACTGGTGACAGCGACCCTCCAGTTAAGATGATGATGTCCACTCCAGTTCACTTCATCTTCCCGGCCGTGTCTTTGGGGGTGACGGCCGTCTTCGGCTTGTGGGCCTTCTACACGCAGGGACAGGCAGAGCTCGAGGTCGGTGGTGTGGATGCTTTTGCAGCCAGTATAAGGGACGCTGAGTCGTTGACCGTAACGGCCTGAGGAGGAAGGGAAAGGACGACTGACAGCACCGGCAGCCACAGGCCAGGTCCACCGCGCAATCGAACATATCAGACATTGGGACTGGTTTGGTAGACCCCTGCTGGACGACTCGGAGGCAGGCGACCTAGTCCCTCTCAACGTCACCGCTGGAACAATAGACCGTCAAACAGTATTTTGATGGGTGATGCAGAAGACAAATACATATCGTGTTAAAATATGAATGTAACAAAATATTTTCAAGGAATTAATCTTATTACAAGCAAGGCGAGTTCAATGAATAAAATGTTTAATGATAACAATACGTGCTGCTGTATGGGCACCGAGAAGGTGTAGGGTATCCCTAGTATCCGGGTATCCCTAGTATCCGGGTATCCCTTGGCTGCACAGTGCACAGCCCAGGTTGTCTTCATTCTTTATTAAGGAAGATATGCTTTCTTCCCTGCTTTTCCTGGCTCCGGCTGTCTCCACGAGCCATTTTCCCCAGGTCAAGCTTCAACGTAGGGTCCTTTCTGGCAAACTGCGCCTCCAACTCTTCTATGGAGGGGTTGGGGGATTGGTTGCAGATCCGGTGTTTTCTGGCACCCCCACACCCGACCATACGGTGGTACCGGGTTCTGGACAGTAGTTGCAGGTAGCTTGGCAATCTTTTGTATAAACTGCATTGAAAAGGGAGTGCGGTGCCAATTTCCGTTTGCCTGTAGTCGTCTGAAGGTGGTTCCTTCATCCCTTGTGAGTGGTTCCTTCATCCCTTGTGGAGAAAATTACCCATTTGCGTCGGAAGTGTGCCTTGATGTTATTGAAGCGCAGGAGAAGTTGTGGGCAAAGTGGAAGATGGGATGATGGCCCCGTGAGATAAACGGCCAGGTGTATATACGTGCGGAAAGCAAGCGTGAGCCATCTCACACTCCTCAAAGGATTCGCATCCACACTACATAAACTTCGGGAATGTTCGATCTTGTTATAAGAATATGGTACGCCGTTTTAGAAATGCGACCCTCGTCAATAGCTTGGTCAATCGACTGATTGATTGTGGGGTTTAACGTGCCGACGGCAACGCAGGCGATGAGGCGCGCCGTAGTGGAGGGCTCCGGATTAATTTTGACCACCTGGGGATCTTTATCGTGCGGTGGAGATCTCGTACACAAGGGCGTTTTTGCTTTCGACTCCATCAGAAAAGCGGCCGCCGCGGCCGGGAATCGAACCCACGACCTCGTGCTCAGCGCGCAACGCCTTAGCCACTGAGCCACCGCGGCGGGTTATAGCTTCGTCAAGCTGCCTGAGATTCGGTGATTATAGTTCTTGGGGTCTTGGGTAGTGGTGATGGCGTTAGCTTGGCGGTTTCGTTGGCAGAATTCATCGCTGTGGTATTTATTGTTCAGGATCTCCCCTCCAATTCACTACACACGTTATATTGGTAGGGTGGTGGCGGATAAAGGATACGTCCACATATCAGGTATTTGGGCCGTATTTACATGCGGTGGACATGGCTCATAGTGGGGCAGTTGGTGGTGAGGGCACTCGTATATGCTGTCTGGTCTTGGAAGGTATGCTTGTTTTCTGGTCCTCAATCGGTAGGTTGGACAACCTAGTCGTGGCGAGTAGCGTGCTCGGTCGGTGTTTTCTTCAAGCGCTCAACTTAGATTTGTGGTGTGCTTCCTTTAGTTCCTCTCTCAACGGTTATGTCCTCCTCATTGTAGTAATTTTGATGTTGACGGCTTAGTGGGTAGCTCGAGTGCAGTCCTGTGGGCTTGGCGAATTAAAGGGTGAGTTGTAAATATTTAGCAAATCAACTTGTTTTCATCGGTTACGGTTTTTATGAGGCGAAGCTTCATCAAGAGTTATTCATCTCATACAAAAATGCTGAACGACGATGTTATCCAGCCATCGGCAAGTGCATGGGACTCTTTGTGGGACCAGTGAAAAAACAAACCGGGCCATGTCCACAACGTGAAACCTGGAGAGGAGTGAAGCATTCAGTGTATAAGTATATGCAAAGATTGTAGTCTCCGTCTTGCCAACCAGATTTTGGCTCTTGACGTTAAAGAAGCTTACGATAATATCACGCACCTTGCAATTTTAGAAGGCCTACGGCCAACCCACTGCGGCGAGCGGACATACAACTTTGAGCAAAACTTTGTTGACAGACCCTAGAGCCACAACTGGCATCGGGAACCTCAGAACAAACAAACTCCCGACACCATCACGGCTCTCTCATATAACCACTACTTTTCCATTTGGCCATAAATACCTTCCAGCACGACTGAATTTTTATCCCAGGAATTACCTATGGTATCTACGTCAATGATACCACACTATAGACACTCACGGGCTCTGCCGGCACGCAACAAGATGCTTTGCAAGACGCAATTGAAACCACAGAACAGTACGCTGGCCGACGTGGCCTTCAGGGCTCTCCAGTCAAATTCGAATTTGTTCTCTTTAAAAACGAACCATAAGTCGACCCCCGGCGCCAATTCGTGAAATAGAGATTTAAATCAACAACGCTCCCACCGCAAAGATTTCTCCGCCTCTATCTACCCATCTCTTTTCCCACTAAGTCTTACGCTACAGCAAGACGGAGCGGGCATGGCAACGCTGCATATCCTGCAAAAGACAATTCATCAAGTTCTACATCTCATCCCCGGTATCACAAATCGCCGACATGGCCTCAAAGAACAGGACGTCATTATAATCGTGCAAGCATTAATAACGAGTACAATTACGTACGTGGTGCCGGCATATCTTGCGAATAAAATAAGAAAAAAGAAAAAGTTAGAAAATTGATGCGGAATGCCAACAAGTATTCTCTCGGTTTACCCCTCGCAGCTTCTACAGACAAATTACTGTAATAAGGCCTGCCAACACCTGGAAAGACTTGGCTGCAGTCAACAAAACAAGTCAATTGTCACACCTAAAACTCCCTAACACGGGAAGACACCCTAACAAACTGGGTTACGAAGTTCCAAAAGACAATAAGGCTAAACAACGCATTCCTTTACATGTTAGAGTAAACACTGTCGCCCCGGGTACCAAGAAACATCCATTCAATCCACACAAAAAACATGACGCAATTGCAAGAGTTCAAGCTATGCGAACTGCATACGGACAACGGCCTGATGTTAGGCGCCCAGACGCATTACTATACATCAGTCGATCATCCCCTGCCATCAGCACAGTCAATAGACTGTAGGTAGCTGCTGCTTCTACGCCTACAAACGATATGTACACCGCCGGAGAAGCAGCCATGGCACTTGCAGCTACAACTGGCAAAGAACATGCCACCATTATACCAGACTCCCAGACAGCCTGTCGGAACTACCAAACTGGACGGATTTCAGTAACAACAGCAAAAATTCTATCGACCCAGCATGATTTACCCAAAACTTTCATTTTAAAGACATATGCTTATTCATCCCGGCAAGGGAATGAGGCGGCTCATTGCACACCCCGAGCTTATACACACCGAGCACCTCCTTCTAGGACATCAGCGTGTATTTCCACTGGCTCAAGGCGAGAAATAATCCCCAGACGCTAACCTAACATCCACGCACACTACCGCTTGGAGCAAACAAACTTTGCGCCTCCACATCACAACATGTATCACGAAGACACGGTCGTCTACACACAGCTTCAGAGTAACACATTTCAACATGGTTCTTTACTACACTCGGTACACCAGACATTATACACATACACTTGTAAATTCCGCGTTAAGCCATGCACTCATTAACAGACGGCATGACAGTGCAGCCAAACATCATCCCTTGCCCCAAATCCAAATCCCTTATTTGCAAAGTGCGAGGGTTGGTTGACCAACTCCCACCCGGATCACCAAACACATTTGGAAAACCGGGCGAGACAGGCTGCCAATAGCAGGGCTTCCATAACGAGGGAGGTCCCCCACCTGACAGTCAACCCAACAACATTGACTCAAACATTATTTCATTAAACATTTATTCCTCCTTCCCTTGACACATGGTCCGTGCTGATATTCGCGACATCCCAATTATGAAGAGAGAAGAGAAGAAAATTTCGAAACTAACCACTCCGGAGTGAAGTATAATCAAGCAAGAAAGCGCGAAGTATAAAAGACGTCCCTGTATGTTTCTTTTAGTACGCATTTTTGCCGATGGAGATGAATCGTTCCAACTCGAGGTGTTGGACAACCATTGTTTTGGTGTTTTAGTAGCGGAACCACATGAGAATAAGATGACGAACGACGACGGCGACTTCAGACGCCGACAGGACACGCCCGAAAGGTTTTTTGCCCCTAATAGCGACTGGGTTGCCGTTCTCCGCCCACTGGTCACCCGAGCACAAGCCGTGGTGGCGGCCCTTCGGGCTGCCATGGCGGCCCCTTAGGCCAGTGGTGTCAAGAAACGTTTTTTATCTCTCTCAAATCACCGAGCGAATTTTTTGCATGTGGCATGCCACTATATAGGTGGAGCTGTTCTATGTAGTACAAAAGCTGTATCCAGTACAGGCACATCTGTGTTGGTGCTGCGCAACACAGAGCGCTGCATAATGTGGATAGAAAGGTGGAGTTTAATTTAAAGTTGCTTCACATGTGATACCGTGGTGTGAGCCAAGCCACCGCCTGGTGTAGGACAAATTTCGGTACCTTTGATAAAAAAGCAACCTAGCTCGAGTGAAACAGAGCCAAGTGCCACAAAATACTCTGCAGGCATCCCCTCCTGTTTCCGCAAAAGCGTGGGCTCATATTTCCTGGGACATTATATCCTTCCTTACCTTGCCATCGCTATATCAAGCTAGATAATTTGGCGTTGAAATGACTTGTTCTTCGACCTTGGGGTTTTCTTGGACTTTATTGCAGAGCATTAATTCCCTCTCAACAAACTTCTGTTGCAACAAGAGCTTTGGGGCATTCTCTCCCACTGAACAGAATAACATATTGTGAGCATAGTGACGTTATTGCCGGACATTATGCCCAAACGCAGCATAACCATGCATAACCATCATATCTTGCATTGTGGACACTAAGGGGTGTGTTTCCCGTTTAGTCATGTCTGTGCACCCATCGCCATTTTCATCTGTAAATGATCATCATCATCCCCTCGCTTCGACTGCGGACGAACGTCTGGGCTCGGCGACCGAATAAAGGCCCTCTTGCGAAACGCCGTCTCTCAAGTGGTGGAAGGTGCATTCGATCCTGCCGTCTACCTATCCCGGAGCAATCGATCAGTGACACCACTGGAGCTTCGATCACGTCGGCGCTTACTGCTCCCAACGAACCCCATGCAGCTCGAGAGCAGCCATTCGGGCCCCGGCAGCCATCCTGACGCCCCGGACCTTCCCCGCGGTACCCGGTCTCGCCCGACGTTGTTCTCCCTCACCCTACCGTCGCTCTCTGTCACCACTACGGCCCGTCGTGCATGCTCCCACCGAGCAATCGGAAAACTAGACAGTGCAGTTTTTGTAGGGAAAACTGCATTGTTTGGATCGACCACAATTCCTCCCGAATTTCCGTCTACATGTTGTCTGTTTCCGTCGAAGGGGTTCAAGTGGAAGCGCTCGAGATAGTGGAGCAAGTATTTCTGTCATTCATGCTGACCTGTGTTCGCGTCTGGAGAACGCCAAGACTCCGTACGTTGGTCCTTGTTTACGCGGCGCCAATGAGCACGACATACAAGCCAGCTGCCTATTGTACTGTGCGTGTTTTGATTGGAGGAATCCGGCATCATATTCAATGTGCAGTGCTTTCGCCGTGTGCTCATGAACTAATCCTAGGATGGGAACTTCCTATCCTCTGCTTCAGCCGTTATTTCCTGCCGTCACCCGGCCATCAAAATTGCCGACACGGAACATTTAAGTTGTCAGGAATCACCACAGCCCTTCCTCAAGTTGAATGCTGACCGTGTCTTGGCAGCTGGTAGCCAAGAAATTCTCTCCATCGTTTCAGAAGAAATTACAGAAGGCGATGTGGTGGCCGTCCCGGTTGCTCGATTTCTTCCGCATGGGATCGCCATTGGAACTTGTCAAATTCGATTGGCAAATGTATCAGCAGCACTCGCCGCAGTAAATACTTTTAATGAGCCCCATTCTACTGCACCGAGTAACCACTATTGCTTCAGTGGTCGAACGTAACCCTGATTCTGTCGTTTCTGGTGGCACCCAGGCCTCAAAAGAGTCCTTGTTTGCTTCGCCTACCGATCTGGCAGCTCTTGCTACCACTGTCAGTTCCGAGCTTAGGCTTCATCAAACGAAGCTATTACTCGACGTTCTCGCAACGCACGACACCTCGTTTTGACGTGCATGCGCCCAGCATCACAAATACCATAGCGGCAGAGCATAGAATCGAAACGGAAGGGCCCACCGTTATTCGCCGCCGACCGTACCGTGGTCTCCTCGTCCAAGCGGAAAGTAATAGAGGAAAGTGTGGCTGATATGCTCAAGAAAAAAGTTATTCGACCGTCGACGAGTTCGTGGTCTTCGCCCATGTTCTGGTTCGGAAAAAAGGATGGTTCAGTGAGGTTCTGTGTTGATTACCGGGCTCTAAATAGGATAACTCGTGAAGATTTATATTCTATGCACGAATAGACGATGCTTGGATATATTTCTCGAGCCTGGATCTTCTTTCCGGGTATTGGCAAATCCCGATGGCCGAAGCCGACAAAGAGGAAAACGGCATTTACCACTCCAGATGGCCTTTATGAATTCAATGTAATGCCCTTCCGTCTTTGCAACGGCCCCCGCTACTTTTGAACGCATGATGGACACTGTGCTCCGCGGCTTCAAATGGAAAACGTGTTTGTGTTATTTAGACGATGTTGCGATTTTTCTCCACGTTTTCCCAACATCTGGAGCGCCTCTAGATCAAGTATTGACCTGCCCTTTCTGATGCAGGACTTCAATTAAATACCAAGAAATGTCGTTTTCGTCAGTAAAAGTATCAAAGTGCTGGGACACATCGTTGCCAAAGATGGGATTCGTCTGGACGTCTCAAAACAGCCGCTGTTGTCAACTTTCCTCGGCCACTCACTCAAAAAGATCTGAGAAGCTTCCTTGGCCTGGCATCCTATTTCCGCCGTTTTATCCGCCACTTTGCCACCATAGCTTCTCCTCTGCACCAGCTTTCACGGGCTAACATCCCTTTCAACTAGACGAATGAGTGCCAACAAGCTTTTCAAGCCCTCAAAAACGCTTTTACATCTGACCCTGTCCTGCGTCACTTCGACGAAAACGGCACCTACCATACTGCATACCGGACGCAAGCGGGAGCGGATTGGTTCGGTTCTTTTACATTGTGATGCTCAGCTTCGTGAAAGAGTAATCGCGTACGCTAGTCGTTCGCTGACTCCCGCTGAGCAAAATTACACGATCACAGAACAGGAATGTCTGGCTGTTGTCTGGTCTATTCAGAAGTTCCGCCCAAAACCTGTACGGCCGACATTTCACCATTGTCACCGATCATAACGCCCTCTGTTGGCTATCAACGCTAAAAATTTGGTCTGGGCAGCTTAGACGGTGGTACTTGCGTTTGCAGCAGTACGATTTACGATTACGTACAGGTCAGGCAGAAAGCATTTGGATTGCTGATGCCCTTTCGCGTTGTCCCCTTATCCTCGTCAACGCCCCCTGCCACCTTGGAATCCCGGCACACAAGCTTGCCATTAGCGCCTCTCAGCTATGCTTCAGTGCTCCAATCCTCGGAACTGCCAACGTTGCAGCGGGAAGATACCTGCTGCCGGACTTTGATTGACCGACTCAATGGATCTGCTGAGCCGCCCAACAGCCGGTTGCGAACGCAAACTTCGCCTCTTTAACTTATTGACGGCGTGCTATACCGTGCAAATCATCATCCTGCCGGTTATAACTAGGTGCCTGTCGTTCCTCGTTGACTCCGTCTTACCATACTCCAAGCACTTCATGATGACGCCACCGCTGTCCATCTTGGGTTCGAAAAAACTTGCGATCATGTCCGCAGTCGCTTTTTCTGGCCAGGTCTGTCCTCTAGCGTCGCCAAGTATGTGGCCCTCCTGCCCTTCTTGTCAGCACAGAAAACGATCTACGTCACCCCCGGCCGGTATGCTTCAAACATCTCAGTGCCCTTCTGCTCCATTTCAAGCGGTCGGGATTGATTTGTACGGGCCTTCACCGTCAACACCAGATGGCGGCCGTTGGATTATAACCGCCGTAGATCATTTGACTAGATATGCGGAGACCGCTGCGCTCCGATCTGGTTGTGCCGAAGAAGTTGCTCACTTTGTGTTGCGCAATATCATCCTGCGGCATGGAGTGCCTCACGTTCTTGTTGAGCGACCGTGGCAGAACATTTCTTTCGCACATACTCGCTGAAGTTCTTCCAGCCGCCAATACTGTCCACAAAACCTCTTCCAGCTACCATCCACAAACAAATGGCATCACCGAACGTTTCCATCGCACCCTGTCCATGATATGATCTCCATGTACATCAACCACGACCACAGCCAATTGGAACGTAATTCTACCATTCGTCACTTTCGCATATAACTCCGCAAGTCCAGCGCACCACCGGATACTCGCCCTTCTTTCTGGTTTTTGGCCGTCAGCCCTTTTTGCCATAGACACATTTTTTTTCTCTGCTCTGTTCCTGTTACTCTCGTCCGTTTCACGAACAGTTCGCTTGCGTATAGCACACGGCGACGCATGGCCAGAGTCCGCACGGAATCTCGTCAGCAAGAACGGAAGGTGCGCTATGATGCGACCCATCGCTCGTCCAATTTCCGAAGAAGACGAGGTGCTCCTGTGGACGCCTGTACGCACGCCTGGACTTTGCGAAAAGTTCCTACAGCCGTTAATTGGTACGCCAGTAGGAAAATATAAGGCCTCCTGAAGGCGGGAGAAGAAGAGTCAGCGAAGTCAATATAGGTACTAAGGAAATAAAATCAACTGATATTTTTACCGTACAGCGTAGACCTAGGGTGCGGAAAGCACTTTTTTGCGCTGGGTGAAACAAGCACAGTGGCCCGCAGCACGACTAGGCATCCGCGAACGCTTTTTCCGTCTAAGAAATGCAATTGCTAGACGTGAGATATTGTGAAAACTTGGGTGAAGCTTACTGCACGAGCGCAAAACAACAAATAGTCACCTAAGCTGCTTGGAATGCTAAAACTAAACAAAAGTGTAAATCTGGCTATAACATTATATACCTTATATTTCCAAGGTCAGCAGCGCTCGCCTGTAGTTGAGGGGGTTTGGAGCGCTAGGTGTGTCTTCCGCAAATGTCTTTGCAAGTCACAAGTTCGAATCCCCGCGGGTACCTGCTTTTTTTTGTTCTGAGTTAACTTTTTTCGTTTTCCGCCAATGTTTTCTATACTGTGTTCACCTTTTTTTGGTCCGCAACGTTCATTGCTCCACGAACTAGTTCACAGAACGCGCGCTGGCTGGCACGCTAGCGAGTTCTCGTTGGCGTGCTGTTGCCATAAGCACCGAACTGCTTGCGGGCAGTGGCCCAGAATCAACAGACCCTTGGGCGTGGTGCGAACACGCTTTTTACGGTACAGGCATGAGTGAGGCAAGCTCCAAATATGGGGAAAAGCGAATGGCATTGAGCGTCTGCGGGGACGCGGAGGGCGTTCAATGCACTGTGTAGCCTCGGCTAGGGAATGTTAAGATTCCAAGCCATCCTGGGAGGCTTATCTTATGCATTTTACAGCCGACAACATGGAAGAAGCGCGGTACGATGGTTACTGAGATATTGAGAATGCCCATCCAACAACGCCATCGGTTGTGTTTTACAGAACCGGAAACGCGAAACTTGTTTGATTGCTAACCTTGGGCATCGTCCAATCACGCTGCCCCCTCCTCCCAACGTCACAGCCTTAGTTGGTGCGGCCGCCGCAAACCGCGCATGGTAGTTTTTCTTCTTTCGCGCTTTGTAAAATAATTACCGATTTGTCAACGGGATAAACGATGAAAAGTGTGCTAATTTGAGCCAAGTCTACACAGTGCAAGCAAAAACGGGAGCTTGAGAAATTCACTTCAGTGTCCCTTTAAAGCTTTCCTCATCATCAGGGGGTTGATTGAATAAACTCAAAATTTCTGAAAAACACTTACCTATATTGTTCCATAGTCCTTGCGGAAATGTTTACTCAATCACTTAATTCTTGTGTATTAACTGGCGATTGGAAAATTAGCAAAGTGGCACCATTCTTCAAGTCTGCTGGTGCACATAACCCACTTAATTATCGTCCCATATCATTGACTAGTGTCCTTGCAAGATGTTTGAACATATCATTTACTCAAACCTGGTTACATTACTTGAAAATATCTTTTTTTTCACCATGCCAGGACGGATTTAAAAATTTTTTTTCTTATGAAACCAGCTACTTTCTTCCACAAATGACCATTTCTGCGCTCTTGATGATGGCCATTTTATTGGTCGCATTCTTTATATGACTTTTCCAAAGCATTTGAACTCGTCTGCCATCACCAGCTATGTCAAAAACTACGTAATTTAAACATCGATCCCCGTATTCTAGCCTCGACTAAAAACTTCTTAACCGACAGATCACAGTTTGTTATAGCCAATGATTATAATTCATCTTTCTGTCCAAGTCACCTCCGGCGTGCCCCAAGGTTCCGTGCTCGGCCCACTATTGTTTTTCATTTACATCATTGACCTGCCTAACACCATTACATCTCACATTAGATTATTTTCAGATGACTGCGTTTGATACACAGCGATTTCTTGTACGGCTGACTCATCAACACTGCAATCTGATCTTAATGAAGAAACAAATTGGTGTGAAACTGGCAAATGCGCTTAAATTCTAACGAATGTAAAATGATGAGAATTTGCGACGAACTAATCTCGCTGAAACATTACCGACCCTATATACGATTCAGAGAAAACAACTTGAAATAGCTACTACTTACAAGTATCTAGGAGTACACATACCTAACAACTTATCCTGGGAAACACATGTTAATTATAATATCAGCAATGCTAGCCGACCACTGGGATATCTGCGACATAATTTTTTATGGCTCCATTTAACATAAAACTAGTTCTTACCAGACACTAATCCGCCATAAACTCGAGTATGCGTGTTCAGTTGTGGGACCCAGCGCAGGACTACCTTATTAATGCCCTAGAATCCTTACAAACCGCAGTGCATGCTTTATCCTATCTAATTATGCTCGCAAGGCCAGTATATCTTCAATGAAACGAATGCTAACCCCTGCCTCCTCTTTCCCTTCGTAGAAAGCTGTCACAGCTTCACCTGTTTCATAAAATCCACCACCAACTGAACTTCTTTCCAGGCAAGCATACATATCGTCGGCCATAGATCGCCCTTTTCAAAGTGAACATCTCTCATTGTCGTACTAATCTGTGTTTCCATTCCTGCATACCTAAAAGATCGGACGATTGGAACCGCCTGCCAACCGCGATAGCTACTGTCACCGATGCGGGCGCATTTCGCTCAGCAATTGGACGTAGTGTCCTGTCATGTGTTAATTGCTTTGTGTGTTTGTATATCTTATCTTCTCGTGACATTGACAATTTCTTTTGCTATTTTGCACAAGTGTCGTTCTGTGTGTACCCTAGCTTATGGCACTCTGGTCCTTACTTTACAGTATTATTTTTTATGTATCCTGCATATTTGCATATATTTACATACATTTTCACTCAGTTGTTCTTGTTTTTGTGTTTGTGGCTTCGCATTTTTTTCGATGCAAACTCCCCGTTTATGTAGTTATTTTTCCCACTATTCGTACCAAAACCCAGTCCGTTCTGTATAGCCCAATAGGCATTGAAGGTAGCGAAATAAATAAATAGATAAAATAAAATAAATAAATAAATAAATATTAAATAAAGCAAACTCAATTTTCCCGCTTTCCAATACTCGCGCGCTATCTTTCGGAACTGGCGCGATTGCTGGAATCGGAACGCCGCGATGACGAATAAGCGCTTATTTGCATTTTTGGGCCACTGTTTCCAACGCGTAATTCTTTACTGGCTATCGCAAATATCAAGCGCACATCTATTTCTAAATTAAAGAACACTGCGTAGCACCAGTTACGTATTGATGTTTCGCCTTAGATATGCCTAATCTGTTGCTGCTTTTTTTGCTTGGACAGTAAAACTACAGTAAAAGCTTGGACAAGGTTGGACAGTAAACGTACGGAAGGACCATATTTAGTGGTTGGTGAAGGTTTTGTCTATTGGCGATGAGTGCGACCAAGGGCGGCGCTGCGAAGCTCGCCTCCGTGACGCCGGCTTAGGGATTCTCGTATTTGTCGTCTGCTGCAGTCGGCTCGTTCTCCCTGCTGCTTCTTTGGGCTCAGTGACGTCTGGTGCTTGTCCGTTTTCAGTTGTTGCGTGTTTGTAACTTTATCATAATATGAGACTTAAAATTGCGCAACACCACCTCAAATAGTAAGTTAAAGTGTAGTTGTGGATACCGCTGCGGAAGAAACATTGCCGACGTTCCCCCATTCCTTCCGAAGCCGGTCCTGCGCGGAGCGCGGAAGGACGGAGCTAGGCGTCAGCTTCTGCAGTAAAGCGATATTTTGAACAAAGGGAACAGCCAGCTGCTAGTAAACGACAACAGCAAAAATACAATACCAAAACAAATTCCCGGCCTTCGCGGCCGTCGGATTCGGCAGAAGGCATTACGATTCCTGGTATTCACATTGTAAGGTAAATCCGTTTCTGCAACCTTGACGAACGCTCGAAAGTATTGTATAACATCACTTTACGTTGTCATGGCATGAAAGTGTGCCGTCATGCACTATGGGCCACAAAAATGGTAGGCTGAGCTGTATATAACCCTCTGTGTGTTTAGGCGCGTGCAGGTTTTATACAGGCTGCTAACCAAGTATGGAGGTTTATTGAGCAAACGAGCCACGTCTACGGTAAAAATATATTAACATTATGTTATTCAGAGCTGGAAAGATATTTTGTTACATTTCCCACAGCCATATATTCTCAATATTCAGGTACGCGTCACAGGAAAAGCTGCACCCAAGAGGAGGAGTAGAGGCAGAAGTAGGAGGAGGAGAAACTTATATTTAACCGTAAAATCGAGATGATTGGTGGGCCGGGTCCTCAGTCCTGGACAAGAGAGTAAGATTAACTTTACTCTTTACGCCGGGAAATACGCCTGGAAAGTTCGAAAACTATAAAGAGCTGCTTCAAATATTCATCGGTTTCGTTTGCGTTCGTTAGCGACTATATCAAGGTTTCAACACCCTAATCAGTGTCGTAACTACTCAGCTTGACAGTCAGTTCGTTATGATAACGATGGTTACGATAGAAATTCGGAGCACAAAAGTCGCCTTCCACTCCTCTGGACAATGTTGCCTGAGGTGCGATCGCGGTGGCGTAGCACAAACCTTCTATTTGTATTTGGATGTGAATAAACAACTCACGTTGCAAATATGCACCTTCTCGCACGCAGCCATACTGAAAGCCAATTTGTGACGAAGGAAATGAACAAAATATCCACACGATCCTTGTGAGCCTCCCAAGGAACCACAAACCTATTAATAAGACGTTCGTGACAGTGCAGAAAAATTAATGCGTAGGGCACAGAAAAAAAACATTAGTCTGATAGAAGTCTACGAAAGAAATAGAAGACAGCCGCTTTATGTGCTGTTGTGCGATGTGCAAATAGGGGCCCGCTGCTTGGTGCGTAGCATTACAGACTGTTGAGCCTCCATACGAGCATCTCAAAAATACTGTTCGGAAGCGTAAGAATTTTCAATACTTATCGAGGAGCTCTGAGCGTTGAACCTCCCGAGTAAGCTAGAAAGAACGCATTACACCCGATTTTCTGACCGATCAAACGTACGCCATGATCCGAACAACGTACGCCACGTTCCGAACAAACGTACGCCATGGATGACTCATGAAATGTTAAACTAAAAAGAAAAGTTAAACGGCTAAGAAAGCAGCATGCGCAGCGCACAGTTATCAAGGAGCACCAAAGAATCCTTGCTGAAAAAATGCATCGCTCAAAAGAATACTATTTTAAAACCTTAATGCCCAATTTTATAAAGAATGATCCTTGCAAGTTCTGGAATTATCTTAAAGATAGGAAGAAACCCGTATCAAAGATTGTACTTGACGGCCGCATAGTTTCAAATTCTGGCGACATTGCACATCATTTCAACACATACTTTCATAGCGTGTTTAATGTTCCGGAGCATCTACGTCTTCTGTAGCGTCATCTCAACCATGCGAAGTCATTTCATTTCATATGCTGGTTTGGTTTCCATGCTTGTAAACCTAAATACGAAAAAGAGTTGCGGTCCTGACGACCTACCCAATGTCTTTCTCCGACGTTATGCCGAATGCGTTGGCAAATTCCTCTTTGTAATCTTCCATGCTTCCCTGTCAACAGCAACATTGCCACGTGACTGGAAAATGGCCCGAGTGGCGCCTATCTTCAAAAAAGGCGACAGATTATCAGTACTTAATTACAGGCCAATATCTCTAACTTCCTCATGTTGTAAACTAATAGAACACATTATAGCGAACCAGATTACACAATTCTTGAAACACATTCCATACTAACACATTTCCAGCACGGCTTTAGAAGAGAGTATTCCACCGTGACGCAGCTTGTTACCGTTACGCATGCGTTTGCCGGCGCCCTCGACAATAACATTCAGATAGACACCATTTTCTAGACTTTTGTAAGGCCTTCGATAAAGTTCCTCATGAGAAATTAATTCTACAAATTAAATAAAATAGGTCTTCCGAAGGTATTGGTCGCATGGGTAGCTGAATACCTGAGCAATCGGGTGCAGTACGTCACCATCGAGGGTCAAAATTCGAGTCTTTTTGCCAGTCACGTCGGGTGTACCCCAAGGCAGTGTATTGGGGCCCTTGCTATTTTTGTGTTACATAAATGATATTGTAGATGTAATTGAGCCAGCCGTCCAGATTCGGTTGTTCGCAGACGACTGCATTTTATTTCGTGAAATTCGTGACACACATGATCAAATAGAGCTAAACAAAAATTTAGACTACATATACAAATGGTGCAACAAATGGGGTATGATTGTAAATACAGAAAAAACAGTTTCCATGAGTATAACTCGAAAAAAATATCCCCTTCACTATGCTTATTCCCTTGGTTCATCTACTGTTAAACAGGTCAATAACTACAAATATCTAGGTGTTACGTTCACTGCTAACCTGTCTTGGAATTCACACATTGATAACATTTGTGCATCTGCTTTCAGGAAATTATGCTTCTTGAGACACAAGCTTCGCAATTCACCACCAAATGTAAAACTTTTGTGTTATCAGTCGTACATTCGACCAAAATTAGAGTACGCATGCGTAGTGTGGGATCCCTACACAAAATGTAACATAGATAAATTGGAAAGAATTCAGAGGAAAGCAGTTCGCTTTATATATTCTAAATTTCGTCGCACGATTCTCCATCCGAACTAATGTCAGCTAACAACATTCCACTACTTCAATCTAGAAGAAGGCAACTCCGCTTAGACTTCCTGAGCTCCTTGCTTAACCATAGATTTGCGATTGACCCTTCATTGTATTTAACCCCTTTGTCAACCAGAAATACACGAAATCACCAACCAAACTCTTTAACATCCATATTTTGCCAAAACAGATACATATAATTTTCCTTTTTCCGCACACAGTGTCTGAGTGGAACTCCTTGTCAGAGCGCGACCGCCTTGCATAGTATGTATGTTTGTCGCGTTGTGTATATTTGTTTATGTAGCACTGTATATATTTCCTCATTTAGTCACTTTGTTATTTTTTGCGTTCGTGATCAATTTTAGTTCACTGTTTTGCTCGTCGTGATTCATGATTGCCCGTCCTGCTTGGACCACCTGTTGTGGTCTGCAGTATGAATAAATAAATACGCTGAAGTAAGTTGCCTTTCTTTTCGTGTGTTGCAAACTTGGCGGATACAGCTTGAGATTATTCAGATGTGTCAGAAAGCAGCAAAAATTACTGAATTACTAAAAACACGCTTTCAATGCACTAGAGCATCAAATCGGGCCATTCCTAGAGCAGGCACTGCTGCCTCCCACAAGAGGAGTGTAGCAGACGACACCGGCACGAGTCCCTAAGCAGACGTGAGAGCCACGGGGTGCCACCTCAAACATTCACCGCCAATATGACCTAGTTACAGGGTGGACAGACAGACGAAACTTTACGGATTTTCAAGCCCAAGAAAGATTATTGTCGGTAAAAGAGGTTAAAAGCATGGTTGCCGATCTTGGGAAGGCCGACGTGAAAAGGTAAACTTTCCGTTAGCCTGGTCGTGTACGAGTATCAGAGCCCCTACTCTGCCGTCCATACCACAGAATAATGCGCAGCTATATTCTGTAGACCAGACTATAGGTGACCTTGCGCTTTCAGCTGCTACTGTTCGGCTTCCATGGGTGAGGGTGAAAGTCTTGCATTTCGATGCTAACGGCCGGGTTCGAGCCCAACACTGAAATCCGAAGTGGGCTTTTAATGTAAAGCATTGTTCCAAGGTCAATTCTACGCACTATTTCAGTAAGTAAACGCAGTTTGGTACCTGTATCGTCGGTTTAGATGAATAAGGCTAAACTATTTCATGGTACGTTTTCCAGAAAAAAGTTGAACATTACCCTGAGCTCTGTTCCGAATAATAATGCTGCACATTATCCTCAGCTCTGGTGCACAGAATAGGCACAGCCCGTGAGAACTGTGAGTTGATATGCTGGCTACTGGTCTCCAGGCGCAGATCGTGTTGTCATCGGGCTCCTGGAATGACGACCCCGTCCATTCATGAGCGAAATAAAATTACCACTTGATGTTACCTGCAAATAAGAAGTTGGTGTTGTTGTTTGTTTAAATATGGCACCTACCCAATCAGGAGATTGACCAACCAACACAGTACAGTTAAAATAAGAAATAATTCTTATTTAATTACGTGGCGCTTACAGCAGATATTTTAAAACGGTTCGAAAGCGTATCTCTACGCGACAGAAAAAGAAAATAAAATGAGACCTTCACGGCGAGAGCAACCAATCCCCAATCATACCGAGGATCTATTCGAGATTTTCAATGAAGCGCAGGACGGCAGAGCGCAGCGGCAGAAAACTCGTTTCGGAAGCCCGAATGATAGAATAACCAGCACTGATAGTGCTATCCCCAGACAATGCAGCGGCGCCCGAGCGAACTGATGTCTTACACGTGAGGAAAACGTCGACATGTCAAAAGGTAGTGGTCGATAGATCCGTCGTCCTTTCAAAATCTGCGTAGAACTGTCCTTTCGCCACACAAGACCTCTTCGAGTACTCATCTACTGTGGTACCCCACAGCCTAGGGCTGTAATAATACCTCTAATTTGCGTTAAAGGCACCATTCAGATTTCCGTGAGATGTTTAGATGATAAAACTTTCTTAAAGCCAATAAAACTGGCTCTTTCTATTCTTGAAGTCACCGCAACCTATGGTACCTAGCAGCGGTTATTAAAGGTGTGTGTTCAACGACGTCTACAAAAGTCCCGGAGAGTGCGATCCTTGCTTGAGAGTCTGCGTTCTCGTTGAAAGTGAGCCCCGCATGTCCCAGCACCCCAAACAAGGTGAATTTAGGTGAGTTGTTAGTTTCTGGTTGCGTCTGCCGTCGTCATTTACCACATCCTGGGATGTGTTGGGGGAATTGGGGGAACGGTTCACTTCGCAAGTTGATGGGCATAGGTAAGTCTACCTTAAGCGTCTCTAGGCGAATTTCGTTCCCCTGTGTGTGCAAACCCGAAAGTTCTTCTATGCATCCTGCACCATCTGCTGGTCTCCTTGGAACGCTCCCTTTATTTTTCTTAGACACTGCTGAAAGATTGTCGTTGTTCGGCTACAGTAACCCAGGGGTGGAGTAGTGCATTTCGGAAACTGGCGACCCGAGTTGGAGCCCCACCAGTGGCAAAATGTTTTCAGGACCCTTGATAATTTTACTGTAAAATGTGTGTTTATCAGCTCTACGCAATAATTTCACCATAATGATGGTGTGGTATTTTTGGTCGTTTTATGCGCCGTTCACGTCATACCAACACATTTATTTAACTATCCACATCGCACCGGAACTGCGTGGATTGTATCCATCCAACCCGCCGCGGTGGCTCAGTGGCTAAGGCGTTGCGCTGCTGAGCTAGAGGTCGCGGGTTCGATTCCCGGCCGCGGGGGCCGCTTTTCTGATGGATGCGAAAAGCCAAAACGCCGTGTGTGCGAGATTTCGGCGCACGTTAAAGATCCCCAGGTGGTCAAAATTAATCCGGAGCCCTCCACTACGGCGTGCCTCATCGCCTGCGTTGCGTCGGCGCGTTAACCCTACAAAGATCAACATGGATTGTATCCATAACGGAGTATTCCTTCTGCTGGCAGCTTCACCTTGACTGACAAATCCACCTTGAGTGGCTTTATTGTTGGTTCTGTATTCCGGCTTAACGTAAGGTCACCTTAAAGCCTTGACTTCCAGCCTTACGACGAACCAAGTAACGTCATTCATTGCACGGCAAGCTGCGGGAACCTGCTTGCCACGTCAGACCTCAGATCGCAACGTTAGCTTCGCGGTGCTACCGTCTGGTTGCATTTGGGGCGTCAGAGAACGCAGCTGTCAGACACCGTCATGGAACGCTTTCATGGAGATGAGAAAGGGGAAATGGAGATCGAGAAATCTTTAATGGAAAGCTGAAGTGTGGGCTTGTACCTTCCAAAATATTACTATGCTGGGGCGTACCCTCCCTCGCGGCAAAGAACTTTGAAGTGATGTTCATGGATGCATGTGGCCAATAGACTATCTTAGAAAGCTTTGGCTACGGGCATCAGAGGCGCTTCTTTTTCCACCAGTTTGAGCCGCATAAAGAGTGCGTTGCGCATGCATCAAAATCAGGTTCGTCCGCAACTCCAGACTGAATGCGAACGCACCAGTTTACTCAATAGACCCAATTGCCGTGTCCAGCGAGAAATGCAACACAAAACGGCTGGCACTGCGAAGGAAATAAGAATAACGCAGTTCAGTGAAACAATATTGTGAGGTGCATATGGCTATGTACTTGACTTTGGGTTAGATAAGGACTTGATCATTGTCATGGGCGTTATCCCAGCAGCTTTTTATGATGGTATTCCGAAGTGTAGCCATAGCGACGTATATAAGGGCCAGTCCGCCAGTTGGGCAAAGGATACTTTTTATAATTTTAGTAATGCAAAAACCGTTTTATTGAGCCGGTAAGGCGGGAGTGATTGCCTATTCCATGAATCCATGTGGATAGCGGGTAGCCTTCGCTCTGCGGCCCAGAGGTATCAGGACGTCCAGATCACTACTGGCCACCATGTTCCTGCCACAGCTCAGTGTTAATCAGGAGGGAAGGATTTTGGTGATGGTGGGGTTCCGCTGGAATTCGAATATGATATGGCAACAGGATCTGGTGTAACATAATTTGCATTCGGCGTGGGATTGACTGGGAAACCACCGAATTTAGGGGGTCTGGGTAAGGGCCGGTATTGTCTTGTAGTAGGCGGAATAGTGAACCTTTGTTTTTAGAGCGTTTAGACCGGGAAGAGGGAAAGAGTTATGATTCGGACAGTAATATTTTCAATAGTATCTTCGGAGGCGACAAGTAAAATAGGCGATTTGATGTCATCGGTATCCTGGACGTACAGAATACAGGTTTGCGGATGCTAAAGTTATTGCCCCCGCAGTGAGGTATGGCCAGGTGTCCAAATGAGATTGTTGTTTCGGCTGAGGGTGATGCTTGGGAAGTAGTTTCGAAGTTAAAGGGCCCCCCAGCTAAGAAGCTTCTGCAGGAGCTTGGAATACTTGATGGTCATTGTGTTCCTTGTATGAGTGAGGGCGATAGCGAACTCTCCGACAACCCATGCTGAGAAGGTCTTGATTGAGGAGCAAGTCTTTGTGGTGACTACTGTTACTTTATGTTGACCATTGCTAAAGCGACTGGCGTCCGTATACGAGACGTCTGTACACTTTCCAGCGTCACTGGCTTTGCGCTTTTCGGTCGCTAGGAGAAAGATTATAGTTCATCTTTTTTGGTGAGCGGTACCAAGATATAATTTCTTCATAATGAGGCAGAGGCTGAATGACAGGGGATTGATGCCAAGGGATGCGTAAACAGCAAGGCTAGGCCCGCAAATGTTTGGGTGACCCTGATAAACGGCGTTAGCAAAAATTGGAACACTGTTGTGGAGGCCCAGTTTTCGCACAATGGCCCCTGTAGGTGTTCCTGGGAACATTCAGTACGTGTCTGAATGTTTTGGGTGCATACCGACGGATGATGTCCGGGCGACTTCTGATGAGGATAGGCAGGATGTGGCGTACATGACCCACGAAATTAGGAGAGCTTGCCCCAGTCGAATTATATCGTTCTTCTTCATGCCATGGCGGAAGTTACAAACGTGTCGAAGAATCTGGGAAAATGTAACGATTCTAGGCTCTTACTTGGGGACCATACGATTTTCATCTGCTCCTCAACTTTCGCTTCTTCGTCTGCTCCCCATTCCTGCCATCGTCGTCTTCGGCTCACACTCTTCGGGTTCATGTTTTCGTGCGCCATGTCTGTTGTGAGTAGAAAATATCTTAAGGCCGCCGTCAGGTACCACATGGTTTTCAAAACACCACTGGTGGTTGCTGTTTTTTATGACTTCGACGAGCCCAGTTGTTTTATATTTTTATGTTGTTTTCATGAGTTACGTGCACCACTCCTTAAGAGTCAAAAAGAACTTAATTTTCCTCTAAAGTCGTACTACGTTAAGAAAATTCTAGAGGTGTTGCGAATGGCGACCTTCTTCAGATGGCTGCAGTTGTATCCCTCTGTGTTCACGCAAGGAAAGGCGTAAGGCAAGAGTTTCATATTTTCTTTCAACACAAATAACTTAGCAATTGTAGTATTCATACAGCAAACCTTGCATACTGCAACGAATAACGCAATAAATATTTAATTGGTCAAGTTTGAATGCGTAGGGTTCTCAACCCGTCGGAGGCGAAACTTGTAGCTCCGCAATTTTATTTATTTATTTATTTATTTATTTATTTATTTATTTATTTATTTATTTATTATTTATTTATTTATTCAGTTATTTATTTATTTATTTGATACCTGCTTGCCCTTGCATGCACTACAGCAGGGAGATAAATAACACTAAGCATCAAATATGAGACCAAATAACAAAATATTTCTACAAAGCGCGGTGAAAATCGTCATTATAAACAGTGGATAAAATCATACGTAGGAGATAATTACACTCTCATCTTGATCTAAAATAAAATGAATCGCGCAAGTCGTCACCTTAAGGAAAGTTTAATAATTTGCTTCAAGCTAGTGATCCCACTTTGGGATAGGTAGAATGGTAGAATGGCGCTTGGATATACTTTCTCCCCTTCTATTCCAAGTTTTCGAATGATACATATTACGAAAAATTTCAACCTCACGTTTCGTCTATGATCTTTCCCGTCTTACCATTTAAGTTTACTTTTATACTGCCCTCATCCTATTATCTGAGTGGCCCTCATCCTGAGTGCCCTCATTTATACTTGCCCTCATCCTGAGAGTGCCAATACCTATTACGAATCGCACTGCCCTATTCTGTATGTTTTCGAGCGTATCAACCAGCTCTTTGCTGTAGGGATACTAGAAAACACATGCGTACTCCTACATTGAGCGCACATGAGCGAAATACGGTTGTTCTTTTAAGTTAGGTGGAGGTTCACTGAAATTTTATTTTGGAAAGCCAAAAACACGTGCGGCCGCAACTTTTATGTCGTGAACGTGCCTATTTCTTTAAAAACTGGTTAAATAAACTCCTCGTATTTATATTCCCCGGCCGTTCTTAAAGCAGTGTAATTTACTGTATACGCATTAAATTGGAATGAAGGTTTCCTTGTAAAGTTGACGTTAACACACTTTTTAGATTCAACGACTTTTCTGAATCAGCACACCAGGATATAAATAATTTGAATCATGCTGCAAGTATTTTGAATCACGTTAGTCGGTATAGTCCTGTAAATTACACAGTCATTCGCGAACATTGTTAACAAAGATTTGAGGCCACACAAACAAAAGGGGGCCCGCAACTGAGCCTTGGGGAATTTCTGAGGTCGCGGGAACATATCGGACGAACAACCATTGATAGCGACAAGCTGCTGTCTTAGAGAGATATACTCGGCTATCCATGCAATAACCGATCCATTCCAGTTTATTTCTCGCAATGTACCAACAGGAAGGTGATAAGAAAACACCGTCAAATGCTTTTTTTTGCCGCACAAAAAATAGTTAGCTACTTTAAGCTTATCTATTGCTAGAGCCAAATCGTGCGTGAACTCAACAAGCTGCGTTGAGCAAGAAAAACCCGACGAAATCCGTGTTTGCTAGGATGCTGGCGATTATGTTAACCAAATGAGTCATATCCAAAGTGTAGCTAATCTCAATTTCAAACACCGCAACTAAACTAAAATCCAGGCTTCCTCATTGACAAGGCTCTGTTGTTATGGCAAATTCAAAATAACACTTGTTTTTAAATAGGCAGTCACAAAATCCTATTAAGTAACATAGTGCAGGGCACGACGTTGAGCCTACGAATGCACGAGCGTAGCCTCTCCTACGTTTATAACAAACAATATAGTGCAAATTGTTTTTTCGCAGTATTATCTGTGAGAAGAATAGCCGAAACTTGCGCTTTTGCGCACCCTTGCATTTCTTTGGTGGGGAGTCCTTGACATGGCGCCGGTTGAGCTCCTGCGTGGTTGGCCGCTTGCTCGACGCCCTTTAAGGCCACTTGTTTTGGTGAACCACCGCCCTCTCGGGTCGGGCATCGCTGCCGGGTCGATGTCTCCAATGGTCTCCATTCTTGAGCGGGCGAATAGCCTCGAGCTGATGCGCCGGCGAAGGCGACGGCTGAGGCGTTTGTAGCGGCTATGACTGCGAGGCTTAGCTCACCCGTGGGGGTGGCAAAGACTTCTTGTGGCAATAAATGGCATTTAGATGGCCTAAACGTTTCCCTGGCAATGTCCAGTCAGTCCTTGCACCTTGCCCTTTCACCTAGAACACTCATTACTGTTTGGCAAACGTAGTTCGTTCATTTAAAACGTAGAAAAACCGAGCGGATGAAAAACGTGTCTGCGCCATTCGACTCCTTAACGCCGTTTTCTTCATCTAGGGAAAAACCGGTCCTATATCGGCGGGTCTTCCAAGCACGTCTTGCATGAATTCTCGGCGCCCAGACACGCGCCGTTGTTCGCATAATGACGTATAACCTGATACCTTACGAAGGCCGGTCCTTTCTTGAACACCAGGTTGCCGAAAATTCTGCGGCCGTTCCTTGCCGTAATTCGGCCGAGGACCGCTAACCAAATAATAAACGTACATTCTGAGGCCGTGAGCCGGCCGGTCTCCTTATAACACCGGCTGCCCGAAGAAAACGAATATTCTGCCTGCCCGGACGCGCGGTTCACCGTTGAAAAGAGCGGAAGCGCGGCAGCCAGGTTACGGCCGGTCTCCTGTCGAACACCAACTGCCACAAAATACGGATATCCTGTGGCCGGTCGCTTGCCGTACTTCGGCTGAACACCGCTTCCAGAAGGACAACCGGATGCCCTAAAGCCGTACCTCCGGCCGATTTCTTTCTCAACATCGGCGCCGAAAGGCAACTGAATATCTGGCAGCCGGGCAGCTGCCGTTGTGCGTGTGAAACACGGGCGGGCCGGAGAAATACCGAAACGCTGGTTGCCGAATGTTGGCCGCTCGTCGTATAATCAGCGGCTGCCAGAACCTGGATGCTGGCCGGGCATGCCAGAAAGCGGACGTAGACGGTCCCGTCTTCGGACACACTTTCTGTGCCGCCGAACGGCCTCTTCATCTTCTTCCGCCAGCTGCCGACATGGGTCCTGCCCACGTCTCCGTTCCCTCCTCACTATCTCTCCCCTGCCGCCCCATCTTTCCCCGCCACCGGGACGTAGCTTCGAGCCGGGCGCTCCGCCACGTGGCGACACGAGCTCCCGCACGCCTCTACTCCCTCCCTCACCCATCTCTCGGCGAACGTTTTGCAAGCTGGGCTGTATGAAAAGACATATTATTTGATGAAGTCAGCGCGAACTTAAACAAAGACAAAGGAAGTGGAACACAAATTGTATCAACACGCGTTTCAGAGAGCATAACTTGTCTTTAAGGGCACCCAGCATCCCATCCATACCCAGCTTTCTCGCTCAAAATTACAACCTCTCGGGAACCTAGAAAAACCACTTTAGGAAAATGATATTTGGCAAAAAGCTAGAAGGCAACGTGAACATTAAAACGCTAAAAGAATATTTCAGGTTTCTGAATATTGTTTTGTGTAATTCGCTGTCAAATCTAACTCCCCATGCATTTCTACGGGATAGTTCTCATGGCTCAGGAACCCCGTCGCGCAACGTGCGCGACTTGAAACTGTGCACAAAGCAAGTAATCACCCCAAATATTAGCTGTGCAAAATAACTTTTCATTTCGCTAAAAAATTGCAAAGTAATCACTGTTGAAAGGACTGCCATGAGCGGGAAAGCTGCACATGTTTCTTCATCTTGTACAAAGTTCAGCGGATGTAAACCTAATTTACCTGCAATTGATATTTTATTAGGCACCATGAACAAACGCCCCGCCAAATTATGGAACCGTTCCACATAGCAAAAAAGCCACAAGTATGTCCGCCAAGCGAGCGTCTGCCTTCATCCCAAAGAAATTGCATATCTGCATGGGCCTCGACTGTCACCGGTGTCTATGTAGTTGCATCTCATCGTGGCTTTTGTGAACTTCTTCCCCTCACGCACAGTGTATTTTTTTTGTTTTAAAGACGATAGTCTTTCTTGGGCTACTTAAACCCAGAAATTTTGGTCTGTCTGTATGTCTGTCTGTCCGTCTGTCTGTCTGTGACTCGATTCAGCCACCAGGCCAAAGTAAAACAATGCCTGCGCAATAGTCTTATATAGTCACAGCTAAATGTGCCCGTCTAAGTCCGGTGTAATGTTCATACTTGTCAATATTGTTGAAGAACAGCAAGACATTACGCATATATAAGACAACAAATTAATACAGAAGTGATATTTGCAGCGTTCCTTTATAAAAAATCGTACATGTTTGATTTTGGCGAGATTAAATACTTCATCAACTGAAGAAAAAAATATCACTCCGCCGTCGCCTGCTGTCGCCCGCGCCATATAGCTTCTGGCGGCATTTGAAGAAATCAAGTGGCAAGAGTTACGAAAGGTTCCACTAGATAGGTTCCACGTACTGCTTGGAACGCACATGGACTAGGAAAACGCGGTTCTATAAATGTTGAAGTAGGGCGCCTCGATTCACACGCGTATTCGCCGTACGGCAGCGTTGGCATCGAGACACCCGGTTTAGAGAAGTGGAACGCGGGAAATTTAAAATGATTTAAGCAAACCTTTGGCGTCTTTACCTTGGGAGGAGCGCGACGCAAGAGGAACAACATGGGAGGTGAGTGGGAAAGCGAAGGGAGGCATTTACTTGGCAAAAGTCGATAAAGACTATCGTCTTTTGGCGACATTTGCAACGAAAGGAGCAGATACGCGGCAATTTTTTTTTTATATTCCACTTTCGTCATATTAAAATTTACTCTAAGAGCAGCGCCTGCCCTTGTGTTTCACTTCTTTTATTCTTGTTTAGGCTCGCGCTGGTTTCATCTACGTTTAACCCTGTCTATCCCCTGTCGCCTATCTGTCCCCGCCAAAAGGCAGCTGCTCAGTTCCGGGCGGTTGTAGAAGGGGGTGTGGTTTGACGTTTAGCTCTGAAGATCAAAACTGGTCACCCCGCGAAGACTTCCCGAGGTAGCCTAGTGTACCTTTCGCCACAAAAACTGGCGCAACGTGATAAAGGTAGCTTGCACTCTGACCCCAAGTCTTATTGGAAATACGTGCGCGATCACGCTTGACCGTCTTCCCGCCACATGTCGTTGAGCGTGCGCACTGAATCCGGAATCTGTCATGTGTCCTTGCCGAAGCAAGTTACGGACACGTTCTCTTTTTTGAGCGAATGTTTTTTGCCACCCAGCGCACGGAGATGCCTTCATTTGAGGGCAGAATTTGAAAATCAAGACGCCAGTATTGATACCCGCTACCATTTCACTATTACCGTGTCTGAAGCCATAGCGGCGATAAGCAAGCTCCGACCTGAACGGTCTGCGGGCGCTGACGAAATCCTGCTGTTCATAATAAAGATGTTGCTCGCTTTTCGCCCCTGTACTGGCCTATGTTTTTAATCCTTCATTTACGGTGGATAACGCTCCAGAACGTTTGGAGAAAAGGCATTGTTGGCCCCCTTTTTAAAAGAGGTGATGCTTGTAATACATCCAAATACCGTCCAATTGCTTTGCTTTGTGGCTCTTCAAAAGTAGTTGAACATATTGTGGTCAAGTTCCTCTCTACTCATCTGAATAACTTTTTAACAACTCACCAGGACGGCTTTGTGACAGGGCGCGCCGTAGAAACTAGCCTGTGCTCTGTCCTGACCCACGTGTCCCTTGTAGTCTCAGACAGAGGCCAGGTGGATTGCATTTACTTCGATCTATGAAAGTCGTTCGATAGAGTCCATCATGAATTACTCATACGAAAGTTAAAATACAAGGCTGTTGTCCCGGGTTCTGTCAATGGTTGCTCAGTGATATATCAATGCGCCAAAAGTATTTTCGTATCCATTATGTAGTGTCCAAACCCTTTGTTCCGACTTCCGTCGTGCAACAAGGTACGTAGTGGGCTCACTGTTGTTTCTTGTTTTTATTAATGGTGTTTTTAAATGTGTAAATTCTTGAAAAGTTCTTTCATTTGCGGATGATATTAAGCTCTTTTCAACAAAACAGTCAACATAGGACTGTGAAGTCTTCAGGGGGATAGTTTTAACATCTCGCTGTGGTGTAAGGAAAATTGTTTGGCAATAAACACGTCTAAAAAGGAAATAATTACTGTGTCAAGGTAGAATGTTCCCGGAATTTTTCCATACAAGTCGGGCAACAAAGCATTTTATCGCGTAAATGATCAGGGCTTCGGTGTACTCATCGACAGTCACCTAAATTTAAAACTGCACGTGGCGTTCCTTCGTAACCACGGTTTCAAACTTCTGGGTGGAATTTCGTGCCTCACACGCAATTTTACAGTCCATGATACCATCAACCGCCTTTTAAGTTCGCTGGTGAGACCACGTTTTGAATTTGGTTCCATCGCATGGAACCACCTCCGAAAACGTATTCGAAGTAAGCGAATGAATCAAAATATGCCAGGTTCGAAATATTGGTGACAGACATGTCGAACAAAAAGTTCAATGTGAATACTACTTATTTCAAAATATATTGGGAATAATGATATACATAGTCATCGATGTTATTGTGGCGTCGTTTTTTTCTATAAGCTCCTAAATTGTCATGTTTACATGCATTATTTATTTCCCCGCGTTAATTTACATGCGCTTCAGCTATTTACACGCCACTGTCCTTTATTTGCCCCCAGTACGTTCAACAGCGACCACCTTCTGAACGCCTATAAATTCGAGGCAATAGTGTCTCAACCTAGATTGATTTCTTTATGCCACAAAAAGCTTCTTATCTCGAGCAAATCAGTCGAAGTTTCTGATGTCGTCACTCGCGGTTGTGCCATGCATGCACGATTGTCTCCTTGTAAAATCGGGGCTCACGACTAAGACATGTGCTTGTAGTTATATTAGTGACATGTTACCATTACAAATACTCTTACATTTTTTTTGTCTTGACATGTGTACAGGGGGAATGAAAAGAAACACCAACAGTGGAGCGCACAGCGTCCGACGCATGCTGCACCATCTGGCTGCAGTCAGTAATTTGCGCGCATGCTCACTTCTTCAAGAGCGTTTGGTAGTGTGGCCTACATTTATGGGAAATGCTTGATCAAGAACCGACGCCAGTGGTTTATTTTTTCACACTTGAGAGGCACAGGCCTCCATCCTGGAAGAACCCCCTTACCTCCCGCGGTGGCTCTCGGAGCCCCACCACCGCTCTCTTCTTGACTTCCTTCGAGAGGTGGGTGCCCATCTATACTTGTAAATACGTTATTTTTATGCCAACGGGCATTCTATCTGAAAACAAAGAGGCGCATTTTCACGCTGCGTAGCCACTCAGTAGGATGATCGTTGAAGGGCATCATGCTACCTGCAATCAGCCTGCTTTACGTTTGGCTCCCGAATGTAGAAGATAACAGCATGTACAGTGGCGACGGATCATGAAAAGGCGCCACAAAATAGATGACCAGCGTTTCTTCTTCATGAAGCATTTCCGCTAAGAGTAGGCCACACTCTCAAACGCTCTGAAAGAACTGCGCATGCGCGCAGTTTACCGACAGTGCAGCCAGATGGTGCGGCCTGCGTCGGAGGCTGTGCGCTCCATTCTATTTCTTTTAATCCCCCCTGTGCCAATGTAAACACCCTTAGTGTGCATTAGACACGCAATAAAAATGAATGAATTAATTAATTGTGTCTTGCCTATAAGTATTCTCAGTATATCCGCTTGCTTCATGTCAAGTAAATTGTAATGCAGAACAGCAGCTCTTAAAGCTGCCTTTATTTGGTAATCTCTGAACATACATTTGTCTTACTGCGAGCATTAAGTCTTGCATTAGGTTGTACACCAAATAGCGCGCGTCTATCCGGTAGCGTCGACAAAGGATTGCACGCGCTCACTCTAAACGTACCGTTATATGCTCTGTAACTCTAAATATAATGTAACTCCTCTTTAACTCATAAGTCTTCGAACAGATTATACTGAAATTCGGCGCCACGACGACTCATCATTATACTGAGTTTCAATTACTTGTAAGAAGTTGTGAGCTCGCCGTAAAGATTTAAACTTACGAAATTCCAATCAGCTGTCAATACATCGACGGCAGCCCAGAACGTATAACCGCAGAAACGCCCGCTACTCTTTTTTATCAAAAATATCATGAACCGAACATTTAAATTATTTTATATTTATTTGCAAGGACGTTATTTTTGTGTTTCTTTATTTGACAGCGGGAGTAAATGATCCCACAAAATTCGCTGTAGTGATCCACCAATACACCTTCGGTATTTTTCTGTGGCCTTAGTCTGTGGTGCAGTGGAGACAGAAAACATCAAAGCAAAGGGTGAATTTCTCTTAGGGGCTTTTAATTACGATCCCCATGAAGCATTTGTTAACAACAAGTATAGATGCAGCTCAGACGTTTCACCTGCTACTACTCAACAGTTTCAAATGAGAACTTCTTTAAAGGGCGGGCACTCTCAGATACACGGCAGGCCACTAAAAAAACGGGAGACGAGGGGTCGTTCTCCCCACTAGAATAACCAAACATCAGTAAAGTAGAAAGTCGGGGCGGCGGCAGCCGGTTCAGGGGTATCTATTTGCGGAGGAACCGAGGCAAGCTCAGCTAACAGCGTTCATGTGGTCACTGACCTCAAGCACGAAAGCTGTTTCTTCGTCCACTGATGCTAGCCGGCGTTCATACCCTAATGGCTTAATTGTACAGCACCGCATACTATAAATCTGGTATCCACATGGCTGGTGCCTGTGTACTGCACATTCCCAGATGGCCTGATCGCGCTATTGCATGGTCATTATTATTGTAACTGCAACCACCCTAGGTGGAAAGAATCCATCCTGCCGACATACTGTTATGGAGACACCAGGGGGTCTTAAGAGGGCTTGAGTCTTTAAACGGGTACCGTTTCACACCTTAGGCGGCGAATATATCAGGTGGGAGTGATAGGTGAAGCAATGCAGTTCACTGGTGAGAAACAGGCGGTAACTCTGAAAGGGTTAGGATACTTGGCTACCAGTTTCCGGATGACACACGGAGTTTGGCAGGGCCACCTAAAGCCACGCGTCTTAACCAGGATAAAATGTTAAAAGTTTTAGGACGTTGTCACGTTGATGTGTCTGGTTCTGTTTTATAGCAATTGTTACGGAACGCGGGGGTTTCGACATTCTTGGGCGTTCTTTGACAATCGTGAAACATTATGTCTGCAGCAGCGTCAGTGTCCCAAGGCAATGAATTTTCCGGGGGCACTGCGTCTAGCGTCCAATAAGCAAACAAACAACAGAGAACAATCAGTTATCGGCAGCCTGTGCGATCATGCTATACGCATGCTTTTAGGCGGGAGCACGGCGTTCGAATTGAGGTTGTTTGACGACACATACATTAAAGGTACCCTAAACACTCTTTGAGCAGTTCAAGTAAACCTGCGCTACGTTTAGATTACACTGACAGGAATACCTGAACCAAACATTACACTTGCACGTGAATCGGCTAGCGCGGAAATCTCTGCGAAAGACGCGTAAAACCCAACCGCGTTCTCTTCAATTTTCCTCATGCACCCCCGCCACGGCCTCAACGACGAACGACCTCATTGAAGCCATGGCAGCCTTATCGGCTGTCGCTGCTCAATTTCGCAGCCTATTTGTCGCATGTTTTTCAGAGGATCCGCCATCGTCAGTACTGTGTACCAACGTCTTCTATGCCTGAACCTGTTCGCACAGTTTTGGCGTTTCTTTTGTGTTTTGACTTTGAAGGACGAACACAATACTCCCCTTTCAAAGAGACAACTGGACAACAAACGTTCCTTTCTTAAAAAATGCCATACCAGCCTGATCGCCCGCTTGCGAGCAGGCAGTTTTGCCTGCTTTTTTGAGGCCACACCGGAAATAGCCTTGCGGAGAAAAGAAAAAAAACTCCCCGGCCAGTGATATATCGAAGGCCGCCGAAAAGAATTTCGCGAGCCGTTCCCGTCTGTGGGAGAGAGCGCGCAGCTTTCGTCGCGTTGTCCGCGGTCCAGTTGAGGGATGACAATTATGCGCGATTTTTCATCGCGCGTAGTTTCGGTGATAGTCAACGGATTTTCATAATCCTCGCGGGAGAAGATTGCTGGGACAATACTTTACCCCAAAATACATTCAGAGTTATCGATGGTAAGTGTTGCAAGGTCCCTTTAAAAGCAAGTTCCAAGGGTGCGGTGGAACCATTCCGTATGCCAGTTATTTTGGCGGTGCATGGCATTGTGAGGTGGTGAAAGAACAAAATGGTATTACACGAATACTGCTTTCCAAAATTTTGATAAGAATCCCGCCCTTGGCCACTCAGAAGCTTCTGAGGCACTACGTTACAAAGGCAAAATTGGCGTTGAAAAGGGTAGTTACATCACATGGCATAAGTGCTGTTAGTGCAGCGGTCACGGTTACCTTTCCAGGGTGTCCAATGCAAAAATTATCTATCTGTTGCCGGCAGATGCAGAAAACAGCGCACGGTATAAGTTCATCCTAGCGTGGTCGAAGCGTTTCGCAGAGCAGGGTAACGGTTGCATTGGGGAAGTCCAGTAAATAGTTCAAAATTTGCGGTGTTGGCATTGCGTGCATGAGTGATAGTTTATCGATTGATTTGGCTGATTGTCGGGTTTAACGCGCCGACGCAACGCAGCCGAAGAGGCGCGCCATAGTTGAGGGCTCTGAATTATTTGTTACCACCGGGGGATATTTAACGTGCGCCGAGATCTCGTACACAGGGGAGTTTTAGGTTTTCGGCTCCACCAGAAAAGCGGCCGCCGCAGCCGGGAATCGAACCCACGCAAATAAATGTGCGTTCCATACTAAATGACGCATAACTCGTTGATAATAAGCTTCGTAGAGCCGCGTGTATGTAGAATTGTAAGTAACGTTTCACAAGTAATAAATTGCTCGTAATCGTCTACATTTTGTCTGGCACGGTGAGTAGTGAAATATCGCCACTTTATCATGCCGTTGGACGCAGCAGCGTGGTGTATAGCGTTACATAACATGTATAGTTTTAAAGGTCTTATCCTCTTTGATTAGTCCTTGTCTCTCTCAGTGCGGTGTGTCAACTTCCAGGGCTAGAACTTACTGAATCGCGCACGCACTCCTGACGGGCCCGCCTTTTAATGCAAAATTGTTCATTTCACTCCCCATTGCCTTGTTACATTGGGTGATGAAACGACATCGTTACTCCGCATTTTAGCGTTTGTGGTTCTTTGTCGGGAAAGGGGAGAAGGAACGACGTTGGTGAGGGGAGGGACGGCTCTCTCAGTACAGGTTCAGAAAAGGGCATGTCCATTACCTGTGACGTATTCTACAGCACGTGGACAGGCAGTGGCGTGGGGTACATGACCTGGAGCAGCCCGAATTGCTTTTAACCACTGTTGCCCACAGAACGTAGCACATACCTCTCCGCATGCTGCCGTATGTAGTCTCACAAGTAGGCTGCACAAATCCTATCATAAAACCCCAAAACTTAATATGCAGAAAAATCCCAGAGATTTATTCACGACAGAACGTTCAACAATGCAGTCTGCGACGCCTTAATATGCAATAATTTTTGCAGCCACAAGTCTTTAAAAGTACTTGGGTGTCTTAAAACAACATTTTCTTCAAATGCTGATTCCGGTTTTTCCCGAAGGACTAATTTATCTGACATGACTGTTACGAATAACGCGTATGATTTTATAACTTTCAGCGGGATGGTGACACGCGGCCGAGCAGTTGCTCTGCGTTATACTGCCGGTGTTCACAAGTTTGTAAGCGCGAAAAGCACCCCATCACATGTTTTGCCACCACTCGCGCCTAGGTACCGCGGCCATTTTTTTCTCAGCACGAACTCACCGCACATTTTTAGCTTAGTCGCTGTCTGTTACTTGTTGGATACATGCAAATCTTGTAATGTCTGTAGATAGCAAGGACAATAAATTTACTTTCAAACGCCATTGCTCCTACTTACGTGGCCGGGGAGAAGCGTTAATCATTTGCTACGCACAGGGTCAAATATCGGGCGCCGCACTCCCAAAGCATTCGCAGATTTGTTCCTTATAAAAAAAACCCTGCGAGTCCTATTTCTTGAGGTTACATTTGTGACTTTCACTAAACCTCCGCAAGGACGCAGATGGGAAAAGGAAAATAAAAACACCGGAAAAAGAACACGCAAACCTTTGATTCTTGCGGTTTTTATTCTTACCGAGGGGCCATTCATTTTTCCCGCAGTATTGCGCCATTACAAGGGACGTTCATTAGTAGTGGATTGTCAAACAACCCCAAAACGTACCCGAAATATGGACGCACCCGAGGGTGTTGCAGTCCCGCTGTCTGACCCCATAAGTTGCAATCGGGCACCCTAAATCAGCGCCAGTGCCTTGTAAATGCAGGTTACCGGCAGCCTCCCTGGCAACTAAGCCTCGCAGGTGGACTCCACAGCTGTCAATGTCTCCGTGACTGCGCACTGTTTCCTTCCGCTGAAGCGGAGATTTACGTTTGCACAAGGATTTACGCTGCCATCCAGCATTTCGCGTTGAGTGACCGAACCCTCTCAATGGCTTCTTATACGACTCCACACACCGGTCATTCATCTTGGATAACTGAACCTATTGCCGAGTTGACGGTAACGGCTTTAGACATTTCCGTGCTTCGTTTCTAAGAGGAGCGACCGATGCACGTATTGTGAAATGTTGTGGCTTCGAGGATGACGCCGTTAGCCGAGTGGGGGCCGTTAAACGCTTTTTCCACTCGACATGTGCCGCGTGAGTAGGTTAAACACTTCTATCCTAAAGCGAATTTACGCGAAGCTGTCTACCTATAGAATCCGTACGACTAAGCACTGAAGCACAACCTGGTCACGTTGGAGCGGCGCATTATTCGCGGCTTTTGATGACTTCGAAGGCGCGTCGCTGGCTTCATGGGAGCAAAATCCGTTACCATGGCCGTAGCAAGAGGTACCCGAAGAAATTCATATCGTTGAAGCCTCGTAAGTCTTTCATAAAGAACAATCTATCTTTACAACCCAGCCGTCACCATTATAAGAGTCTGAATATGAGCCTGGACGCAGAAACATGCCTGTAGAAACCAGCAGCTGAACAATGTCACTCAGTTAAACACATGACGAGAAGCGTGGAGAACGCAAGGACACGCCTCTCGCAGACGAGGACGTTTTCAGCGATAGTCGTGGTAGCCAACAACGACAAATGCGGAAAAAGACAGGGACGCACAAGAAACAAAAATGGCTGGCGATTACAATACTGCCTAATGCGATATTTGGTCGCAGCTTCAGTGCGCTGAGACAGCACTCACCGTTGGTTCTCTTGACGGCAGCGATGATGAGCCTTTGCGAAGCAACACCTTCTCAAGGAGGGTGTTGCTTCGTGTAAAGAAGGTGCTGCTTATTCTCTAGTGCGTCTCACAAAGGGATCACGAACTGCGTCGTAAGCGAGCGCTGCCGCCTCCCCTATCCCACCCGCAAACTCTCGGAGAGCGCTGGCTAGCACCGCCACGGCGAACCGCCCTCCCCTCCCCATTTCACGGACACTCTCCTTTTTTAACTGTTTGCTTTTAGATGCGACGCTGAGAGCATCTCTTAATCGCGGGCCCTGTCCTTCCTGCGTGTGTCCGTCGCCGTCGGCGTCCCGCACTCTCCTCCGCTCACCCCTCTCCTCTCCGATTGCGAACACTCTCTCGCGAGAGGCATTGGATTGGATTCGATTGGATTGGCTTGGCTTGGCTTGGCTTGCTTGGATTGGATGGATTGGATTGGATTTGGATTGGATTGGATCAAAGTGGATTGTGTTGGATTGTGTTGCGTCATAGCCGTGGCAGACGCACTGGCGCCGGAGCGTGCCCAGGTGAGAGCGAACACTCTCTCAACATCTGCGGGTGTGCGGCCCAGCGCACTCTCACTCCGCCGGTGGGCGACGCTGCACGCGGTGCTGCGCATGTGCAGTACTCTCTCTCCGCGGTCTCCTCTCCTTCGGGCGCGCTGCGCATATAGCCGGTGTGCCGCTCTTCGGCGGCCTTTCGGCCCACGGTTGCTCTCCGCTTGCGCTTGAACCTTGTCAGCGTTGCATCACACCAGGGTTCCCGCGAGGGGAGGTGGGCCGTAATTTTTTCTTTAATTCGTCGGTCTTTCCATCGTTCGCTCGGTTACAATGACAATGCGGTTCAGAAAGACGGCCGCCAAGGGGCTGTGCCCTAAAATGAAGTCAGTTCGCTAGAAAACGGACAAGGTGAACAAGAGCGGGAGAGCCAGCCTAAGGAAGACCGTTTGCAAAGACAGCATCATGTGCCTCTTCAGCGAGCAAGACATGATCATCTCGGTAGTCACCGTGACACCCTTGTCAACGAAAAAAATTACACCATCTTCCCGTGGGGAACCCCTGATGAGGATTCGAAGCATCATGGGGATTCCATGTGGTTCCATTATGTTGCCGTTATGTTGAGTGATCTGGTGTTTAGCATCGCCAGTGGGAATTCCGCATCCGGGTCCACACCGGTGGCAAAGGCACGCAAGTACTGTTGTCTGACAGTGAATAGGCGGTGGTTCTCGAGGCGCCGAAAGTCGTGAATCATGTTCTTGTCGATGTTGTCGTCTCTGTGGTATAATCGGTAGTCTCCGTCAGCGTTGGTGAGCTAAAGGTTGTTGACATTGGTGCACCGGCTGAGAGCAATGTGCACGCCCTCCTCTTCGCAGCTTTGTCTTCTCGTTCTTCTTCATCGGCGGGTTCCCCTACAGGAAGATGATGACGGCGGTTGAACGCGAAGCTGTCTCGCGATGGATTCTTTGGTTGGCCAAACCCTAGGGACATCCTGCCACGATCGTCATCAGAGGCGCTGCGGGCGGGGCACGGACAAGTGACATCCCCCCGAGCAAGAGATGCTCCGCATCAAAAAAGCGTATCCCGGGCACAACTTAGCAATAATAGCTGAACTGAGACGTTTAAAATATTACCCATCGCCTCTATTTAATTGATTGATTGTAGGGTTTAACGCGCCTACACAATGCAGGCGATGAGGCGCGCGCGTAGTGGAGTGCTCCGGAATAATTGTGACCACCTGGGGATCTCTAATGTGCTCCGAAATCTCGTACACACGGGCGTTTTTTGCTTGTCGCCTTCATCAGAACAGTGCCCGCCGCGGCCGGCCATTGAACCCGTGTCCTCGCGCTCAGTATCACAATGGCTTAGCCAATGAACCCCCCCATCGCCTCTATGCAGGGCCGGATGAACATTGCTCAGGACCTGGTTTAACGACAATATAAGGACGGCCCCTTAACCCCCTCTCCGCTCTCCTTAACAATTCCTCATTCTTGAAACAGCGCCTTTTGTAATTCGCTGCAAAGAACACATGCCGTATTACTAGAATAATCTCCGGAGTATTTATAAACATCGTCAGTTTGTTTACTTTCTCGCAGAGAACACGGAGAGATTGCCATCGGAATGAAAATAGAGACGAAGAGACCTAGACACCATTGAGATTTATCGGCCTGGTGGTTCGTACTAAATATCTGTTAACTGCGCGTAAAGACGAAAGCAAGAAATACAAACGCACGTACGTTTTGCCGTACGTTCTCCTGGTCGAGGGCAACAACACACATGAGAGTTATGCGTTGCACTATATACAGATGGATATTTGTGCATATATGTCACTATGACAACGTTGTGATTTTTATATATATGCCTGTACGCTTTCTAAATGACGTTCCCGTTCTATCAGGGGCATTGCTCTATGCGGTTGTACATATTGCAAATACCATATTTTTCACTCAGCGCATGTAGGTTCGTTCAGATTGTGATTTGTAGGGCGATTTCTGTAACCTTGTGGCTTATTAAAGCAGTCACCACACGATTCTATATTTCCGATGTTTATAGTAGCTAGCTCCTTGTTGTTTGGAGCTAACCTCTGAAATTACACAATATATCTTCCTGTCACACTGCACTTAGAAGTGCAGTGTAAGTGTTGTATGTGTTTTGTCCATTCGCCTTAACCATTAGCGCAGTTTATCATTGTTTCAATAGACAATAACTTCTCTAAAATCAGCAAGTGCATTAGTAAAAAAATGTAATTATCTCCACTCTGTGGATGATGGCGAGGGTGTGGAGTACGGGGACTCGAAATGACATACAAGTTGCATCCCGAGTGACATCATGATTTGCGCCCCGGACCGCCATTGGATTTAAGCCGTGAGTTGCACCTTGATTATTCCTTAATTAAACTGCAACTCACGGCTCAAATCTAATTTCGTTTGATTTCCGCTTGATGGTGGTGTGCGCACGGATGGACGCGGACAGACATTGGGAGGTCCTAAGGTAGTCCCACAACCATTAAGTGTTGGAGTAAGCCGTTTTTTCTGTCGGGTACTAACTCGCGGTTGTAGCCCCATGGGTAAGACGACTGACCCTAACTCTGTCTTGGTCTACCAGGACACAGGCTCGAGTTCTGCCGGTGCCTGTGGGATTTTTTGCGATTGTAAATGCTATGCCGACGGACGCGGACGGACATTGTGCCGTCCTAGGTACTCTGCATCTAAAAGGCCTCCTCTGTCTGGTTTCCTAATTCGGCAGCGCGTGTTTCGTTGTCTGCGTGTCAGCACTCCCGAAGTAGATTGCTAAGCCTTTTTGAGAAACTTTTTCGCATATCCCCTACAGTAGTACACTACCAATCGCGTGTCTATTTTGTGATTTCATTCAGCAACAGCAATTTACACACTCCTTTAAGTGAGCGTTTCTATACAAACAGTGATTATTGTGCGTATTATGTACACCGACTGAGCAAAACAAAAATTTTAAATGGTTATTATTCCAATTTTTCTTCATGCGGGGAGCTAAATCTTTTGGATAAAGTGGCGCTTATATAAAACGAAATAAATACCGAACTTTCACAATAATGTGTTTAATAACACTCTGGATACACAATCTTAAATATTTTCATTTTATGCACAGATCATTCACATTAAATAGGTTCACATATGCATTTTTTCTGGTAATATCCACTTTTATAAGACTGGGAACCACATTGTGGGTTACCACATACTGCACACGCCTTCTCTGGCATTAAAGTTCGGTATTTAAATGTATCTTTTTACACAAAGTGTGTCCTTCAAGACAGTATGGACCATAGGGTATACGTTTCGCAGAAATTCAACTTGAAATGGGGCGTGTATACACGTACCACGTTTTCCTTCCAGTCACCTTTGAAAGAAGAAAAAGGGTGTTTGCGTTTCTACAACAGTTTTTTTTCTTGGCTTATTTACCTCAAACAGTTATCGATGACATCTCAAACATTAACCGTCAGTAAATCCGGTCCTGCTGCTCTCTGGTGTTCATCAGCTGGATTCAGTTCTCTCGCTCTACGCGATGATCGTTTTCGAGTTCAAACGTTTTTACCTCAGAGTGAAGAACGGTGGGGCGACTTCAGTAGTGTGCACATTACGCAACGAACAGCCTTTTCCAAGAAATATACAATGTCTGTATCAATTAGAGGAAATCGGCAGGAGGCTTAAACTTTTTCGAACCAAACCACGGAGTCTACTTTTTCTTTCAAGACCTGGGGGACCCGTAAGCCCGGGAGTGGTGCCAGTTCATTTGAACCCTTTCAACCGTTTATAAACCACCCCTGCCTCTAACATAAAGTACTGTAATACGCAATATTACCAGCTGCTCAAGAACGTCTGCAGGTTATGAAGAGACGTAGAACACCTTTCAAGTGTTCCTGTTCTATCCCTGAAGTAACAGCTCGCTCTGAAGTGACAGTTCTGACAGCCCTGAAGTGACAACACTGAACTCTCACTTAAGCAGCCACTGCTGAAGTGAGAGTTCAGTGTCGATGCTCGCATTATAGCCGGTGCTGAAGACGTGAAGCTTCCTGAAGTCACAGATGGAAGTGGAGTTGGCGGGACCGACCAAACCGACGAACATCAGGGGAGTGTAAGTGGAGAAGGCAGGAGCCGGGAGCACAGCGGCGAACTAAACATGGCGTCTTGGTGGCTCTTCATTACAATATAAATATATATATTCCGTGTATCATGTTAACACAGTTGTGAAGTATATAAATTAAAACCCCCTTCGTAAGTGAAATGTTGTTATCACGCGAAGCTTTCTCCTATGTAACGTGACTCAAAGTCAAAGCCCGAAATTCATATTGCTATTGCTTGTACCCTGTCAGAATTGCGCAATCGGATTATAGATGTTGGTTCAATAACGCAAGGGACCCAGATTCAATTGCAACCACAGGAAGCCTTATTTTTCTTGAGGCCGTTGATGTGCCTTCGCGTATCATCATCATCGCTTTGTAGAACACATTCTGTAAAGGTGTATTTCCTGCAGTGCATTTTGGCGCAATATTGAACGCCATCACTCAGGCATAGACAGCTTCGCTTTAATCATATATATATATATATATATATATATATATATATATATATATTATGTGTGTGTGTGTGTGTGTGTGTGTGCAGGAAACAAAAATACCTTAACATAAATACCCGAGAAAGTGCTGGAGAAACAGCCCCGCCGGTAGCGTAGTGGTTATCGCACCAGACCGGTCTTCTGGAGGTCGTGGGTTCGGATCCCACCCGGCGGGCATTTTTTCACCACTTTTGTTGCGACTCAAAAATTCTTCATCTCTTTCTACGACCCACCACAACCTCCCCTTTGCTTTCCGAGGTTTTCTTGACTGCCAACCCATTATTTTCTGTCTATATATATATATATATATATATATATATATATATATATATATATATATATATATATATATATATGTAGACAGAAAGTAATATATATATGTCTATATATATATATATATAGATGTCTATATATATATATATATAGACATCTATAAAATGTCTAAATATATATATATAGACAGAAAATAAGGGTTGGCAGTCAAGAAAACCTCGGAAAGCAAAGGAGAGGTTGTGGTGGGTCATAGAAAGAGATGAAGAATATCTTGAGTCGAAAAGAAAGTGGTGAAAAAATGCCCGCCGGGTGGGATCCGAACCCACGACCTCCAGAATACCGGTCTGGTGCGATAACCACTACGCTACCGGCGGGGCTGTTTCCCCAGCACTTTCTCGGGTATTATGTTAAGGTATTTTTGTTTCCTGCACTTGGGGGTGGTAGCCAGCGCCACTCTGACTACTCGGGGTGAAGGGGACCTTCTTCTTAACCCCCAGGCCGTGACTCGAGTGTCTACGACATGTCGAGAGTGGTCGACCAGCGTTGAACCCTCTTAAGCTTCCTTTGGCACCAAGACTGCCAGAACAGAGGCCCTCGCTAGCTAAGCATGTAGCGAATCAGAAAATGGGAAATGAGGGGCTCCGTGAAATAAGACAGAAAATAAGGGTTGGAAGTCAAGAAAAACTCGGAAAGCAAAGGGGAGGTTGTGGATATATATATATATATATATATATATATATATATATATATAATATATATATATGAAAGGGGGTTTATTGGCTGGTGGATGCAGACGGTCGCAGAGGTCCAGAACCACAGAGAGCGAGAGAGCCGACGAACGGTCACACCCAAAGCCGCGCAGACCGAGCTTCTTCGTTCGCACGAGCGGCTGGTTGTCTGCTAGCAACATGGCGATGACCGATGGCACATAGCCATTACAAGGGATTGTCCGCAGTTCCTAATTATTGCAGCGCGCTTTACCTCATTACAACTACCCCGCCCGGGAATAAGCGCCATCCGTGGCGTGTCACGGGCACACGACACTAGGGGATCATAATACGGCTTCAAACGCTGGACATGAACAGTCTCCTTCCCGCGGCGACGGAGGTCTGAGGAAGGTGTCATGGGATCTATGACGTAGTTTACCGGTGACGTCCGTTCGAGGACACGGTAGGGTCCGTGAAACCGAGAAAGAAGCTTGCTACACAATCCTGCTGTGGTGGAGGGAATCCAAGCCACACCAGAGATCCTGGAGAATACGTTGGGTGGGATGCTGTGTCGTCGTGCCGAGATTTTGATGTAACTGATCTTCAGTCGTAAAGGACCTTGCAAGCTGGCGGCATTCCTCTGCGTACTTGGCCGCTTCAGAAGCTTGGGAGCACTCGGAGCGATCCGGTCGGTAGGGGAGAACCGTATCGAGGGTACATGACAGGCTCGCGACCATACAGGAGGAAAAAGGGCGAGAGAAACCTTGTTGTGGCCTGAATGGCTGTATTGTACGCATAGGTCACGTAGGGCAGCACAATGTCCAGTCGTCGTGATCCGCTAAGATGTACAATCGACAGCATGTCGCCGAGAGTGCGGTTTGAAGCGCTCAGTGAGGCTGTTTGTCTGCGGATGGTACCGCTGTACTTGTTCGATGGACAACACGGCACTCAGCGATGAGGGCACGAATGACCTCTGAACAGAAACACACGTCCCCTGTCGCTGAGGAGCTCACGACGCGCCCCATGCCGCAGAATGAAGCGCCGTATGATGAAAGAGGCGACGTCTCGTGCTGTGGCGGCAGGCAGAGCCGCAGTTTCGGCATAGCGCGTCAGGTGATCGACGGCGACGATAACCCATCGGTTTGCCCGGAGACTGTGTTGGGCAAAGGTCCATACAGGTCTATACCAACACGGTCAAATGGTTTCTCCGGGCAGGAAGTAGCTGCAGTGGACCCACCGAGCTGGAAGGCGAAGACTTGCGACGCTGGCAGGTAGTGCATGACCTAACGTACTTGCGCACAAAGGTGTACGTGCCGCGCCAGTAATAGCGGAAGTACGGACACGGTGGTACGTTTTTAGCAAGCCAGCGTGGCACACGTTGGGTCGGCATGAAGCGATGCGCAAATGTCGGTGCGAAGGGTGCCGAGGAATTACGAGCAGCCACTTCCGCCCTTCGTTGAGGTAATTCCGCCCGGTAGAGCAATCCGTCACGAAGCATGAAATGCATAGCTTGTCTGCGCAGGGCCCGAGGTTGTTCAGTACGCGAGACGTCCGAAAGCAAGGAGATGAGCGAAGCAATCCTGGGTCCTTGCGTTGTTCAGAAGGCATGTCAGTCAAAGAGAGAGGGGACACAACAGCCTCGTCAGGCAGGATGCAGGCATTCTCTGGTGACACTGGAGAACGGGATAAGGCATCAGCGTCGGAATGTTTGCGGCCAGACCGATATATGACACGTATTCGTACTCTTGTAGCCGTAAAGCCCAGCGAGCTAGCCGTCCAGACGGATCTTTTAGTGTGGACAACCAGCATAGCGCATGATGGTCTGTGACGACGTCGAGAAGGGCGGCCGTAAAAGTAAGGTCGGAACTTATTTAGTGCCCAAACTATGGCCAACACTCTTTTTCCGTGACGGAGTAGTTTGCCTCAGCCTTTGTAAGGGTACGGCTAGCGTAGGTGACAACGTACTCGTCAAAGCCCGATTTTCGCTGAGCAAGCACAGCCCAAGAGCCAACGCCGCTGGCATCAGTGTGAACCTCACTGGGGGCGTTCGGGTCGAATGCCGCAGGATAGGTGGCGAAGTAAGAAGCTTCCGCAATGTCGCGAACGCGTTTTCACAAGCAGGGGACCACGAAGTGAGGTCTTTAGAGGTACCCGGCACAAAGCTGCGTCAATGGTGCAAACGATGGTCGCAAAGTTTGCGGACGAAGCGCCTGAAGTAAGAACACAGCCAGAGGAAGCTCCTGAGGGCCTTCATAGATGTCCGGCTTCGGGAACTCCGCAACTGCCTTCAGCTTAGACGTGTCGGGTAGAACTCCATCCTTCGAAACGACGTGGCCCAAAATAGTGAGCTTGCGGGCGGGCGAAGCGACATTTTTTAAGGTTGAGCTGCAGCTTTGCGTCGGCAAGACAAGTTAAAACTTGTTCTAATCGGCGTAGGTGTGTCCTCGAAATCCGGAGAAAAAACGACGATGTCGTCAAGGTAGCACAGGCATGCTTTCCATTTTAGTTTGCGCAAAATGCTGTCCATCATGCGCTCGAAAGTGGCAGGCGCATTACAAAGGCCGAACGGCATCACATTAAACTCATACAGGCCGTCAGGGTGTTATGAAAGCCGTCTTTGCGCGATCAGCCTCGGCATAGGTACCTGCCAGTACCCGGAGCGCAAGTCGAGCAACGAGCAAATATTCGGCACCCTGCAGACAGTCGAGGGCGTCATCAATACGCGGGAGAGGGTAGACATCCTTTCTAGTTATCTTATTGAGGCGCCGATAGCCGACGCAAAAGCGTATCGAACCGTCCTTCTTGGTCACAAGGACTACGGGAGACGCCCAGGGACTGTTGGAGGGCCTGATTACGCCTCGCTCAAGCATCTCGTCCACGTTTTCATCAATAGTACGTCGTTCTTTGTGGGAAACGCGATAAGGTCGTTGTCGTAGCGGCGGGTGCGAGCCAGTGTCAATCGTGTGTTCGACTGTTGATGTTTGACTTAGCGGAGCTTTCAAGCAGTCAAAAGACAAGCGAAACCGATGGAGGAGGGCCAGCAGTTGATCTCGTTGTGTGGGCGTGAGATCTCCATCGATAGCCTGATTGAAAACGTCGGATGGTAAAACCACTGCTTCGGATGTAGCACTCAATTCTGCGACATGAGTGATAATGGGAGTATCGTCGGGAACATCGATGACAGCACTTGGGTCGACAGGCTCAATCCACCCGATAGTCTCGCCCTGTACCAGCGAAATTTCATCCGAGGACCAGTTACTAACAATCATGCGGCTCGTACCAGCATGGGTCGTCAACAGAGCGGTCGGCAGCGGAAGACGTCTCCGTCGGATGAAGAGGTCGGATGGCGTAAAAAGCACGGTTGTGTCAGCAGTGCACGCACAGCACAGACACAACACACAACCCACACACAAAAGAAACAGCATAACCCGACAACTGAAATGGCACATGTCGCCCACGGCAACATTCCTGGAACAGGCCTGTCCTGAAACTCAACAACGAAAAGATATATTTAGAGTGACCTACGGGGCACAAGACAAAGTGGAGCAAAAAAAGAAATAAAAGAAAAAAAATGGAATTCCAAAAGGAAAGTTTGGAGGGATGCCGGCGCGTACTAAACTGGAAGCTACGGAATGAAAACAAAAGGAATTAGGTGACCAGGTAAAGAGCAGAGGAAAAGGTCATATTCTTTGGATAAGGTATATGCAAGACAATGCCTAATGCTGTATTCCCGGTGAATATTGCAAGGATTAGAAGTTGCCCCTAGACGCATTAATTACAGCCGGTTCCATAGAGTTGAATTTGCGAATTAAATAGGATTCTCGGTATTTTCTGTCCCTAGGAGACTTAAAGTTTCACTGAAGTATATACAACTTAAGGTCATAAAAATTGTGGCCTGGTTGGCTGAAATGCTGCGCTACAGCTATGGAGGATTTGCTAAGAGTATCTGCCCGGTGACCATTAAGTCGTAGGCTCATAGGTTGGCTCGTTTCGCCTATATACTGTTTGTGGCCCATTGATCATTCCAACATATACACAATGTTGGATGAAGTGCACTTAAAACTTGAATTAATCTTGTTGACATAATTACTAGCTGCCCTTTTTACAATGCAGTCTCTCTGCAGGCGCCGCAAGTCTTGCATCTGGGACGGTAGCAGCTGGCTATGACTGGTTACTTTGAAGGCCCTGTTTTAGCAAGCACTAAAATATCTTTTAGATTCCTGTTTCTCCGGTAGGTAACCCTTGGTACTTCCGGGGAAGTCTTTTTAAGTCGGTCGTTACTGGCTAAAAGGGGGTAGTATTTCCGCAGTATATTGTTTACGTTTGGGAGGGCATTTGAAAATTTAGTTATTAGGGCAGGTGGCCTGGCGCTTTCGTTCAGTCGCTGTTTGTTGAGCACATCATGTGTTTTGAGATTAGACGCACGTTGGTACGCCTAAACGAGCGAGCTTTTGGGGTGATTTCTCTTCATAAGGGTGGACTTGAGTGAGTCTATGTTCTCTACGTAGTCACTGTCATCACTGCAAGCTCTTCTAAACGTGGTTGCTTGTCCTACAAAGATACCTTGTTTGCAGTGTCTCGGGTGCTGGCTTTTATAAATTAGGTACATCTGTCGGTCTGCTGGTTTTCTAAAAAGCGTGGTTTTACGTTTACCGTTGTCTAGAATGACGGTAGTATCCAGGAAGTTCACTTCTTTTTTAGAATACTGCCAGGAGAATTTAATAGTCGGATGCGAAGTATTCAGATGAGATATTAACGTTTCTAGAGTCGTGCGACCGTGTTCCCAAATCATGAAGATGTCGTAAATTTAGCGGAGGTAAACCTGAGGTTTATGCGGAAAAAAGCCTAATAGGGTGTCTTCAAGTTCCCCATGAAAATATTGGCATAGGTCGGCGCGAGTCGAGTACCCATGCTGGTTCAAAACACTTGCAAAAAGCAATACGAGTCAAATTCAAAATATTGAGAGTTAAAACTAGTTTTAACAAAGTTATATACACTTCTGGTGCATGCTGGTGCGGGTTCTCTGATAAAGCTTTTGAAATAGCTGCGATTCCTTCGCGAAAGGGATGTTTGTATACATGCGGCAACGTCAAGAGTAACAAGGAGGGTACCACTGGTAAGCGCCCAGCCCATAATTTATCTCTTCTATTATGCGGAGGAAGTTGGGGGGTGTCCTGATCGAATGAAGGAAGAGCCGGAATGTCGGATAGGTAATGATTCAGAAACAGAGATAATGCTTCGGTTGGGGTATTGTTATTCGAAACTATGGGTCTGCCAGGAATGTCGACAGTGAATAATAATTCTACGGGGCTTTGTGGACTTTTGGCAGGAGGTAAAAACGTCCGGCTTGCCTATTATTCGGTTTCATAAAATTTAAGTCAGTGGTCGTTATTATTTCTCTAGATCGCAGATCTGTGAGGCTCTGAAGGATTTTTAGGCTGTATTCCTGGCTACGATCGTTATTTAAGGGCTTGTAGTTGCAAGGGTTATTGATCTGCCTATAAGCTTCATCTTTGTATTTTTCATTACGTAAAACAACTGCGCTACCACCTTTGTCGGCTGGCTTTATGACTATGTCGATTATAGCTGATAGGCTATTCAGGGTAACTTCTTCCGACGGAGTTAGGTTCTTGCGCTTGTTTGATGGCTTAGTTGTTGCCAATATTTACTTGAAACTGATTTTAAGTACAGATCTAATTCTGGAGATTGATCTATATCTATATATATATATATATATATATATATATATATATATATAATTATTTATTAATACAGTCCTGACTACTAATTGAATAGGTGGTCATAAAACCCGAATAAAAAACGACATTGTTCTGGCGTGTCTCCCGGGTATCGGCCTTTCTCAAAATTTTTCGCAAGGAAAGGCCGCTGCCCGCCCTTTCCTGATGCCGATGAACGTGACTTACCGTACTTCCCTATATTTGTGTCGAAGGCTGTACTTTCTCAAAAGCCGAAGACCAGCCTTTGAGAAAGGCCCATGACCGCCCCGAACATCAAAATTCAACATTTGTGATTTCATTTTTCTCAGTTTGAGTGGATAGGATGGAGAAAAGAAGCTGTGTGCGCAACTTGATGGCTTTACCGCCGACGTAAGTAAGAATTCAGAAGTGATACGCACGCATCACATGCACAAACATCCAAACGGTAATTGCTGTGTACCACTAAAAAAACGATAGTAACAAAAAGAAGTGCACAACAGCCTTGGCCGGAAATAACAATGGAAACACGTCGGCAGGGCGGAAAAACGGGCCAGGTTTGTCTAGGGCAAGCGTACGCGTGGCGCCAGAACATACTGGCGACATCTGCTGATAGCTGCTGGGAGGGAGATAGTTTTCCAGTGCGCGTTCGCGGGTATCGGAAGCTGGGACCTGTTATCGTTAGTATTGGCCACTCATTTACTCATTTTGCAGATGCCACCTCCCGCGAGGGGCGCTTTTGTTCTATAGTGCCTAGAGTTCCCCTATATCGCGTAGCCCAAAAGTTGCGCGTCTGATTGCTACATGCCGCGGGTTCCAGTTCGACAGGAAAGCCCACTTTCAGTGCTTTTCCGAAGACCCCGTATTCAGTCACTTCTGGTCAACTGAGCATCGGCGGTTGCGGAAGCAGCGGCAGCGGCGGCCGCTCAGCCGATAAGCAGCTCCGACTATCGTGCGCCAATTTTGTACGCGCCGCTAAACGCAGCTCCTCCTCGCCAGTACCGCTGGCGCGCCGGCCCGGCGGCCGTACATGCGAGACGGGTGGCTGCCCCGCACGACCTGGAACTCAAATGGCGGATGGACGAGCAACTCTGCTTCCCTAGGGGAGCAGAGTAGTGCGAGCCGTAAGCGGTGTCACGGGAGATGAGCGCGTCGTTTGACGAGTGCATTATCAGCGCAGGCAGTTACGTAATCGCATAAAACCTTTGACCGAAAGCGCTGCAGGGTAAACTTCTTGCGTGCTTTTCGTTCGGTACGAGTGATATTTGGAAAATTAGGGCAGGCCGTTTTGAGCGATCACTAACTTCCTGCGGTGATGTTGCCCCGCGTCAAACGACGTGTCTCTCTGGCCTGTCCCTCCGTCACTTCTATTGGCCGTGACTGTCGAACCAATGCGCCTCTTGTGGGTGGTCGCGTATGCAAATCAGACTGGGACATGCTAAAGGACGACCAGCCCGACCCCTGTCCAAGATCCGAGCAAGCGAAATGGCACACTATCCTCAAATCAGCAGCCACCAGCCAGATATCGCCAGCATGCTCCGGAGCCGTGCGCTCGCTTGCCCTATAGACGAGCCTGACGGGCACTACAATGAACTTCACTGCGCAGGCCCGGCAGCTTTCAAAATGTGTATGCTTGCTTTGTCTTCGCAGTACTATAATTGCCCTCCTTTCCCCAAATCAGTGGCCGTTCCGCCCAATCCCAGATTTAGGTGAGCCCTCGCATCTCGCTGCCTCTTTCGTAGCTTCTGGCTGACAGCGGTGGCGTACTTCCGCGGGCGCTTGATGAGCGCAGCTGATAGATGACGGGTAACAGTCACGGAGTAATCTAAAAATGAGCCTAATAATTTCATCGCCTTCATAAATACATTCTACGGTCATAGAGCTGTCTTAGTATGTATACTAAAGAGGAAACTACCTGGGAATAGGCATGGGGGGTTATGGGAAGATCAGTGCTGCTGGTTTGGCATGTTTATTGGATTCTGAAATGTCCTCTTGGGTTCGCGTTTTTCATTATACGTTGCTATGTCTACTAGGTAGCCAAAATGGTCGACACTAGCTTCTCGTATCTCGCTTTCCTTGGAAACCCAAAAATTTCCTCCATTTGTTGATGGTAGGACAGCTGTGATTCATTCTAAGCAAGTGGGAGCACCAGTGCTGGCGAGTGACCATCGGTGCAATTTTGCATACTTTTAAACTCACAGTGTATATTCGCTAGTTTGTGATAAGAGTTCGCTTCCAGGTTGTTGTTGTTTTTTTTTGCAGTAGCCGTACGTATATTAGCAGGGCCCGGATATCTTAACTGAGCGGCTAATTAGTCGTCGACAAAGCTGAAGCAGACGGTATGTGCACCAGTTCACCTCAAATGCAATATTTCTATATGTACACGCATAAAACCTTCCTGAGATTCTCAAACAATTTATTATTTAAAATATTGCAAAAATGTGGGTGTCTAATGTCTCTTCTCGCAATATTTTACATAATGGTTAATGTCTAGCTTGGTCTGCAGAATAGTAGGCGTAACCATTCCGGGAGACGCTTAGTAAAAGGAATGCGCTATATTTACAATTTGCTTAGCTTTAAAATAACGCGTTGTGTTTTCTACTTACACAATATGTACTCGGATATGCGTTTTTGTGGCACTGTATATAAATGTACGGCGATTAGGACGTTTCAGTCCAAGTTGATGATGAAACTAAGCCGAGCGTACGGTACGACGGTAACCCATGGCGATTCAGACGGGCTTGATGACAGCCGTATAAACGCTGGCGCCACATTCCTCTCTACTGAATATTGTAAGAAACTCTCTGCTTTAGACATTCAGGATCTTTTACGGCGTCATTTTATATGCACCAGAAGGCGAATATAAATACATGATAAAGGCTGAATACCTGGCTTTGGATGCGCAGGGTGGGTTGCACGCAAGCACGGAACTTGGTATGCAAAATATGTTTAAATAATATGAAGGCCAACAGAGCAACGCTGCCTTTCAGCCACTATCATGGCAAAGCTCGTGATAGCACAGGATAGGTCCCGCATCTCCTGCTAAATGATGTCTGTGGTGAAACCAGTTGGGAAGCCTACTATCGGTGCACGAAACGGCTCTAGCTTAGTGCCCGTGCTTTACTATGGTATTCCTAGTCTCTCCTCCACTCGAGCCTCCGGTAGTATAGGTCCTTGAAATCAATTCCTCTATTCATAACCATTGCCGGATCCTCCCTCCAGCAGAGTGGAGGGAGCAAATTGAGTAGAGGAGGGACTCAGAATACGGCCCTCACAGTGCCTCGTCTACGCGATAGCTTAATACCCCGGGTGCAACGAACGTTACTAGAACGCGGAGTGAACCACACTAGCGGCGACCATCTCATCGTCTCAAAACTTATGTGATTCTTACTATATTCCTTTTGATGCCGTTTATCTTTGCCGTTTATGAACAGGCATCATAAACCAAAACGTGTCTTTGATGGGACTCGTTTCTACACAAGAATAAGGCTTCTTCCGCATTTTAAAGGGTCCCTAAAATAGGGTGTCGAAGGTGATAAGGCCTGGATCTTCCACCATTTCTTCGCGTCTTGAGAAAACCCACCTAGAGGCTCTTGTCAGGGTGCGTGCGCTCCCAAGTACGTGAAGCAATTGGCTGTGCCTGGTGGTTCGTCTGGCTTACTAGTTTTAGCAGCTGGGCGCATGCTCCGCCTACTACTGTCTGCGTGGAAGTCCTTTTCGCGGAGGCCGTGTTAGCGATGACACGTTAGTTCAAGCATAGGGGAAACTACCGTTTGAAGGCCAGTTCAAAAACTGCATACTCGCTCACGTATTTATTAAAGATTGCCACGTACGACTAGCGGCCTGCTTGAGTTTCTTGCATGTGGCGCTGTCGCGACGAAAAGGTCTCGCAGAGGTCGGGTAGGCAAAAGGAGTTATCATCGCTGCAGTTATTGGGTCACAGCTTTATAAAGCCACGTCGACGACGATCGTCAGCAAATATTTGACCGCAACCACCCCGTTTTACGCATTTGTAAACTGATTTCTGCAATAGTTTCGATCTAGCAGGCCGCGACGGCTTTTAGCTGCTGTGGTGTGTGCCGATTCGTGCACGGCCCTTGCACCGTGAAAGCAGATTGTTGCCGCAGTAGCGTGCCTGCAGACGACGCTGCGCTCTTCTCAGCTTTAATGACATCTTGTTAACGATGCGTCATATCGAAAATTCAGCTAAGCTCGTCGCGACGGATGGCGACGATTGACATTCGTCCCTACAAAAAAAAACGCGTGCAGGAGTGTCGCTCTCGTAGACGCCGCACGAGCTGCCGACCTCTCCTGCGGCTTCACCCGGAGCCGGAAACGCTGATTAGCTGCAGCATTTGATAGAACCCGTCAATAAGGCGCAGTAGTCTTCAGCCCCACCTGCATCATAGAGGGTACGTCATACTCAAAAAACTGTCAAAGCTCCGTTGAATGGTAGTAAGAGTTCACATTTAAACAAGGACAGAAAGAACGGTTATCTAGCGATAGCGCGCTTGAAATCGCGACCAATTGTATTAGTACCACCTGAAAATACTCACATCGGTGGCTCAGGTGGATAAGGCTTTGTGCTGCTGATCCCAAGGACGCGGGTTCAATTCCCGGCCGCAGGGCCGCATTTCTTACGGAGACGAAAAGCGAAAACGCCCGTGTGTTCGAGATTTGGGCGCACGTTAAAGATCCCCAGGTAGTCAAAATTGATCCGGAGCCCCCACTACGGCACGCCTCATCACCTGTGCAGCGTCGGCGCCTTAATCTTCATAACAAATAAAGTTCCTGTACAGGCCATACGCCGTGGAGGGGAAATCTGAAGACTGATTGGTTCCTTCGGCTTGCCGCTCGCCACCGCTCTGCCGCCGACGAACTTAACTGACCTGCTAGATCGCCGGCGGACGATGTTTTTCCGCGCGCTGCCGGGCGTTGTTCGTCGTATGTTCGTTCGCATATTCGCTACATGTATTCTGGTCTTAACGCTTCAGTCGAGTCGCGCTTCAAACACATTTGGAGCCACGAATGTTCCGAAGTTTGTTCGAATATGTCGTGGAGGCAAGAACGGCGTCTTTATGTATGCTTTCGTCCTTTCCGTAAATGGTCTTAGAAAAAATAAATGCTTAGAAAGTTTCACCTGTCGCCAACGTGAGCGCTCATCAAAAAACGGGCCCCTCATAGTTCGTTCATTGCGGCCAGTCGCCTCTACGACGGGGCAAGGGCGCATCGAATAACCAGAGTTTGAACTCGACCGACTAAATGAGTAGGCTGCTGTAAGGCTATTCGTTCTTAGTAACAAATCCAGCCTTCGTATACGGCTGTTCGTCACCCACACACTAACCATTTTAAACCTTTTTAGCCAAAAAGAGTGAAGCATTGTTGGGAGGCATTTACACCCTTTTCCTTGAATCTCAACCCCCTTTTCCTAACTCTACACCCTTTTTGTGTGAAAAAAGGGTGTTGATCAACACCCCTTGTTTTCTTAGGGTGTTGAAAGGGTGTGGAAAAGGTGTTCAGCTGTTCATTGAATAACGCCATGCTTGGATGCATAATAGCACTGTACAGAAGAAGCCATCCCCTCATATACTCCTCTACTCGCAAGAAAATTTCAAACGCAGAAAAATAATAATTGCTCGTATGCAATGATCGCTCGTTTCCTTATGCAGTGCACCTCATGCCCCAAGTTTAGCTTTGTCACGTGAAACACCAACTTGAACCTTCAAAATTAAAAAGACCATAGTCGTGTCTGGAAAAGGGTGTTTACCGACTGCAACACACCTTGGCTTTCTTAGGTTGTAGAAACGGTGTGAAATAGGTGTTTAGTTGCAAAAAAAAAACAGCGGATCCGGGGTGTCTACCTACTGTATCCCCGGTGTTGCTAAGTTTTGTCATATTTGCTAAGCTTTACAATGTTGTTGCTAACTATGATGACCGCTGAGGGGTGAGGCCAAGTTTGACCGGATTTTACAAGGCTGTTTCAGTGTGTAACTGCCAGGTGATCCAAGGGGGAAACAAGCTTAGGCGAAACCCCCAGCTATGCTGTTTCTCTATCCTTGCACCACTATTGCAAGCTGAGCAATCTTTTGCCTTTTAGAATCCAAAAAGACTATTACCTTTGAAATGGTACAGTAAGTGGTGCACGTAGCATACGCCCCTCGTGCTCACACTCTAACAAGCTCGAATGTTGATTTGACTGTTATAATACCCCTATAATCGGTGGTTGCACCCTTTACAGAGGCCACAGTTCATTTTCTTTGTATTTTTTGCTAACGCCACCGAAACTAGCTCAAGCTTAAGAGCTTCACTGGTAATAAATTAGGCCAATTCATATTGCTTTTGACCACATTGTGAGGTACAAACACCCCCCCCTCTGTATGAAATGTTCAGGTCCACCCTTGTAAACAGGTACAAAATGCCTCCAAAGTGGAGGTCTCTTCACATTTTTTCTTAGTTGGCGGTCTTTTTCTTAAACATTTTTCTTGCACTCTCTTTTCTTTACGCCCTTTTTTTTTGTTTCGGAACACCCTAATTTGTAGCTTTACACCCTTCTGGAAAAAGGGTGTTGAAATAATGAACACCCTTTTTTAAGGGTGTGAGGTGGTGGGAAGATTTATTTGATATTTAATAAAATTCCTGAAGTTATGAAACACAAAAACCACCTCGTGATTAAAACTTTTTTGCGAATCCGCGTGTTGATTTGTATATTCTATAGTAAAAGCCAATACTTATAAAATTAGCCGCTAAAATATCTTATTTTTGCGACAAGCCCACCGACTCGATCGGCGGGCTTTCCTTTGCTGGATATAAAAGCAAGAACAGCACATGTATTACTAAGTAAGTATGCACTCATTGTACCGCTTGCATACCGTTGGTTTTCTTGCTCAATTCATTTGTGTACCAACTGTAACTTGCGCGTATTGAGATTTTGTGTTGAAAGCTGCGCGCTCTGCCGATTCACATTGCCACTGCGCATGCCGGATGCTCAACACCCTTTTTTCAGGGTGTTGTGCATCCTCAACACCCTTTTAAATTGTGTTTGCGCTTCAGTAACACCCATTTCTGTCATCCGTTACACCTATTTTTGCCCAAAAACACCTTTTAAGGTTGTTAGCCATGGGACAAGATTTTTACACCCTTTTCAGCCAAAAAGGGTGTAAAAAATTTAGCGTGGAGACAACGGTATTCCACGCTGAAATTGTAGGATCTCATAAGGTCTGTGAGTCGACTACCTCGTCAATAAAAGTCACATGAATATGCTGGCTCTCAAGGTAAAGGACAGAGCCAGCACGGGTATCTTCTCACCCCACCTTATGGAAACGCACCTTTACGAGAAGTCCCATTGCCTTATATTACACCGTGGCAGACGTTAGCTGCCCTTGACTTTGCTGCCTGCTTCCCTCTCTTTCGCTTCCTTCACAATATGGGGTGCACAGTTGTTGCCAGAATGGCCTGACTGCTTCCGCTGCTAGTACCCGAGCCATTTTGCAAAGGGTCTATACGTGGGTATAAGAACTGGTTACTGCGAGGCCGCTGGGAGTCTCGCAACACTTCTACGCCTTGCTTTTCGAACGACCTTCCGAAAATTTACGAAAAGGCTCGACCTACGCCCCCGGTTTTAGAAGACGTCATACGCTGCCATTGCCGTGGCAGCTATGTAAGCGCAATTTACCGAGGAACGGCGTTGGTAGGGCTGCGTTGTTTACATTTTCACCAAAGCTAGTGGCGCCAATTGCCACTGCAAACGCTGCTGTCGAATGAGGAGCTTCCAAAACAGTAATTATTACCGCGAAACGCTTACGTGTTACGCCAGCGCTACGCAAGAACATATGTTCGACTGTATAGGTTACAGTGAGCGTCGAGATGGAATTATCATAAACTGTGTTCGTTTGAAGCTTGTTTAAAGCTTGTATCGTATTCAAACAATGCCTGTGACTTGTGCTGTACGCGTGATTGCAAAGAATGTGTGCCCTTTACAGTTTACTCTGCTTTAGTGTCGTCCACGGGCGGCTTAGTGACCTGCCTATGCTCGCCGATTCTACGAGCCGAATTTGATATTGCTTGTTTGGCTTATTTCAGTTCTTACCGACACCACTGCGCCGGCTGGCGCTGCAATTGATCCCCAATTTGCCGCTGTATACTCGTTTGCTCGGTCTGCTCCCGCTGGTATTTTGTATCTTAACAGCGAAACTGTTTATCAAAGAGTAATTTTTTTGTGTCGGCAGTTACAAACAGCAAGAAAAAACCCAGTGCGCCTAGCGGCGACCACCCGGCAGTTGAAAAAAGAAATAAACTGCCGATTGCTCGTGTGTGTAGACCTCGCGGCGACCCGCCCAGCGTCCCCGGAACCTACCCATTTAGAAAGATTGGTGAAGACTGGCAAAAAAAAAAACTCCAGCGTTCGCCGCAGTCGTGGCAACACTTCCTCGGAAGGAGAAAGACACATCATAGTGTATGCCCCCCGAAGGTGATGTTCAATGACTATAACGAACAAAAAATAATGTAATTTCGCACTTACAGCAACCATGTGGAGTGAAAGTCGGTGGGGTGGTGAAGAAGCAAATTGGCTGCAATCGTGGCCTTAAACCACTACCCTTAACTCTTACGTGTTAGCGTGAGTTTCCCGTTTTTCTTCTCGGTCCCTCGGGCTCACTTTTTCCCAATTCACACGGGAGACGTGCACACCTCCTGTAGACCGACGGTGTTCTCAGTTAGGCTTTTTCTAACGCGAAAGTGTTTCTTCGCCCGGCTGGCGAAAACACGCGCCTGGCCCGCGTCCACCGCACGTAAACCCACCCGGATATCGTCCGCAGAAAAGTGTTCAGAGACGCTAATTTTTGCTAACGTATTCCTTGGCGTTCCACACGTTTGATCGCGGGCGTACATCCGAAAAAATAAAAGCCCCAGAATAATCAGCGCGGTTCGTCCTATAGCATGGATCCGAAAAAAATGAAGAGTAAGAACACTTTATGCGCACTGTTTCATAAAGCGCATCAAAAGAAAAAAGAAAAACAAGAACACACACTGGACCCGCAGTCCATTCCCATAGGCTTACGACCCGTAGCACGAGTATACAATAAATAATAAACGTGCGTCCGAAATTTTTCGTCTAGTTTTGATTAGCCTTCAGCTTCTGTGGAGGCAGTGTAGCCGCAGCACGAGTAGTAATTCTTGAAAAAAGTTGCAGGAGTGAGTCTCATGCGGAGGTTTTTTGGTTATAACTTTGTAAGGTTGACGTCTGTGCTAGTTGGTTCAACATGCTAAATTTACAGCGCAACTATCAGTTGGAAGTCAGCCCTGTGTATGTCCCTTACAAGTACTTGTGTGTGTCTTTATTGCTCTGTAAATTTAACTTGTAGATTATAAGCGACTTAGTCAGGAGGCTCGGTGTCAGATTCAGCCAAGAGAAACGCTTTCGCAAGGGAATTGCTCAAGATTGTTACAACATTTTTGCATCATACTTTCAGTGAACGTATTGTGCGCGATGGTATTTGGGGCGCACAGCTGAACAAGCCCGGCAGGCGCCCGGTAAGGCCTTAATACCTAATTATTTTCACCATTTTCCAGTCGCTTTGGTGTAGGGTAGTGGCTCAAAAAGATATCCTAGGGATAACTCTGCACCTCAACGCAGGCTTGACCACGGACGGCTTTCATACCCAGATTTGCCATTCGTTCCGCCTGTATGCCACCCCGACGGAGCCCGTACAAGCGTGGAGCTCCTGTTATGGTGAAAATGCCACAGCCGCTGGAAAGGTTGCCGTCGATTAGTGCTCCCTTCACTGCAAAAACAATCCGTTTTCACGAAAGAATGACTGCGACTCCACGAACAGATGACCCTGTCAGGATGTGCATACCAATTCAAGCCTTTCCTGTGACCTTTTGCACGTGCATAGACGAGCTTCACGTGAAAAGAAAACTGCAACGGCATAAAGCGAAAGTCCACAACGTTTTCGCTCGTTTGCAGGAAGAAGAATGCTCGAAATAAAGAACGCCATACGGAGATGTGAGTATTGTAGAAGTTACTTGTGTACGTTGGCGTTTGCATTACTAAGAAAAGGTTCCAGACTATACCGTGAATTCTCGTTGCTGGCCGATATTATATGTAGTAATCGGTGCAATCGCCATTGATTGGCACGGCCGCTACTTTTACTGCGAACATCCGCAAGGCCCCCCACCCGCCGCGGTGGCTCAGTGGCTAAGGCGTTGCGCTGCTGAGCACGAGGTCGCGGGTTCGATTCCCGGCCGCGGCGGCCGCTTTTCTGATGGAGGCGAAAAGCAAAAACGCCCGTGTGTACGAGATTTCGGCGCACGTTAAAAAATCCCCAGGTGGTCAAAATTAATCCAGAGCCCTCCACTACGGCGCGCCTCATCGCCTGCGTTGCGTCGGCGCGTTAAACCCTACAATCAATCAATCAATCCGCAAGCCCCCCTGCGAGCAAAGCGAAGCGTGCGAGTTTGGGTTTAAACGTAGCCCCACCTGCCGGAGCGCGCCGTCCCTAGACGGAAGTTTTTTGCACGCTGGCTCCTATTGTCACTACATGGCCCCGGTGAATTGGACACTAAAACTAGCACCTGGAATTAGGTGCTGCAGAAAATAAAAGTTTGTCATCTCTCTCGCTCTCCCATTGTCTGCGGCTGCGACGGGCAGGTCGGTATCTATAAAGCCGGTTGTGGGGCCGGCATGTACACGCACTACTAAAAACACCCGAAGAATGCTAACAAACTATATGCGAACATAGTCTATGTAAAACTGCAAAATCATGATCCCACCCAACTATCTCATAATTAACTGCGTGATGGAGCATGAATTTCACGTTTTCCGGCGAAGGACATAATTAACAAGATGAGTGAGAAGCCGGCGTTGCGTTCGGAACAGAAAAAAAATGGTTCCTTCGGAGGCGTTGCATTTTACGGGAAGTTTTATATTGTTGCGTGACGCTCCAATTACAGGCAAATGACGAAGACGACGGGAGGCACTGGACGGTGCTCGGTTCGAGAAAGAAGAGGAGTAGGTTGATCGGCTAGCTAGCGAGCCGTTCGTTTATGCGCCGCTGCATGCAACCATTGCAGATTGTGTAAATATCGCAAATACGCCTCATTTTCATCCCAACATTGTGGTGGAGGATGCGGAGTTGGTATGAACACATCATTCCGTACCGCTCGCCCGGGCGTACTCCACCCACCACGGAGCTTCGGAGTGGACGCGCCGTTCCTCGCGTAACAATGCCTGGTGATGGAGCGACCGTGTCGACGACCCCCCTCGTCATCCTGTCTCATCCCCGAGAGCCTGGCGTATTCACCGGGACGGACGGCACTGATGTGAATGACTGGCTCAGCCTCTTCGAGTGTGTTAGCGCTCACAACAGATGGGATCCTACCATCATGCTCGCGAATGTCATCTTTTACCTGAAAGAGGAGAGTCCTGCACGCAAGTGGTTTGAAACGAACGAGACCTAGTTGACCAGCTGGGAAGTTTTCAAACCGAAGCTGCGAGAAGTGTTCGGAAAGCCTTTTGGTCGCCAGGTTGCTGCCAGCAAGGAGCTGGCATCGCACGCCCAGACGTCGACGGAATCGTACGTCGCATACATCCAGGACGTCTTGGCCCTGTGCTCGAAGGCTGACTGTAAAATGCCGGAGGCCGACAAAGTGGGCCACATACTCAAGGACATTGCGGACGACGCATTCCACCTTCTTATATGCAAAGACTGTGCCACTGTAGACTCCACCATTAAGGACTGTCGAAGATTCAAGGAGCCCAAAGGACGCCGTATAGCCCACAACCTCACAGGACTTCCACACACAGCAGCGACCTCTTCGTGCGAAGATGGCAGCCTACAAGATCCCGTTCCATCGACGTCGGATATACCGAAAATCGTGCGCCGAGAACTGGAGGCTATAACTCCTACTACTGTGGTGCCATATATGCCCTATCGGAACGACCTCCACACCATTGCCGTTGTCCGCGACCAAATACCCAACATGGCCCTTCACCCTGTGCGCTCGATTAGCTCTCCGTTCGGACAAGGGTTCAAGTCGCCCGGGCCCCACAACGAACGTTCTCCTCTACGCTACCCACGCCGTAACCCCGCTTAGTGGCATTCCCAGGACTATAAACCAATTTGTTTCAATTGCTCCAGAAGCGGCCACATTGTTTGGTACTGTCGCAGCCGCCGGGTCTCCTTCTTCCGCAACAGTTACTCCGACTATAGTCCTCGACCACCCTTTGGCTACTCCGATGACCGGCAGAACTGCTCTCTTCTCGTCCTGAGCTGAACCTGACCAACTTTAACAGTCCCCCCACCAGATTCAACCGTTCGCCGTCGCCCCAACGCCGCCAGTCCCGCTCACCACAGCCTCGCCGCCCATCTTCGACGTCTGACTACACTCGACCTTCTTCGGAAAACTAGGTAATGCAGCTCCCGGAGGTGACGCTGCATTGCCGACCACGCCCAAAAATTCTCTCTTGACCTCGGCTACCCGGAACAATTTACTGGACGTTGAAGTTTAACACGTTCCGTTCAGTGCCATCATCGATACAGGGGCGCATTTATGTTATGAGTGCTCATCTTCGCCGCCTTTACGCAAAGTTATGACGCCACCAACATCACATCTTGTTACAGTCGCTGATTGAGGGACACCTGTTGTGATCGGAATGTTCTCTGCTCGTGTGACTGTAACTGGTCGTCAAACGACTGTTTTGTTCACGGTGCTTGAACGCTGCTCGTATGACCTCATCCTTGGCCTTGACTTTTTATCTGAGCATGCCGCCCTCATTGACTGTTCTACTCATGTCCTGCGCCTCGAGATGCCGATTTTACCAGCTACCGACGACGCACGCGACGAGAGGCTTCCCTCCAAACAGCACATTCGCTTGGCACCGGGAGCAATAACGTATGTTCCCCTGCAGTGAAGTTCCCAAGCCCTAGACGGTGATTACGTAGTGTCACCAATAATTGATGTGCTGCTTACGCACAGCGTGAGCCTACCTCATACCTTAGTGATTCTTACCAACAACGAAGTCACGTTGCCCTTCCTGATTTTCAGCATCTGTCCGCAGGTTCTTCCGTGCAGTATGACACTAGCCACGTTGGCGCCGGTTTGTGATTACGACGTTTCCGCAGCAACCCTTGGCGGACCTCCAATCGATGTTGAAACACCAAGCCCGACTCCTCCGCGGGAGGATGCGGTAATTTCCCAGAGCATTGCAGTGGATCTAACGCCAACGCAAGCTCAAGAACTGCGTTGCGTTTCAGAGTCCTACAGCGACATCTTGGATTTCGGTGATCTTCCTTTGGGCCAGACATCATCGTCCGTCATCGTATTAACACCGGAGACGGCAGCCCTGTGCACAAACGGCCGCATCGTGTGTCCCACGCTGAGAGGCTTGTTATCTAAAAAGAGGTAGACAAAATGCTTAATAGAGACATCATTGAGTCATCCTCAAGATTCACGAGACGGTCAACACCACTAGCTTGAGCAAAAATGCCGGTGTCCGGCATTGGCATTCCCTAAAACCACATCGAAACCATTTAAAAGGGTTATAGATAACGGCAACATTGCAAAGCCCTTAGACGACGCGGGGAGTAACAAGACGTTTTAGGCGTTCAGCCGGACAATCAACTTTTTGTATTCACAACCGGTAAGAGGCGCTTAGACATCCCCTGACTTTTTTTCTCATCAACCATGGGAGGGACAATTTATGAGAGAAGCTATTCCCGCCTAAAGCTCGCAGCATTCTGCTTGGTGTGCTGGTCGAAGTTAGGAGGGCTGTGCGGGTCCTGACTTCTGCTATGTGTGTTTCGTATCCCCGCAATGTTAATGAATCTGTCCCTGTCTCTTGAAGGGCCAGGATGTCTGGTGCGTTAGCTCCACCACGAGTGTCTTTTGGCCGTTTCAATGAGGGGAATTACAGGGCACCAAAATATTTCGAGCGCTCCAGGAGAATTTACACAACAGTAATAAATTGTAGATGTACGTTCAAAAAAAAATTACACTGACAACTCGTTGTAAACCCTTAGCACAAACCTCCTGTTTGTCTGAAAACCGGGAAAGATTTTGAAGCACCGCCTATGAAAAAAAACCCACATTTCTTAATCACTGAATGGGTCACCACTACTATACCACAGGTACGGCATACGCTGCGATGGCGTGGTTACCAGCTTTCAAAAGCAATAAAAACGCTAAGCATACCTTGCTTCTCTGAGCGTATCTCAAGTGAAAACACAGCAATTTCGGAAGGATGCCTCATTAAATTTTAATTATTTGCGTGCTGTTAAACGTTGTGAAAGGAAGAAAATGCGATAAAATTTAGTAACAACGTCCAATTCTGCACAGTACCAGTTAAAAATCTGCATTAGTGCAAACTGCATACATAAATACTCGTATGGTAATTCAAGCTAGGGTATTGCTTATCTGGGGGTTGAAAATTCAGTGTCATAATATTTCTACCTAACAATACCTAACACTGCATATTTCAAAACTGAGAGATTTAAACTCAACCGAGAACTTTCGCTTTCATTGAGGAACACTCGTATTCTGGTTTTTTATGTTCACCTACAGCAATATGTCCGAAAACGATTATACTTGTTACGCCAAGTCGTTAGTTTATGGGGAGGTGCATTGCACTCACTAGAAGCGAGTTGCTAACATCGCATATCATTACCCAGCATTCAAGAATTTGACTTTTTCCCGCAATATTTACGCTGTAAATGTATAGTTCGGTGGTCTAAGTCGCCCAAATATCACAACGTTTGAATGCGCACTATTAAAATGTCTAAATGTTTTCTTTAGAATAGCCCGTCATACGAGTAGTCTCCCCAGGGTGGAAGGAGTTTTTTTCTATTTCGCCCCATGCGGGGTGAACATTGTGCGCTGGGAACGCTAGTCAAGCTCATCGGGTCCACGAACAAAAAAAGAACATTTCATATTTACGCTGCACAGGTGTAGGGCGTCCAAAGAAACACCGCGTCAAGCGAGCACTCGAGGAATAGGCCTCCATGACTACAAAATTACCTCCTTAGTTTCTTCATGCTCCGAAGAAAACGGAGATTATTTTGCGCATTGTGGGCGCCTAAACAATAGCTAAAAATGAAACAACCTGTGCGAATATTTTTAGTGAATTGGGTGTGTTTATCCGCAGTCCAGCATTTGTTTGGTGCGAGACTCAAGTGTGTATTCGGTCTGCCCTTCCTTCTAGAAGCTCTATTTACTGTATTTATACCTGCCAACCACCTTCTTGCCTATAAAATTGTTGTCGTTGTAAAAGCGCCCCATGGTGGGTATTTTATACGTGCAATCTACGCCCTGAAACTAAATCGGTATAGATCAACTAACTTGGCTGTTGTTCAATTCAATGACAGTGAAAGGATTTGTCCGTCCCCTACGACCTCTACGTCCCTGACTTCGGGTTTTGTTCTGGGCTCCGATAATTTCTGTACACATTGTATTTTGGAGGGACTGGGCGAACTCTGTCCGCCGATACGGTGCATTCTAAGTATTTTACTTCGGGGCACAGAAATTGGCATTTGGACGGTTTGAGCTTAAGACCAGCTGCATGTACCCTTTGGAAAACATTGGCCAGGTCCGTTAGGTGGCTCTCCAACGTGCTGCTGTACACGATTATGTCATCCAGATATACATGACACACTTTGCCCAAAAAACCTCGAGGATGACGTCTTCCGCTCGTTTCCGTAGCACTGCGCTGTTTACAAGGCCGATAGGCATGCTACTGTATTCGTAGTGCCCTGAAGGCCAATAACGCCGTCTTTTCTTTGTCGTGCTGATGCATTTCGATCTGCCAGTATCCGGAGGTCATGCCTACCACTGTGAAAAACTTTAACGAACCGAGTTCCAACAGTGTATCCGAAATGCTCAGGAGGGGGCCAGGGTCCCCGGGAGTCACGTGGTTGAAGTCGCGGTAATCGACGGCGAAACGGTACGACCCATCCGGCTTCTTGACCCGCAGCGCCAGTGCACCCCACGAGGACGTAGAATGCTCGACAATGTCGGCGTCGAGTAGCTCATTAACCTGTCGTTCCATCTCTTTCCTTTTGAAGTAAGGAATTAGATACGCACGGTGGTACACCGGGGCCGTATTGCCAGTGAAAACGCGGTCTTTTATCACCTCGCAGTGGCCGATATGCATGCCGCTCGTGGAAAAAACTAGAGCGAACGCCGTGATTAGCTCTCGAAGCCAAGATTTATCTGCTTCGGCGACGTGCGAGAGGTCAAACTGGCTGCAAAGGTCGGCTCCGTGTACACGCCGGCAAACTGCCTCTTCAGTTGACTTATCGGCTGCCACCGCAGTTATGAGGGCACCGATGAGTTTGTTGCGGGTAACTTAATCTCCTGAAGTGTGGTGCTAACTACCCGCACGGGGACTTTGCTAGAATCGGTAGCTCTAGCTCAACCGTAAGCGCCCGCAATACTCGACACGTCGAGGAGATTGCTTTCCGCTACAACCTACTGTCCCCTGGTCAGCTCGGTTATCTCATCCATCAGCACGCACTCGCGCAATAGGGGCACCACGATTTCTTCTGCGAGGCGTATGGGCGCGCCGTCGCAAGAATGCCAGTCGTTGTGTCTGCTGGCCTCCTCGTCTTTCCCTGCCCAGTTTAGAATCGGAATCTCAACGCCCCTTATGCTGATGGCACCGCTGCTTAGTAGCAAATCTACCTTTTCTTCCGAAAGAATGTTTTTCCCGATTAGACCAGCTACCGGCAACCTAGCTCTCTCTGTGCAGACGCAGAACGTTGCAGTAAAAGTGCGTTACCCTAATTTCAAAGGCACTTAACGCACGTTATAATTTCTAAAGGGTCTCCTTGTGATGCGAACGAGGCATGTTTTCTGCTCTATCGACCGGAGTGACGTTCGCCAGTCGGGGAAAATGTCTAGAGCGCATTCTCTGCGGAGGCTAAGTTTTGAGCCTGTGTTAATCAGGCATTCCAAGGCTGCTCCCCCTATTTCGCAATCAAACGTCGGGCTAGTGTTCCCGCATATGAGAACTGTGACGTGTAGAATGCCCTCTTCGCTTCACTTCTGCGCGAGAGAGCCGCCTGAAGCGGGCTAGAATAGTTTCTCTGGTTCGAGCGGGAGGCGGAATTAGCTACCGCATTATCTGCGCTTCCTTTATCATTCCCTCGGGGTCGTCCGGGAGCGTGATCATGTTGACTACACTTCCTAGAAATGTGTCCTAGTTCACCGCACGCATGACACCTCAGCTGTCTTCTTCCGTTGCTGCGACGCCTGCAGTTTTGCTGAATTCGTTTATGTTGCAGCGCGATGCTTGATACCCGCAGGTGTTCTACCCTTTCGAGGCGCTCTCCGAGCTGATCACTTCCTTCTCGCCCTCCCATATGTTTCGTACCTGCATGCCGCCGTTATTTACTGCTCTCTCGTTTTTTATTCCCTCACAGCCGCTTCAACAGCCTCTCCGGAGTGCTTGGGTTCGCGGAAAAGCGGGAATCTGCGGACCGCGTCTTGCAGCCTGTTCACGAGCTGGGTACAAAGCTGCTCCTCCAATAGCTCTTTGCGCATATCCTCCGTTTCGGTGGCGTCCTGCGCCTCAACAGCTGCATTTTCCAGCGCACGGAGCCTGCTCGCGAGCGACCATACGTCTTCCTCATCGTTTTGTTTTACATCTTCCTCATCGTTTTGTTTGGCGGACAAAAATCGGTGTAGTTTTACACACTATGGCTCCATATCAAGCCTCTCCGTAGCCAAAGTTCTCAACTCGACGTAAGTGTTCGCCTCATGCCATTCAAAGTCGTACGACGCACAGAATATTTTGTAGCGTGCGATTCCCGTCATCTGCGCGATTCCCGTCATCTGGTCGTGTCCAGCCACCACGACCCCCCACCTGCTCGAGTACAGATAGGATGTCCTGGATGGTTATCCCGTTTCCGTCCACCGTAAATGAAGGAACCAATCCCCCCAGCGCCATGACGCTTGCGCCTGGCACATTTTTGTGTGTCACGGTAGGCTCGGTCATGTTGCCTCGTTTCCTCTCAGGCGTGGGGTTGAAGTCCCACGCCTATATTGGGCTATTTTAGTTAAGTGGATGCCACCGCTGACGAGCCACTTGTGACGAGCCCTTAAAGAGCTGGGTCACTGTTTCCCGTTTGGGGGGGTCCACGCAGAGTAGAGGCGAAGAGACGCAGACACGAACGGGTATCAACAGACAACAGTTAAATTTATTCAACAAGGGTTTAAACGGTGTCGGCTCTTCCCCCTCGGTCTCTAGGACGGCGTATCGTCGGCGCTCGTCCAGCTCCTCGTCAGGTCAGGCAGAAGCATGCCGGGCGGGTAAGCGGTTCCGGGCCATGGAGGAGAGATCTTTCACTCTCGCGCCGAGGTGCAGGGGAGGCACACGTTCGCCATTGGACCCGGGGCTCGAGTTCTCGAACCGGGGAACGCGTACTCCACTGTGCTGTGGAGGTGATCTCTAAGTCCGTGTTAGCGGAATGTGCAAGAAGCGGAGTTCTTCCCCGTCTCGTTCTCAGGGCAGAAGGAAGAAGCGCGCTATCGGATTTCTCCTACGGCGGCTTCCTCCGGAGGAATCACTCGGTGTCGACTCAAAAGGTGACCCCGGGGGCTTGTCTCGGCGCCTTCTTATATCCTCCGCGGGTTGCGTGGAGAGACGGGATGGCGCGTAGGGGAACAGAGGAGGTCCGGCCGGTCATTGTTCGCTCTTCACGGATACGTGACGCCTACACCAGCTTTGCGGGTCCTTCAAGGTCGGCTCGGACTCGTCTCCGAGAAGGACGGCATTTTATGCACGTGGAATGCGCGAACGCTAGCACCGGGGTCAACGTCCGAATGTCACAGCCTGTGAGATAAATACCTAAACGATCGAGGCTACAACCATGCTTGTGGAAAGCCGACCCGGCCCAGCACATGGCCAAACAACTAGATAATCACCGACCCAGTGATAAACGTCAGCGTCCGTGCTGGGTTGGGAATAGGTATTTGTGTGCGTATTTATTGTAACCGGCCGTTTATCTATCCCGTCATCGTTCAGGCTGACTTCGAAGTCAAGGACCATAGAGCCGATTACCACGGCTGTACGCGAACGAGTTATATCTTGGCCGCTGTGGTACCTCAACTGTTTTTGTTCACCAACTAATCCACCGACGACACGACGGTGACGCACAGCGCCTTTGCGCCAAGAATACTTAACTGTGCTGTGCTCATTGAAGTACACAAATACGTAAACGGGTATTTCCGTTTGCCTATCAAAACATGAGGTACAAGCTATTTAAAATACAGTAATGTGGACCTTTTAGCGTTTGTAGTGTTATCCCTACATAAGTAATACGACGACAAAACAGTCATTTTGTGTGGGTATTGTTAGATTTCCTTATTCGTAAGCACAACACTTCTTTTTTGTCCTGACTACACTGTGCTACCCGTGGGCGTTTCTTTCAAATGAGTCTAAATTTGTCGTTTGAAAGCAGGCAACCCTTTGCGGACACTTACAAAGAATTTTCTATACACCATATACATTTTTATCAGCCCCCTGAGGAAGTGTAACCCCTATTTTATGCATTAGAAAAGGGAGCGCAACTGATCAATCTACCAACGTATGAGTACAAGATGTTTACAGTAGTTATGGGGAACAGTGCTGAAAGTCCTCTCACTACAGACACTGGCGTTATGGGATGCAGGACTGACTGGGTGTAGTATCAGGTACAATTAGTTCCCAAAAGGCCGTAATGGACAGCCTATAATGTTTTCTCAGAATGCATATAATGTTTTCTTGGTAGCGCTCTTGGTGTTCTTGACCTACTTCACCTTCTTTGCAGGATGTATTTATCAGTCCAGCGCCTTAGAGCAGCCAATTGTTGTGTGAAGGTTCTGTGAAAACGTACACGGGAACAGAGTTGCAAAGAGGGTGAGGGGGTGGAAGTAGGTAATTAATGTTGATAGACTGGCGAGGAGGGCCTACAGAGTAGTCTGGTAAAAAGGGATTTAAAAAAAAAGGAAATGCGAGGGCTGGCGAAGGGTCGGTGAGGGAGCGCATGCATAACTGTAGTGGTAGGAAACATATGAAAAACAGGAGGGAGGTTTCAGGTTTTTAAAACAAAAATCTACGTCCCAATCGGAGTCGCACTACTATCGCCGACCCAACAGTGCCAATCGAAATTACCACCCCTAGATTATTGCATCCGGATGGCACCATCTTCTAAACAACCAATTGCAATAACTCCAGTGTAGTACCAGTATTTCGTAAACCTTACTCCATCACAGGTTTAAAAATGGTGCATACCTTCATGAATTTTAAACACTGACTTTACCTAGCCTCCTTTCAGAGCGATTTCAAGGCATTCGCACTGGTAATCACCCTACAAATGAGAAGATTTGCCTCACTTTAGGTGCAAAAACTTTTCACGAGTTGAAACCTATTTTATAATGTTTCTGAGCCTTTTTTCAAAGCAGCGGGAAAGAATACATGGAAGACTGCTCTCATGTGACGCGTCACATAAACGTAGCACGTCTTCCGCGCATACCAGTCACGCAGAATTTCCTAGCATCACAGCTTAACTGTAAGAGCTCCATTTTGCTAAATTGGTGACCAAAAATTGGTTCCTTATCTGACCTCGAGGACCGCTAACCCTAGCGAGCAGAAGCTTTCCATGATGCGCGCTCGCGATATGCCCTCCTTCAGTAAGGGTACCCAAAACACCCAAGGGCGGAAATACAGTCTAAAACAGCGTAGACGTCCGGTGAGCATCCACTAGCAGCCTGAATGTTGGCGTCCTGCTAGGCGGCGGCGGAACGCAACATGAAGCAACACTTTCACGCCGAACAATATCAATGTGGAAGTTTGTACTGAATCATTCCGTTAACACAGACGCGACACCACCTACGTAGGAAGGACACAGAACATAACCACCGTCCTGTGTCCCTTTTTTAGTATTCCATCTCTTGGCGCTGTCAAAACAACATAACCTCTACTACCCATTGATTTCCGATATTCTGTAGCTTATACGACGAACTATGGCTATTGTTAAATGTCTTGCTGTTCGAGGAACCATACTTTTATTCGGGTGCGGAATTCGGGTATTGATTGATAGTACGGTTTTAACGCGCCAACGCAACGCAGCCGACGGGGCGCACCGTAGAGGAGGGCTCCGGATTTATTTTGACCAGCTTCGGATCCTTAACGTGCGCCGACATCTCGAACTCGCGGGCGTTTTTGCTTTTCGCCTCCATCCGAAAAGCGGCCGCCGCGCTTGGGAATCGAACCCGGGACGATTTTTTGTATCACGTTCCGATCAAGCGCATCAGTCATTGTCACTGACTCGCAGCAGGCTTGTCGAAATCTCGCAAGAGGACACCTGCACACAACAACGCTTCTTATCATTTAGCAGCAAACGCCGACGAGGCTAATCCGAAGAGGCTAGAGGCTAATCAGGATTGTATTGGCTCCGGCCCATCACGGCATCCCTGAAAACGAGGCGGCTCACGCCATCGCTTGAGAATTAGCCCACCGAGCGGGCGCCCAGAGCAGCTTTGCCGAATCCGAGCGCATGAAGTCCTCCCTCGACAGTTTACGCACGTATCACACAGCAATACGTGCTGCAGCGTCAGACACTTGCTCCCCTACACAAATCTCTACCCCAAGAAAACGAAAGTAATTTGCGCGCTCTCCAGACAAATACATTCCCCTATCCACTCCTGTCCCACCCTTTTATCCGCCAGAACTCCCCGCTTTGCCGATTGTGCGGAGGACCTGGAAATCTAAGTCTAATGGCTGGCGGGTGTGACCAATCACCATTGATTTCCCCCAACTTACTCCTGCCGAGATCTGGGAGAGCGCCTTGGCAATTACTGGCCTGGGCGACCAGCCTCGGCTGGCCCAATGGGCTGTCGATGCAACCCATGTTCAAGGCATCTTGGTCTATGGAAGACTCCTGAAAGCTTCAGTACAGGCCCATTTCTATATCTCAGTTTATCCTCTCTCTCCTTCTCTCTCTCTCTCTCTCTCTCTGTTGTTATTTTCGTTTAGGTGGGTCCTGTTAGGATTCTCAATTTCAGCTCAGCTTTGACATATATTCTTTCGATTGTTTGGTGATGTGTTCTTTTTATTTTTAACGCGTAGTTTATTATTATGTAATAATGAATACAATCCATAGTACTAAAGAAATAGTTATGCTGTCAGCTCGCTGAGCTTACGTTAAGACGTGCACGGTCAGAGCACGGATTCAGGCGGTGGCCCGGGAATTGTCGGAATGGGTCTGGCGTAGCGTTGTTTGATTCCTATGTTTTCCGTGCATTTAAATAAGAGCATCTGGTTACCGTCCTTATTCCGCAAAGAATAGAGTTGATGGTAAAATGATAACAGGAGTACACGTGACAGAAGACCTGTCACAAGGCCTATTTTCAGGAGTATTTTCTTGGGTGATGGAGTGGTAACATGGAGAAGAGATATTTGTCGGAGCAGGAGGCATATACTTGCCTGTTTATGCCCTTATTTTATTTAGGCCGCAAAAGTTCGCATACAGCAGACTTCCAACAACATCACATGCAATTTTACATCGCCTGTTGCAAAGAATGCGTGACTCCAGCTTGTTCGTTTGAGGTCAGAGGTATGTTGAAAGCCCCTGCCTGGGAAGTCAGTATCATCGGTGTTCTTGTCTTTTAATGGCGTGCACCCCGGTGCATCTTCAGTATGAAGTTCGCATACATACCCCGTATAGATACAATCGCATTTCTATCTGGCTTGAAATGTTGAGGTGTATTGACCCTTCCTTTAGTGGCCGTTCACACCGCACATATCTGCACTTTCTTACTTTTTTGCACAACGCTTTTTACCAGCCTTTCTTCTTCGCGTCTGTGTGATCAGCTGCCTTGCGTGAAAAATGTCAGATTTCTTTGTGTTTGAATATGGGCTTCATCGACTAAACTGTGGAACTTTGTCAAAAGCACTGCAAGGGCTATGCTTTTGAAGGAGTATTTTTAGATGCATTTGGTGTTTTCTTGCCTTGCGAGGGAAAAAGTATCGAAACAAACAAACGTATAGTATAGAAACTTTGTACAAACCAGTGAATAATTCTGGTTCAATACCTTCTGCAGTATGAATTGTTGCTACGCAAACCATCGCCCACCAGAAATCACGGAAACGCACATAAACTTACGTGAAGAGCCTTGTTCCCAAGCATGCTAAAAAGCAAGAAAAGAGAAGCCAGCGAGCTAACCCGGATCAATACTACGTTATTTGCCGCTCGTAATAGCGTCTTTGCTACTTCACTATGTGGATATGTGCCTTAACATAGAACGTAAGAAATAGGCAGTGTAATTTTTTTGCCAGGCTCACTTTGGCTACAGATTACCATCTTCATTGAACAAGGCCTTAAAGGGACACTGAAGTGAATTTGTCAAGCTCCCGTTTTTGCTTGCACTGTGTAGACTGGCTCAAATTAGCACACTTTTCATCGTTTATCCGGTTGACAAATCGGTAATTATTTTCGGTAATTATCGGTAACCATGCGCGGTTTGCGGCGGCCGCACAAACTAAGCTGTGACGTTGGGAAGAGGGGCGCCGTGATTGGACGATGCCCAAGGTTAGCAATCAAACAAGTTTCGGTTTCGGTTTCGGTCTGTAAAACAACATGCTTGACATTCGATGGCGTCGTTGGATGGGCATTCTCAATATCCCAGTTATCGTAGTACCGCGCTTCTGCCATGTTGTCGGCTGTAAAATGCATAAGATATAAGCCTCTCAGGACGGCTTGGAATCATGGCATTCACAATCTCAGGCCTACGCAGTGCATGAACGCCCTCCGCGTCCCCGAAGACGCTCAAATGCATGCGCTTTTCCCCCATATTTGGAGCTTGCCTCGCTAATGCCTGTATCGTAAAAAGCGTGTTCGCACCAGGTCAAGGGTCTGTTGATTCTGGCCTGTGCCCACTGCCCGCAAGCAGTCGGTGCTTATGGCAACAGCACGCCAACGAGAACTCGCTAGCGCGGCAGTGCCAGCCTGCGCGAGTTCTGTGGACTAGTTCGTGGAGCAATGAATGTTGCGACCCAAAAAAAAGGTGAACTCAGTATAGAAAACATCGGCGAAAAACAAAAAAGTTAACTCATAAAAAAAAGCATGCACCCGCGGCGATTCGAACTTGTGACTGGCAAAACAGTTACGATGACATACCTAGCACCCCAGACAACTAGGCCACAGGGGGCCGCTGGCGGCGATGGAAAAGATAAGGTATATAATGTATAATCAGTTTCGCTTTTATATAGTTTTAGGATTTCAAGCAGCTTAGGTGACTATTTGTTGTATTGCGATCGTGCAGTAAGCGTACCCCGAGTTTCCACAATAGCTCACGTCTAGCAATTGCATTTCGTAGACGGTAAAGCGTTCGCAGATGCGTAGTCGTGCTGCTGACCGCTCTGCTTTTTCGCCCAGCGCAAAAAGTGCTTCCCGCACCCTAGTTTTACGCTGTACGGTAAAAATATCAGTTGATTTTATTTCCTTAGTATATATTGACTTCGCTCACTCTTCTCCCCCTTCAAGAGGCCTTATATTTTCCTACTGGCGTACCAGTCAGCGAAGCGTCGCATGTGCGCTTGTGCAGCGCTTGTGTGAAGCGACCTTGACTTGGAGCTAGATACAGTGTACAAACTAACGAAGTAAATAAAGGCGCATTCTTCCATTCCCAAACGTGTTGTGGGTTAGTTTCAACTGATCGAGCGAATTGCGACGACCCGTTGGCGGCCGGCGGACTAAACGGTGGGCCGACTGACTCGGTCGCGGAAGGTCGGCGAGCCGTGCAGTAGCGCAGCCAATTGTCAGCTCCTCTCCTGCTGACGTCACACGAAAACGCCACAGAAAATGGGCGAGCGTAAAGAGAGGAGGACAGCATTTTCGAATTGATTTTTCTACTAAATAAATTCGCGTAAACGCGCACAGAGTGGTCGAAACAGGGCCCAGGGACTCCGGACTACAGTTTGCGCTCGTAATCCCGCATTGTTTACAAATCACTTCAGTGTCCCTTTAAAGGGACACTAAAAGATGAATTAAAGTTTGTTTTTACTGAAAGATCATAGGTTCCCTAGCTCTCTAGGTTGTTATTCAGCACCACGACGCATTTTTCGCTGTGAAATAAGTAAATAAAGCAGGCATTTCTTTATGCCGTACCCCTTTCATTTTTTTCTTGACGTAGCCGTTGCGTAACAAAGTAGGAACGAGGTACCAGATCTCTCTAAGCGTTCTCACGCTAGCAACAGTAGCTATTACTTCTCCAAGCCATGGCCGATCTCGACAGCGTTTCTCGGGCCGAGTAGGCAGGCTTGCACAATTAAGATTTTTCACCGACAGAATGAGAAATGTTTTTGAATGCTCGACCAGCCATCGTTCCCACGCATTCCGCCCTCCCATACCCCATCGAGCCGGCTGCGCGCGAAGCAAGAAGCCAGATATGCTTTTTCATATATCAAGCGCGGCGTCCCGGCTGGCGCCCTTTGTTCGGGCGCTTTAACCTCATCTCGTCAAGCGATCACATCCATCTCATAATATCTTTTTTCGCGCAAACCTAGCGTGCAATAAACACTCTTCACTGCAGCCATGTCGAGTAGTCGTCGTTGCCCGCGCTCCCTCTGGCCCAAACATAACAAGGGCAGAGCGACGCACGCTTTACAGATTGTTAACACCGGCTTGAGGCGAACGGAAGGGCACAAGGTCGGGACTGTCAGCTCACCACCCGCTCTAAGTAGTGTAGCTTTCAAGAGCGAAAAGGTTCTAATCGGGCGCGGGCACTCTTTACCGATAGCAACATCCGCGCGCGGAGAATGCGAAATTGGAAGCTCCGGAAGGTCGGGGTCGCTTAACCACCACAGTACATCTTGTTCTTTTTTCCGTTTCTTAAGAAGGGACTTTCGCCACCCCTTGGCGGGGATATTGCATGTACAATCCCGGGTATTCACCGTTGTAGGTGATTGACTTAGCTAAATGCGCACCAATTCTTTTCCGAAACGGAAGTGAAAGAAGGTGGCTGACTCGATAGTGAAGGAAGCAGCCTGTATCGCAATGTATAAAAGCTGTAGTCGTTTTTTTAAATGAAATGAGCTCACGGCAGGCGTTCATTTGCATTCATTTCACGTGGTGAGCCACTTAGGAACTGTATTTCTCGTAAAATATCTATAGATGCTTCTCCAATGAGCTCTCCGTTCACAACTGTTGTGCCGTCACAAACCGTAGTACCTGAAAGCGTACGGGGCGTCGATACCTCCCTCCACATTTTTGGCACTTTATGCCTTATTCTACAACTGCTAGTTGCATAAGTCGTCAATTTAGGTTCGCGGCATCATAATCTATGCAGGTGCACTTCCACCTTTTAGTGTCTCTTTCCGCAGGTGCGCGAGTATTGGGTGCCAGGGGTGTTTTCTTCTTTTCCAATTGTTACCCCCTGCATTTCTTCTCAACACTCCTGTTTTTTTTTAATTGTTGACTACTTGTTGAGATCTTTTAAAGTCCTGGTGAAAGTATCTCGGTCTTCGATAGATGACACACGTTCAGAAATGTTGAGCGTAAAACACCGTAACTGTACATTGGTATCCCCAAGGGAGGTTTGCGTAAGTGGTCATGATTCAACGATCTTACCCGCCGAAACTGCGGTCGATGCCTCGTGCGCACAACCACCCTGTATGTTTCAAATCGCCTATACGAGCGCCATCACAGGCTCACCAATACGAATATAAGGAAAGTTTGAGTACTGCCAAAAGCACTTAAGGATAGTTAAAAGAAAGGATCCAAAATATTGACAACCGCTCACATGAGATCACTTGACATGTTTCATATAAAAAGAATATTTTTTGCAAAAGCCTCCACTCTCAACTCTAATTTACGTATTTATGATACAATTTGTTTTGTGCCTACATAAGGTACTTTTTTCTCGGCTATCTGGAGGTTTTAAAAGCGACTCAGGCGTGTATAAATTAAGCATATAGTCTTATGTTTAACACGTGATCAGAGACATTTCAGGCACGACTTTGATAAATTCGCCGAGTCTAAAAAAATTGCTTGTTTGAACTAAGTTGACCGCCATGTTCACATTCTTTCGAAATAAAGCCCTTAAGTAGAAGACATTTATGTCCACCTTTAGTTTTGTTTATACCTTTACTCTTTCAACACAAACTGGGCATATCTGCCCTCCATAGCATATCTGCGCCAGGCAGCTGCTGTCGCAATTATGCCTTTTTAAGTTGTCTTCCTTTTAAGTGTATCACGCATATGTGCACCCCTGCGTTCAGGCTACTCTTACTGCGCCCCGTGTTTGAAAGAGTAGCAGGATTCTGGGCCTTGTGATGCCGTTGTTGCTAACTCTTCTTCTCCTCTACAAAACCCCATTTGGTGAGTTTGTGCTGTGTAACAGGCCCACTAACGTGCTTCGGCCCCACGATATTCTTCTGTTCCCAAAAATTCCCTTTACCTTTTCAACTAATAACTGGAAGCTCGTAACAATGTTTTTAGCAGGGTAATCTTGTAAACAAAATAAAGAGCGGGACGCTAAAACACAGCGAATGCGCCAATCAGGATGACATGCATCCTCGCTAAAAACTGGAAGTAAAAAACGGAGATTTAGCTTTTATGAACTGTAGGAGTGCCGTTTTCAGAAGTGGTATGTTTTCAACTTCATTTCAAATATCTCTGCAAGTACTGTAACTCACATGCGATATTCAAACGCCACTTTCACGTTTTACAGCTTTGGTGGCCTTTTTTATTCTTGTGGAGCCTTGCTATTTGTAGAACAGTGCAAAAGGCACCTTTGTCTTAACAAAAATACAGTTACGTTGATTTCCCTACGTTTACGCTCATCAGCTACCACCAATTGAGCAACTTCATCTATGAAGTACTTTCATATTCAAGTTAGCAATCAACATTTTATGTCAGGCAACCTTAATAATGTTCTCGAGCAAGATATTAGGGCGAGCTCGTAGTAGAAGTGGAGTACACTGTTTTTCAACCGCGCAATTTAGGCCGGAAAAAACGAAACTACATCGACATTTGTTGTGCAGCTTTTTTCATCCTTTGGTCAATAACGCATGGTTTTCTCCAACCTTTAAAGGAGCCATGAAGACAAAACAAAGTTTGGTTCATTCAAAAGACGGCCTCGTTAAAATCCTACTGATACCAGTTTAACGTAAACTTCGCTCAAATAAGCCATCTAATAAGGAAAAAAGGGAATGGTCATGCGACCCATTCGCTCATTTCCCGCAACAGAACCTATGATGTCAAATCAGCCTACTCTGCGATTGGCGAAGGCCGCCAAAAGCAAACGCAAATTAGTCTGAGCCTATAAGCTTGCAGAACGAGTTGTTTGTGCTTAAATTTAGGGCACATTCTTTTTAAAGCAACAAGAATGGTGGGACAAACAGTGGAAGTTACGAAAACACATGTAAACATAGAACTACTGATGCGTACTGCTGTTGGTACTGCGCGCACTATGCTTTGTTTAGCTGAAAATCACTGCGGGGCTTTGGGGTTGTCTCAGACGACACTAACCGATTGACGCAAGCAGCGGTGTCTTACGTGACCATATTTGCGAGCGTGCGCTATGTTTCACGAAACGATTATTTTCTCCAAGAACAAAGACAAGATAGGTTTAAATTTGATCAAAAACAAACAAAGCACAAAACGGCTTGCCACGTTATGGTGGCGCCATCTAGGTTCAGTAAAGTAAACAAACGCGCGAACATGATGCCAGCGCCGCCGTACAGAGTGAAGACACCATTTTTACGGGCCGGTTCCGCCGCAATTGGGTCAACGTGCTCAACGCGTTGTTCGTTTCGTTTCCCACGAGACCCAGCAAGGCTAAACAGATAAGATGATTCAAAGTTCGCCAGTAAACCGCGTTGCGGCGATAATTTTAGCGCGGTTTTGATACAATGATTTGCTTCGGCGGCGAGAGAGTCACCCAAACTGGTGGCGCCAGCGTATACGTGTCTCCACCCTCTACGGCCGACGCGTGAATTTGGCTACCCTTGGCTGCAGAACGGTCGGTTCCTGTGAAGCCATTGCAGACCACGGAAACACGATTTAGCCGGAGAAGCAAAATTTTAACTTAAATTGATTAATTTCTCAGTGAATACAGCATAGTTTGTTTCCGGACAAGCGCTGGGGGGACTATAAAACGCGAAATCTTTCCAATAAAACAAACTTGTATTTTGTCTTCATGGCTCCTTTAAAGCCTTGGGTTGCAGCTGGCTCACAAGGTTTACACCACCACAAGTGTGCAATTTATTTTCCCCCAAGCATCGCTGCCACAAGTACCATAAGTGAATTTGTAGACCCACCATTTTACGGGGCTATAAATAGCACAAAACTAATCCTAGGCGTGCATCCTAATGTACACAAAACCTGTATTCAAAGCGCGATATGACGGAAAATAATTGCACAGCGGAAGTGATAGAACAGCATGAGCTAGGTTGGAATTACCTTGTCTCTAGGCTAGGGTGTCTCACCATTATTTTTTTGTTGCTCACAATTCTCTGCATGTTATTTCTTCTTGTTGCCTCATTAAACTGACTTACAAAGTCAGTCTTTTCGCTATAACTGGTGACCATCGTTTTGTGGGACTGGCGGCAGTCCAGGCCACGCTCTCCGCCATTCGTCTTAAGTTTGTAGCCGAATGTACACGCTCAATCTGGCCTTGAAAGATGCCTTCGTGTTATGGGTATTAGCATCTACTCTCGGCGCGGTAACTCATTTACGGGTTGTCTTGTTTACAGTAATTGACCTCAGTGTAATCAGCGTCTGTGCTTGCCAGTCTTACAGACTTTTTGCCATCAATTAATGTATGTGCGTGGGGCGTCTAGTACATCCAGATGAAAGTAGGCCGAGGCGTGTCCATGCTTCGGGTTGACGATACATCACTATGTTGGTTGTTGCTTCTGGGCGATTTTCGGTCAATAAGGCATTGGCTTGTCCGGGCGCGCCGTTGTCGGTGTGTCATTATTTTGTTGTAGGGTATTCGTTATCCTAGTGCAAATCAAATCTACCTCACTGAGATGATGCTTGCAAATGCCCACACGGGGTGCGGATTTTAAACAGCAACCTTCAGTGGGCTGTCGCTGCTGAGTATGTCACATAGAGGAGGCGCATGGATATATGGCACACCGCATCGCGACCAAGCACGAGCAATCATAGTTAAGTTTGCAAACTACAAAACAAAAGAAAAGGTTCTGTGCGCGAAAACCAAACTTAAAGAATCAGACATCGCAATCAGTGAAGACTTCTAGCCAGCTACCCGACATGCGCGTAAAATGCTAGTCGAGTTTGCGAAACGCTCAGCGCCGGATGAAAAGTTCAAGCTCCGCTATAATAAACTCATCTTAAACGATAAGTGTTACGAGTATTGCGAAGTAACCCGTGAAGTAAAGGAAAAAAATTCACAGCCTATCCACGGGGTGAATGATGATGAGTGGGCGAAGCTCCTGAGGGGAAATCATCGGTAAAACCGTGACTCTTCAGTGAAAGTTCGCCCACTACATCTGTGTCCGAACGTAACGTCTAGAAAGTCTCGCTTAAACCGCGCGTCGGCACCTTGGGGCTGAGCTCGCCTGATGCGTTTTGCAGACGCCTCACGAGCTCTCACTGCGTCGGGGTCTGCCTGCCGATACGCGCGCTTTCTCGCCGCTTCCCGTCCTCTGACGTTTTGGAGATCCTCTTCGCGCCGCAGCCGTGCCGCTTCGCGTACGGCAGGGTCCTCGCGCCGTTGCCGTGACGCTTGGGCCTCTCGTTCTCGAACGCTGGGATCTTGGCGGCGTCGTCGCGCAGCCAGACGACACGCTTCGGCCTCCCGCTCTCGTACGGCAGGATCTTGGCGGCGGCGTCGCGCAGCTTCACGGAGCGCTTCTGCCTCGCGGGCTCGCACATCTGCAGCCTTATCCATCGGGCGACTCCGAGCGCGCGCCAACAGCGAACGAATTTTATTACAACGCTCCCCGCCAATCTAGTAAACAATCCAAGAACTAAACTAGAGGTAGCCACGCCATCTAGTAAACAATCCAAGCGCATCTTTTCATCATATACAAGTACCGCCATCTAGTAAACAATCCAAGAACTAAACTAGAGGTAGCCACGCCATCTAGTAAACAATCCAAGAACTAAACTAGAGGTGGGTACATACATACGTCCAGGATGGACAGACCCACGCCTTAAGGAGCTTCGCCCCTAAAAATGGATATCGTAGTGCCCCCAAAGCTGAGCATTCAACGCTTTTTCCACATACTTCCCCATAATAGCTCGCCGTCCGTCCACATAACTCGCCGCGGACGCCAAGTAACATTTCAGTTCTTTTCACTAACATACGAGGTGTAGTTCGTAATCACGATTCTATTTCTTGTGCTGCTGACACTACTGCCGGTGACATTATTGTATTAACTGAGACTTGGTTGAATGAATCTGTACGTGACAGTGAATTTTTTCTGCTCAAACGTGCTATAATCTATTCCGATGCGATCGCTCCTCAAAGCGTGGCAATGGTGTCTTAGTTGCTGTGAACCACAATTTAGAATGTTCACGAGTCAATATCGCTACAAATCTTGAATTCACTTGCGTTCAGGTATCTGTTAACTTTACCAAGTTTCTAATCTGTGTATGTTATCGCCCGCCGTCTACGCCACTAGGTTTTTGTAATGATCTTCACGACACCCTTAACACCATTCACACAAAGTTTCCTAATCAGCAGATATTTCTTTTTGGTGACTTTATTTTCCCGATGTTAACTGGAAGTCACCCGCTATTTCAAGTGAAGAAACATGCGATTCATCAAATTTTGTGGCACGCCGCTCAACCTTTTCCTTAATAACGGATTCAACCTTTTTCTTAATAACAAGAATAACGGATTCCAAGTCTAACATACTTGATTTATTGTTAACAACAGCTCCCGATCTCTTCACCAACATTAGCTACTTACCGAAAATAAGCGATCACTCCGTAATACACATGATCTTGAATTTTCCAACTCGTTTGTCCCGTAATAATTCTAAGGTTATTCACGATTATTGAAAGGCTAACTTTTCCGCCATTAATGATGGTCTGAAGACTTTTCTGGATGAATTTCTTGTAGGTTTCGATGGGCGATCGGTTACTGAAAACTGGCACCTTTTTAAAAGTACCATTCACAATTTAATTAAACAACATATTCCACAAAAGATCATTACCACTAACCGCCAGTTTCCATGGTTCAGCCGTGCATTAAAACGCCTTGCTAACAAAAAACGACGTTTCTTCATCAGAGCAAAGCGGTCTGGTAAATTGGAGCACTGGTCAGCACTAAAGGATGTTGTACGTACTTATAAGAAAGCTTTAAAGGAATCAAAACACAAGTTCATGAGTGTTATACTACCCGAACTGTTTTCTAAAAATCCTAAAAAATTCTGGAGTACGATTAACGACACCGAGGATTCAACAATTTCTCTTGTTGATTTGCAGTCAAACCGAATCAGCAACGCTGATTGCGCCGTCGTTCTGAATGACACGTTTGCAAAAACATTTTCGAGTTGTACTAACCCGTCACTTCCTGCTTGTCACACTAACATTGATTTCCGCATGGATCCTATTAATTTTGATTTTGATGGCATTGTACGCATAATTGAGAGCCTAAAATTGTCTTCCAGTTGTGGTCCTGATGATACTAATACAAAAGTGCTTAGAAACACCATAGTTTATTCCGCCATTATATTGTCCAAAATATTTAATCAGTCTGTTCAATCTGGGGAGATTCCAGTTGACGGGAGAATAGGAAAAGTGATTCCACTCCATAAATCTGGGGACAAACACTCCGCTTCGAACTATCGCCCCATATCGTTAACGAGTATTTCTTGTAAAATAATTGAACACGTCATCGCTTCTCACTTGGCAAGTTATCTTGAATCATCCTCATTTTTTACACCTGAGCAACACGGCTTTAGAAAATTATTTTCGTGTGAAACGCAGTTGGTAGCCTTCACAAACGACCTTCATTCTGTACTTGATAACGGTTCCGTGGCTGATTGCATATTTATAGATTTTTGTAAGGCGTTTGATAAAGTTCCCCACAGCCTGCTTCTTCACAAACTAAGCCACCTGAATATAGACCCTAATGTTGTTAAGGGGATTAAAGGTTTTCTGACAGATCGATCTCAATTTGTTCATGTTAATGGATTTAACTCTTCCGCTCTTCCTGTCACTTCAGGCGTTCCAGAAGGTTCAGTTTTGGGACCGTTGCTTTTTCTTATATATATTAATGATCTGCCCAACAATCTGACCTCTTCTGTGAAACTTTTTGCCGACGACTGTGTTATTTACCGCGAAATAAAAAAATACTAACGATGTTTCTTTGCTTCAACAGGATCTTGATGCTATCGATAATTGGTGCTCGACTGGCATATGACACTTAATATTAATAAATGTAAAGTAATGCGGTTCTCACGTCAACGTGACTTACACCCTTCCTCTTACAGTATAAGCCGCTCCCAATTGCTACCAGTGTCGTCTTAGAAATACCTCGGGGTTATCTTAACAGCAGACCTTAGTTGGAATATGCACGTCTCTTCTATTATTTTGAATGCTAACCGAATGCTTGGTTTTATTAAGCGACATTTTTTCTTAGCCCCCGCTTCGGTTAAACTACTATTGTATAAGTCACTTGTTCGGTCAAAACTCGAATACGCGTCTTCAGCGTGGGATCCAAGCAATAAATCATTAATAAATGCCCTTGAAGCAATCCAGAACCGTGCATCGCGTTTCATCCTTCATGACTACGGCCGTTTATCAAGCGTAACGCAAATGAAAACAACTCTATCTCTCGAACCACTCACACTGCGCAGAAAGATATCGCGCATGTGCCTCTTCTTTAAAATCTATAAACTAAACGCCACCCTTAAAATGCTCTTATCTCACCCCCACTCATGTTTCGTTGCGCATAGATCATTCTTGCAAAGTTGGTATCCCGAAATGCCGCACTGTATCATATGCAAATTCGTTTATTCCTAGAACTACAGCGGAGTGGAATCGCTTGCCACCAGCCCTAATGCTTACTGACAACATTGACCAGTTTAGAAAAAAAGTGTCTGATTACTTCACTTCTGTCTGGTTTGTGGCCTTTTTTTTCCAGTGTTTATTTTTCTTTCAATTTGATATTTTTGTTGGCATGCAATAGTCGATGTTAGTTTTGTTAGTTTTATATGCTAGAGGCAATACCTGTATTGATTTGTGTAATGACTTTGCATATACCTGCGCACTGCTGCATACTTATTGGTTTAGTGTTTGTGTATTGTTTCATTTGTTCACAATGTCTGTACAATTCGACCACCCAGATGTACCACTCCCCTCATTAATGCCCTCTGGGCCATGAGAGTACCTGAAATAAATAAATAAATAAATATGTAACGCGCAGAGGTTCGACTGGTCCACGAAAGTTATACATATATGTCGTTTCGCCACTAGCCAGGCAGCGGGTGTCCTGCGCCAGTGTCTACCCCACAAAACGCCCATTACTTTAAAGCATTGAAAAAACACATGTTAGGATTCTGTTTTTTCGCAGTAGTATAAGAGGAACAACGATCAAGGGTTCACCCCATGTCGGTTTCCGGAAGGCTGCGGTGATGCGCAACCAATGGTTGGACTTGCCACAATGAATAAGAATGCGACGAAGTCTACTAGAGAGGCGAGTGACAAGAGGGCGAAAGTGACAAACATCACCCCTGTGGGCCTATACTTGCAGGGGGAAATCCCTCTTGCTGAACTCCTCCTGGCTTATTTTACTTTATAGCCCTTTATTTTGTCTGTCTGCATTTCATCGCTTATGGTTGCGTCGCCCTAGAGAATAGCTCTTTTGAAGGCTGCCTAGCTGTTCTGAATAGTCACGCGTCGTGTAATAGCAGATGCTTCCATCGCATAAACAGGGTTCGATAAGATTGGGCCACATTATAGTACGGGCTGCCTTCAACACGTGTCGAGGGTTTCTTCACCGCGGAAGCCTCTGATGCAAGTTCGGTGACGGTTCCAGGTGTTCGAGAGCAAAGTAAACATAGGGCCTTCGCTTTACTCGTTGCATAAAGTGTCGCTCTTTCGTCTGTTCGGCTATTTTTGGTAACCGGTGCCTGAGGTTCGTTTCGGCAGTGCCAGGAGAGACTGATTCAAAGAGAAAGTGACCCGTAAAAAGCCAACGACACTGCTTTTAAGGATGTACGAAGCGAGATTGTCAGCCTAGGTACCAGTCTGCACACGGCTTCGTATTTTTTAACGGGTTTTTCTGCTGCGACAGCTGTATGCAGAACATTTGCTTTAAAAAGTGATATGTCAGTAGTGAACAGTTGCATTCATATGTGACTGCTGGGGATAACTCAGGTAAGTTGGTCACATTGAACCAGTGACCTATAAATCGCTGCAAAAGGCAGTTTCTGCTACTGACCTATCAGCGCACGCTACCGATACCTACGCCCAAGTATATATAAAGAAGCAGCAGCTGCAGGGAGACGACAATTACGGTAACAAGCCTGTGGGGAACGTGATTTGTCTCCGTTGTGATGCTAGGATATCAATGTGGCTTCGATGTCCAAAAGAAATTACACATTTGAGACTAATAGAGTGGTTTGGAAAAACTCGGCGTGTTATTTTTTTATTTTCGGAAAAGTTCATCTGCTTTTAACCTCTTATTCATTCCTTTCCTATCGGGGCTGTGACCTCTATGGATTGGTCCAGCTACTCTAAATATATACTTGTTTTAATTCAATCTCGAAAGGACAACCTCTAACAAACCATGCCGTTCCTGCCATAGACGTAATGCGTTTTAAGGGCGGGCAAAGATTCGCGGGCAAAAGCGCGCAAAACCGCAGGCTTGGCTGCGGCAGTACCTCCATGCAAGTACGGCCTCAGTTAGAAACCAGTGAGCTAACGACTGCGGACTTCGCCTCACCTTCTATATACATGTTGGGAATTTACTTCGAGTTTGCTGCTGCGGCGCCGTTCGTGTGGTACAAGGACCTAGTGCCACAGCTACAGAAACTTGTCGTTTTGCAGCACAGGCGGCGCCAGTGCAGGGACTTTGCCAGCAAATTGGCCCCATGTAGAACGGGCATTATACGCAGTACAACCTACTCCCACGCATTATATTGGCATAACAAACACTGTTGTTAAGATTTGGGCCTAACCGTCACATGTCTGCAAAAATGTAAAAAAAAGGTTGTTGTATGACAAAGCGAGAATAAAATAAAACGATTACCCACAAGTTGTTTGTTTTCTGCTTTTCACGTTTATAATGGCCGTTTCCTGCTTTGTTCGTTTTAGATGAATTCGTTCTTTACTCCCATGTTTTTACGTCCGTGTTCGTCAAGCATATATGCTTATGTTCGTTTTACCTTTTTATATTTCTTTAAGTGCTATTTGTTCTTTCGTAAACAAAATAGAAAACTGCAAGCAGCAATTTCAATTATGCCACAATCCTCAAAAAATCCAGAACGTTTTATGAAATATTCTATTTTCGATGTTTTTGACAGTAATAGTCATGTATTTTCAGTTAATAGTGTTTACATTTCATTTAATAATAACGTATATCATCCGTTAATAGTTTGGTATTTGTTAATAACATTTTAATATCTCGACAAATAATATTGCGGAGGTCGAGGTGAAAGCTCAGCCCCATCCCTCCGAACAAAATATCTGGCTACACCCCTGAGCACAATTGGGCCACTCGATGCGCACAGGGCTATTTTGTGCGTATAAAGTAAAACACAGTACTAAGCCTCAAGATTACACCTAGGGCTAACCAGGCGAATTAGCGAAATCTTCCATTGGCCCTTCTAGAACTAACGGTGGCTGCTACTACAAAGAACGAGACACATGTGCTGAGAGCTACACGTTCCGGCACGCGTATTTTTTTCTTTCCAAAACCAAGCCGACGCTCTCAGTAGGAATGTTTGTCCATTAAGTCATAATAACGCAAAGAAAGGGAAGCAACCCGTAGGGAGGATCATGACGATAATAAAGCGGGATTCACCCGACGGACGACAAGGCTAGGGGAGGCGGACGGATATATGACGTAACACGACGTCACCGGCTGGTCTGGCTCGGCGGCGCACCCCCACTTACGCAGCAACTAGCAGACGACAGCGCGTAGGAAGCGAAGCGGCTCTCAACAGCCCGCAACACCCCAAACGCCAAGGCCCGCTTTTTTCTCTCCTGTCGACAATCGCAGCGCCAGCAGCAATATTCCAAGCAGCGCCCGCACCGGTCACTTCCACACGTGTCGACTACGCCTCGTCCAAAATATTAGCAGTGGCTTAGCTCGGCTATGCCATAATATACGTAGCGTGAGCTAACGCTTAGCTGGTTATTCTTAGCTTTCCTGTTTGTCTAGGATTAGCCCCGCTCCGCCTCCTAGCGACACCGCTTTCCCAGACGTTCCTCCCTTTGGTCCGGTGTCCCCGCAGCACGTTTAGCCTTCTGTTGCTCATTTTTCCTACGCTCAACCGCTAATTGCCACTACTTCAGGATACGATGAGTTAAGCTTCTCCGCTCTTCTGCGCCTCTGAGCAGCAATTTCGCTCGATCTTCTTCTCCTTGGCTATACCCCACTGGCAAACGTCCCGCTATATGTACATCCGAACTGATACCTCTGCGGATGAGCACAAAATGAGAGGCGCTATCAAGCGGCTCTGGCGCAGCGTCAGACTTCGCTACAGCGCAAGGGAGGTGCACAGCTGTGGACGCACCGGCGCCAGTGCGTTTGCTGCGGCTAAAACGTCACTCCTCTGAAATGCGCAGACCGGCGAGGCGCGCGCGGCGGCGGCTCCTCCGGTGCGCCAGGTGTGTAGTAACTGCTCCTCGCGCATGCGCAGAATGGCTCTCCGGGAGCCACGCGGTACTGCTCAACCTCGGTCAGTGTATGTAGCTCACGCTGCAAAAGCGCCCTCGCACCTGGTAGAACCTAAAACCAGGGGGATGAAACTTCGCTGTTTTTCTGTCCCGTACCGCAGCGACACGAAATGTTTGGGGGCTGTATTACATGCGAGCATAAATAACGTTGTAGTTGCATTATAAATTTATTATCAGGTTACTTAATAACTCCGTACATCTTAATATGCAAGTTATGGCGATCTTAATATAGGCTACTCCCAACTACGCGAGCACGTAGCCCGCGATCCCCTTCCCCGAGGGGCAAGGATAGCCCCCGCGCCCTCTCCCTGTAAGGGGCACGGGCTTGACCAATGCGCGCCGGTCCGTGGGCCACGTGGGGCGTGACGTAGTGGCCCCGCCCAAGGGCTCGCGGCGGTGGGCGCGCGCTTCGGTCGGACCCAGGAGAGACTGCACCCAGGCGGCACAGAAAGTGTGTCCCAAGACCGGCCCGTCTATGGCCGTTTTCTGGCATGTCCGGCCAGCATCCAGGTTATGGCAGCCACTGATCATACAATGAACGGCCAACATTAGGCAACCAGCGCTTCGGGATTTCTCCGATGGCCCGTGTTCAGACGCATAACGGCAGTTGCCCGGCTGCCAGATATCCAGTTGCCTTTCGGCTGCCGCTGTTGAGAAGGAAATCGGCCGGAGTACGGCTGTAGGGCATCCGTTTTTCCTTCGGGAAGCGGTGTTCAGCAGAAGCACGGCAAGCGACCGGCCACACGATATCCGTATTCTTGCGGCAGTTGCTGTTCGAAAGGAGACCGGCCGTAGCGCGGCTGCCGCGCATCCGCTCGTTCAACGGTGAACCGCGCGTCCGCCGGCAGAATATTCGGTTTCTTCGGGCGGCCGGTGTTATAAAGGAGACCGGCGGACTTACGGCGTCCGAACGTACGTTTTTCACTTGGTTAGCGGTCCTCGGCCAAATTACGGCAAGCGAACGGCCGCAGAAGTTTCGGCAACCGGTGTTCAAGAGGAGACCGGCCTTCGTAAGGTATCAGGTTATACGTCATTATGCGAACAACGGCGCGCGGGTCTGGGCGCCGAGAATTCATGGACAGGCGTGCTTGGAAGAAGACCCGCCGATGTAGGACCGGTTTTTCCCTGGGTGAAGAAAGAGCCGTTAGGGAGTCGAATGGCGCATACACGTTTTTCATCCGCTCGGTGTTTCTACGTTTTAAATGAACGAACTACGTTTGTCAAGCAGTAATGAGTGTTCTAGGTGAACGGGCAAGGTGCAAGGACTCACTGGACATTACCCGGGAAACGTTTAGGCCATCGAAATGTCATTTATTGCCACAAGAAGACTGTGCAACACCGATGGGTGAGCTAAGCCTCGCCAGTCATAGCCGCTACAACGCCTCGCCCGTCGGCTTCGTCGACGCATTAGCTCGAGGCTATTCGCCCCCTCAAGAAATGGAGACCATTGGAGACATCGACCCGCGAGCGATGTCCGACCCGAGATGGCGGTGGTTCACCAAAATAAGTGGCCTTAAAGGGTGTCGAGCAAGCGGCCACCACGCAGGAGCTCAACCGGCGCCATGTCAAGGACTCCCCACCAATGAAAGGCAAGGGCGCGCAAAAGCGCAAGTTTCCGGCTATTCTTCTCACAATTATACTGCGAAAAACAATGTGCACTATATTATTGGTGATAATGTGCACTATATTATTTGTGATAAACGTAGAAGAGGCTAAGCTCGTGCATTGGTAGGCTCAACTTCGTGCCCTGCACTATGTTACTTCATGGGATTTTATGACTGCCTATGTAGAAACAAGTGTTATTTTGAATTTGCCATAACAACAGAGCCTCGTTAAGGACGAAGCCTGGATGTTAATTTAGTTGCGGTGTTTTAAATTGAGATTAGCTACACGTGTGATATGACTCATTTGGTTAAACATAATCGCCAGCATATCCTAGCAAACACGGATTTCGTCGTGTTTTTTTCCTCAACGCATCTTGTTGAGTTCACGCACGATTTGACTCTCGCAATAGATAAGCTTAAAGTAGCTGACAATTTTCTTGCGCGGCAAAAAAGCATTTGGCGGTGTTTCATATCACCTTCTTGTTAGTACATTGCGGGAAATAAACTGAATGAATCGGTTATTGCATGGATAGCCGAGTACATCTCTCAAAGACAGCAGTTGGTCGCTCTCAATGGTTGTTCGTCCGGATATGTTCCCGCGACCTCAGGAAATCCCCAAGGCTCAGTTTCGGGCCCTCTTTTGTTTGTGTGGCCTCAAATCTTTGTCAAAACTGTTCGCGAATGACTATGTAATTTACACGACTATAGCGAATGAACGTGATTCCGAATACTTGCAGCATGATTCAAATTAATAACATCCTGGTGTGCTGATTCAGAAAAGTCGTTGAATCTTAAAAAGTTTCTTAACGTCAACTTTACAAGAAAACCTTCATTCCAATTAAATGCTTATACAGTTAATTACACTGCTTCAAGAACGGCCGGGGAATATAGATAACGAGGAGTTTATTTAACGAGTTGTTAGAGAAATAGGCACGTTCACAACATAAAAGTTACGGCTGCACGTGTTTTTGGCTTTCCGAGATAAAATTTCAGCGAACCTCGATGTAAGTTAAAAGAACAACCGTACTTCACTCATGTGCGCTCAATGTAGGAGTACGCATGTGTTTTCTGGGATCCCCACAGCAAAGAGCTGGTTGATACGCTCGAAAACATACAGAATAGGGCAGTGCGATTCGTAATAGGTATTGGCACTGTCAACTTAGAATGAGGGAAAGTAAAAGTAAACTTAAATGGTAAGACGGGAAAGATCATAGACAAAACCTGAGTCTGAAATTTTTTCGTAATATCTCTCATTCGACAACTGGAATAGAAAGGGAGAAGTATATCCAAGCGTCATTCTACTTATCCCAAAGTGGAATCGCTAGCTTGAAGCAAATTATTAACTTTCCTTTAAGGTGACGCCTTGCGCGATTCATTTTATTTTAGATCAATATGAGAATGTAATTACCTTCAACGTATGATTTTATCCACTGTTTATAATAACGTTTTTCAGCGCGCTTTGAAGAATTATTTTGTTATTTGGTCTCATATTTGATGCTTAGTGTTATGTATCTCCCTGCTGTAATGCATGCAAGTGCAAGCAGGCATCAAATAAATAAGTAAACTGAACAAATTATTAACAAACAAATAAATTAATAAACAAATAAAAATAAAAACAACTAAGCAACAAATAAATAAAAAATAAATAAACTTGCGGAGCCGCAAGTTCGCCTCCGATGGGTTGAGAACCCTACGCATTCGAACTTGACCAATGAAATATTTATTGCTTTTGCTGTATGCAAGGTTTGCTGTATGAATACTATAATTGCTAAGTTATTTGTTTGAAAGAAAATATGAAATTCTTGTCTTACGCCTTTCCTTGCGTGAACACAGAGAGATACAACTGCAGCCATCTGAGGAAGGGCGTCATTCGCAACACGTCCAGAATTTTCTTAACATAGTACGAGTTTCGAGGAAAATTAAGTTCTTTTGGACTATTAAGAGAGAAACATCTTTAATGAAGAAGTGAGGTCAGCCAGGCGGGGCGCCCGACTTGCTACACCAAATGGGGGTGAAGGTGTGATGAAGATTAATGAAAACTTACACATGAATACTCAAACACACAAACTCACACAAAAAGCACACACACAATCAGGCGATATAGTCATTTGTCTGAGAGTTCATAGCTCACTGATAAGTCCAGTGCTCCGGAGGAACGTTAGGAGCACTGTTGTTGCGCGACTTGCCATGCCGGTTGTAAGCCAGGGCCCAAGGAGGTGACTCGAAGAGATCTGGGCGGACGCGGGAAGGCCCAGCTCATGAAAACAACATAAAACATATATTGAAACTGAAAGTACTTCTTTGATCTCTTCTAGGATCAGCCCTGTAAAGATCATAACAAAAGTTGATCTAGTAGAAAATTTCTTTGCAAGAAAAATGGGCAAATACTGGTCAGACTTTTTGTGTGAAGTATTTTGTGGTGTACCGAACCGGTTCGTAAAGGCATTCACACCGGTTTTATATGCAAAAAAACTGGTCAAGCAGCTGTTGTAAAAATAGTTTATTTAGTCAGAGCATGAAAGTATTGTCTTAAAAGCAATTGCCTAAAAGCAGCACTTTCATCTTTGTGAAATTCAACCCACTAAAGTACGCGCCTTCCGCCCCCCCAATCCTTCCTTGTTTATTACAGGTAAGCCGCCCCACAGAAGATATCAGGACCTGGACAATACATCTATTCCAGCTCTGCAAAGAAATGTGTATTTGCTGTATTCGACAGTAAAAGAGGCACAGCAAATAAAAGAACGACCATTTGTGAGCACTGTTGCCTAAATTAATTTTGCTGTTTACTGAGGCTGGTAATTAAGCCAGGCTGCGCTGAAGGCTGGACGGCTGGTGGTTGCGCGCGGGCTCACTTTGATGTGGGTGCAGTGGACCCAAAATGGTGGGTTTGTGCTGCTGGCCAGCGCGATTGAGTCATCTGCTTGCGCTGCATGCTGTGGTCGTCCACCCGGCCTCAGTACAGTTAACGTACTGTGGATGAACTACAATGCCCGTAGCACGGCCGAATTTCCGGCAGCTTTAGTCCGGCTGGAGTCCCACGACCGCATCTCGGCTGTCCTCTGGTGGCCGTACTTCGGCCGCACACGGGTAGCTTTGGGATGGCCGGGGCCCTACGGCTGGAATCTGGCCTATGAACGTAAGCCGGTCGACTGGCCGACGGACACTGGCCGTTGGACAGTGATGGGAGTACGGCCGTATACGGCCAAACGGCCCACACTTGGACACGGGCCGAACATGGTTGTCGGAGAAAGGCCGGTCAGAAAATCACCGGCCAAAGTACACCGGCTTGAGTAAGGCCGAACAGTCCTGTGCTGCCTGGGTGACTGGGTGCCGTCTCCGATGGGTACTTCGTGCTCGCACGCTGCTGGCTCGCTTGGGCTTGAGCGACCCCCGTTTTCTCACTTCTGTTAGGTCGCCTAACGTACTGGGAGTCGGATTTGCATGCACCCTCTGTCTTCGCGCTCCCTGCTTCCGCAGGTGATTTGGTATTGTGGGGCGAGGGCAATCCTCGCGGGCCTCCCTCCTCTCCCTACGAGGCGACGGGGTATGCTTGCAGGAGGATTCCCCGGAGAGACCGCCCTTGGAACGCGCAGCGATCGCACGGTACGTAAATGCCTTTCGGCCACTTTTGGCCGTTTCTTGCATTGGCCATTGTTTCCCACTTCCATGGGTCACGGCACCCACCGTGTCGATCTGCGCATGCCTTGATTTGCGTCACTGCGTTTATCTAGAATGTCCTGCGAGTCTCCGCGGGCATATTCCACTCCTTGGTGGGTTGCCGCCGCGTCCGCGATGTGGCGGCTTGCGCAGGCTAATACTCCGGCTACACTAGGGTCCGAATGTCATTTGAACCAAATGTCATTTGACTCAAATGGGGTGCCTCGAGTGCCATTCGGAATCCGCCGTGCTACACTACAATTTCGATAGCATTTGAAAGCTTTCACAGTTGCTCGCCGTGCTGTAGTGGCGCCATTGTCACCCCGTTTCGTTTTCAGACAATAATACAACAATCAAATTTAGGTGCAATCTAAGGCTTAAGTAAAATGATATCACATTAGAAGACACACCAGTTTGGCTCTAATGTGGTGGCTGTTTGCGTAGTTTTATCATTTTTTTTGCAACTGACCCACTGGTTCCGAGAGTATGAAAATTAAATATGCCGATTTCATATTTTAAGTAAATTAACAGTGAACAAAGTTCCACAAACAGAAATATTTTATTTCTTTTACATGCGAAAGTATTATATTGTTTATTGCCGATCAAAGACGCTGCGCGCGAGAGTGCTAGAAATGGCATTTGAAATCCCAAATGCATCTCTCGGTGATCATTTGGCTCGAATGTCATTTGAGCCGAATGGCATTTCAAGACCTAGTGTAGCAGCACAACTTGGCATTTCAGTCAAATGACATTTGGTTCAAATGACATTCGGACGCTAGTGTAGCAGGGGTATAAGGTCGGCGGACGTGCGCCGATGCCGCCCGGTGGAGTCCTGCGGCTTGAAATGTGTAGCGGCCACAGAGAACCCCCTCCTCCTATGTCAGCGAGCGTTGCGGCCGGCCAACGCCAGCGGACGCTAACTGCTGCCCGACTGCGGGCTGGACACACGCTGACGGGTGCATGCCCCATGGGCTAGGTGTGTAGTGCCGGGTAGTGTTTGTATCGTGGTTGTCCGCGTAATAAACCCCTGTACTATGAGAGATATCGCTTCCCAGTGAAGTGACTGACAACGTACACGTGCGGTGAGAGTTGTGGCTCGCTCTCGAACCCGTTGTGGGCAGTCTCTCGGCGAGGCAGTTCGGTGCTGCGCGAGAGCAGTGAGAATGACGACGGCGCGTTATTCTATTATATTTTTCCTTAATGGCACGGATTAAGGATATAGGAGGCCAACAAAGTGAACCTAGATTGCGAAAATACGAGAGCCACCCGGAGTGGACAACGGGAACCGCGCCTCCCTACCTCTCACCGCTAAAAAGGGGCGTTTCTTGCCGCGCGCACAGGTATGCTATGGTGTACGGTGTTTCATAGGTCGCTTTTACCACAGTAAATTTGTCTTATCGAAACAGACGGCTGAATGGATTCGCGCTGTCCTTACAAATTTAAGTTAACATACACGTGCACTTTTTATTTATTACATTCCGATTGTCCGTTTTGCGTCTTGAAATATACATGCCATGGGCGGCCGAGTATTCGGCGTATTAATCCAATGGCCACATCACCTACACACGTTCGTTTATACTTGCGTTTTGAATGTATAGCGTTTCTATCGTGTGTTTCGCATTCTCGCTTAAGTGAATGCACGTTATCAGCGAACGTTATTTCTAGCAATGTATACAATAACTAATACAACAGTGTGAGCTTGTCCGCACTATTTTTGTTACCTTCTTGATTGCCAGGGTTGAGTAGCACGCGCTAATAATATTATTATAATTATTATTATTATTATCTGCAGCAGCAGAAGCAGCAGCATATGTATGCCCACAGCTCGATGAAGGCATCTCCCATTGACTTGTGGCTCAAAGGGAAGGTCCACAGCTAGGATCTCTTGTTGCAACTATGTTAATTAAGTATTGACTAGATAAATTACTTACACATCTGAGCTTTGACGGGCGCTATTTAATTTGTTGCTCTTCAATTGCGTGCGTTCAGTTTTAGCTTCACGTGAATCCACGGTATATAGCAGGACGAATTTGCAGCAATTAATATACAAACACCGCAATTACTGTATATATTTATAATAAAAATCGTAATTATCTTAAATAGAAAACTTGAAATTTATAATATACGCTTCAATTGTGTGGTTTCAGTTTAAGCTTTGAGTACAGTTACAATATATTCACAAGAATTCTGTTACAGCTCTATCCGATACATAATTCGATAATGAAGGCTTAACCTCTGCTGATAATTTGTTACAGGTTTTTTTAAAAAGGGTTTTAATATAGGTTTACTGCAGGACCCGAGAATACCTAAGAAATACGCACTGCGCTAAAGTATGCATGCATGAATATTTGTCTAGAGATCGTGGGGCAGATCGCTGCTTTTGTCTGCAGAAATATGTTTTGGATTAGGAGGAAAGGTATCTCATTGCCACGGAACATTATTATCGCGATAATAGAAACATATATCTGCGTCTCTTAATGATAAAAGTAGATTTTATATTAAAATTTGCTTTCACGATTGGTGTTGTCGCAAGTCCTCCTTGTAGCAAAAATTAAATTAAGAAGGAAACATTGGAAATATATCACATAAGAATTATTTCGAGTACAGATGCCAGCTTTCACTCTAATATATCTTACGCGTACCTCAAAATAGAAATACAGCCAGTATCCATTCTAATCCGAATACTACACATGTACACGTTGATGGTTCACATCTCGCGTTTCGCTCCAGTTTGTGAGAAGGCGGGACCTGGCTCTTTTACCACTTCTTCAGATCTACAGCAGCTACCGGCTGTGCTCACCCCATTTCACCAGCAGCATCTACGCGGAACTTGGACAGACATGCACTGGCTTGATACCTGGGTATTAGCGTTCGGGCTACTGCCATGCACTTTTGTATGCGACAAAAAGCTTAAATATTCAAGTTGTGTTTTTTACGGTACGAATGGTACATTCAAGCAATAAAACATTAAAAAGCTCTGTTAATTATTCTTGTCTAGTTTGTGTGTACTAGTAAACCAAAACATTGCCGTACTTAGAATAAAAATAACTGGAGGCGCAGAACTTCATTCGGAATACAACAATTTCCCTCTTGATCATTAGCGATTTGTGCCCCAGGAAGAAGGTTGCGCCGTCGCCATCTGAATATCTTCCACACGCTCAATTCACCTTGCTTTTGTGTCCCAAATGTATCCCTTCCCCCCTACGCTCGGCTTCTAACTCCTCCTCAAGACGGCGTCTGAAATGCCCTGCCATTTTTAGTACCGTCCCCAAACACGACTGCGAGTGAATATCGCGTCCGATGCCTGGTATAGGAAGCTTCACTCTCCTGCTAAAAGCGCGTGAGCGCAGTGCCAAAAACATGTTTTTTTCCCCTGCGGAGGCATTCGCTTTCCCGGATCATCCGGGGGCGTTCCCAGCCCAGGAACGGAGCCTAAAAGTGATCGCGTGAGCGGCCTCCGCGGGCCAGAAAGACGGGATTTCTCCGTCGTGTGAATTCCACTTAATGAGACCTCACAACACCACCGGGCGAGTTTGTGTGTGTGTGCTGTTTCTACTGCGAGGTGTTCTGTAGCGTCTACATCAGCGGAAGCTGCAAAATGAAGTTGCCCACAGAAGTATGACTGAGCATAAGATGCAAGGGAATACAAACATGGCCCAATGCGAGGAACAAGGCAGGGATAAGCTGCAAGAGCTCCTACGCCGGCCGACACCACTACAAGTGGGACCACACGAAGATCACACGACGCACATACTACCTCGCCTGATGAAGACGTCATAAAAGAGTAGAAAAATATCATGACAGACTAACCGTTAGGCATATCAGATCGAGTAGACTGAATACAATGAAATGCTTCAGCACTCACACTCGTCTCAAGTCCTTAACATTACACTGAACATTTATTTTAGTTTAAGCCAAAAGACATTGTTTATTCCGGTTAGTACTCTTAACCAATATGCTTAGTACCAAGTCAGTAGGATGTGTACAGTTAAAATGCAAGCAAACAGAGCATAGGCGTTCCTCATTTCCCTGTTGTTGTAACCGAGGGAGTTGGAACTCTTTTCTGTTGTGTTCATTCCGAAAGCTCTTTGGCTCGTAGTACGGCCACACGTTAAGAAGATTTACATGAAAGGACGCAGTCAAAATCACGACAAACTCCTCTAGCGTGACGTAGACAATAGGTTTTATTACCTTGACAGAAAAATACTGCAATCAACCTAAATGGTCATCCAAATAAAAGAAAATTTTGCACATCACCTTTATTTTGTCTGTCGAATGAAATTATATCGTATTCCGCAGTTTTTAGTATTAACACCTAGGTTACAAAATTTATTAAATATATTTTGTAGTAATTTTTCCTCCTACACTTTCGCTTCCTGTGTGCCCTGCATGTAGGAACTGCGGCGTTAAAAATGACTGAATACAGTAGCAATGTTGGCACCCGATTACATGTCATTGGAGTTACCCGAATTGTTTACAGAAGTGTACTTAACAAGTGTGTTTTGTTCGATTTGTTTTCAGGTTTTTGCATTCCCCCAAATACTGTCGTAAACTGCACGGAACGGCGAAATCCTGTAAGCATGTTCTTACTCAAATGATCCTGACCCCAATAATGCAGACACGCCTACTATAGACTTTATTCTCAATCCAATCAATTTCAAACAGTTTTATTGCACTGTTCGCGACAAGTAGCACAGCAACAAGTTATGTATCCACATTAGCCGCTTTGCAACACTTTCCATAATTGCTCACATATTTCCATAAAAATAATCCGTCCTACTTCACTGTAACCCTTGTGTCAACCCATCCCTGTCTACGCTGGTTGCCTAAGCAGTAAAATTATATATAGTAGCACTTGCGTGGGCTGTGTTCCCCTGCGCCCATGTACACAGGACCCGCGCTTATAAGCAAGGACGCGGGTTCGATGCCCGGCCGCGGCGGCTGCTTTTCTAATGGTGCTGAAAAGCGAAAATGGCGGTGTGTTCGAGATTTCGGCGCATGTTAAAGATCCCCAGGTGGTACAAATTAATCCGGAATGCCCCACTACGGCGCACTTCATCGCCTTTGAAGCGTTGGCGCGTTAAACCCTGCAATCAAAGTCATCAACCGTCTCTATAAGGGCCTTAACGGGAATAACCACTATCTTCACCTCCGGAGCACGTAAGATTGTAAGGTCTCGCGACAGAGCTGTTATGAGACATCATGAACTATATCCCCAGCCTCTTTTCGTTGCGCGCAATCTAACGCAATATTTCAGGGGACGCAAAGTCAGCGGGTTATTCCAAGCTGATAGCAAGCTTATAAACATAAAGCTATATCGTTTCGATGACATGGTATAACCCGTATGAAAAACAGTTATTCAATTTGCAGATTAACCGTTTGTTCTCGAAAAGATTATGGATAAATGTTAACAAATTATTTTAGGGTATCTGGATTACACTTTAACCTAACGTATTGCACCATGATGCAGACAAGCTTTTCTGCCTCATCAGTGTATCAGGATAGCTGTAATATTTTTACTTCTCGATGTGTCAGCACAACTTGACAACCGTCTATTCAAAGTTACCACTTCGTGGGCGTATATTTTTAGTGTAAAATTTTGTATACTATAAGACCAGATAAAGAACGACTTACTTCTTTATTATCTGGTCAGCAGAACAGTCCGAACGTAGCAACAACAACAGGAGCTGCATGTTGTTCATCTGAGGTATTCAGGTCAATTTAACTACTTACGTATGCCCGGTTCCACATGAAATGACGTTCGCCTGAATATACCCAGACTCAACCCCTGGGGCGCCTACACAGGCTACCTAATCTTTTTGAATCCTTTCTTTGGTATATCTCATGTTGTTAAATTAACCGCAAAATAACCGGCCAATCACATGTCTCACGCCTAATCCTCGTAAGGGAGGGGGCACCCAGCGAAGACAATGCCTTGTTTGAGCCCTTTGCATTGATGGCTTCCTGTTTTCATCACCTCGCACATGGAAGGTTTCTCTGAAGATTGAAATACACACGGTGCGCCAGCGAAGCAGTATACCATGCCACACATACAAATTGAAACCCACAGTTCACAATATATCGCGTGCCTGCGCTTAACAGGACGCAGGTCTAAGTGTCTCTGAGCGAAACTACAACTTACCAAACGCCCCCAACTCTGTATCAAGAGGTCAGGCACACCTAAGAATATGCCAGCTATACTCAAAGCGCACGCAACACGTGCTAAGGCACCCGCACCGCTCTCTTGGAAACTACGGGCTCACAATACAAAAAGAACAAAATAAAAACAATGAAGGTCACTGTTCCTTTCAGTTGCCTTCACATCGTACCTTAAAGCGTTAGCTCAGACTGAAGTTTTTAAAATTAATGTTGGCCTTTTTTATTACAAGAATTCGTAGCTGCATGATGATTGGATAGGTAGATATGTGTAAACTTTTTCAGTCGCAAAGTGGTTAAGATTCATCTTGAACAAGAGGTGTAAGAGTTTCTATGGTGTTGGGATAGCGAGGTACTATTTCTTTGTAGTGGAGAGTAGCGTTCCAGGTGGGCGTATAATACCAGGAAACCTAGGCGCATGCTGCAAAAGTTCGAGGGCAGGTTATGCACATCAGCGCCTAATGTTACGTTTTTATACAGTTTTCATCTCCTGTTCCTTCACTACCCCTTTCAAAAAACTGCAGAAGCTTGCACTAAGCCGCGCAAGGCTTTGAACCATAGCAAAGCTTCAAGATTTCTTTCTGTTTGAGCACTCAAAGATGCATCACCACGCATTTGTACAAGTTTTAAATTGTTTATTTAGATGTTTCATATCCGCTTTGTACTCTGCTAGTGGTAGTCACTGTCATATGCATCGACATCGTCGTTTTGATTGATTGTTTGATTGATGATTGATTGATTGATTGATTGATTGATTGATTGATTGATTGATTGATTGATTGATTGATTGATTGATTGATTGATTGATTGATTGTGATTGATTGATTGATTGTGGATGGATGTATTGATTGATTGATGGGCTAATTTAACGCCGACGCTACACAGGTGACCACTACACAATTTAGACCACCTTGGGATATGTAACGTGCGCTGAAATCTCGAACACATGGGCGTTTTCGCTTTTCGCGCTATCGTCGTTTTCCTCATGCCAAGCATTACATGCGCGGTAGCGCTCGACGACAGCTGAAGCGCAGGGGCGGCGCGTACGTGCACGATGCACGCGCGGCGTTCCTAGAGTCGCGTCGAGGTTCCGTGGAGCAGCTGTTGCATAGCTGTGGCGTTGTTGCATTTTAGGCAACGCGACACCAGTTTTTTTTCTGCTAGAGCCACTGCGCGAGCCTGGGACCGTCGGACGTCGCCACGCTGAACGCCCGCACTAGCGCTTGTTATTTTCTTGGTATTTTTAATGTGTTACGCGCTACGCGTTGTGCACCACACAGTACAGCCAGCTGCGACAGATGTGCTGTTACAAGCCCATTCCTTGCACGCAGATTTGGCTAAGATGGTTTCCCTTCGTTTTTGGGGCGAGTCTCCCAGTGCACACACAAATCCAGTCTGCATTTTTAGGAAAACTTCGGTTTCATCTCTGTCGTCCAAGCAAATGGGTCTAGAGCACTACGCTATTTGAACAAGAAGCCTGCGCTACTGCAACCACCACAAGAAGCCAAACTGTGAGCCAAAGTAAGCAAACTGATAGGAAAGTTCAGAACAGTAGAACAGCATTTTATTCAGTGAGTCTAAAAAAATCTAGTACGTTGGACGACCCACAGGTAATAAGGTGGCACCACTATTAGGCTGTACCTTGATAAGTTGGTGGCAATATAAAAAAAAACGTTCTCCTCCAACATAAATACATGACGATTTTCCATGGCATCAACATCAGTACTCCCATCTGCTCATGAAATAATAATCGCAGCGTAATTCTATTGACCCTTCGGAAAAATTATGTCTCCATCACTTTTGAGTGGATGACTTGTGGCACGCATCAATTCTTTTTAAAGGCTAAGAATTCATACTCTAGGTTCTGTATTTATTAAGTGCTTCTTCACGGTTCCGAGAAAGTGAGCCTCATTTTCAAGCGTTTGCCATCAAGGGGCTTTGTTGTAAAGAATTCTGCCTGGTTTGTACTTATTGACAGCAAAAGAAGCTTCTTGTTTGAGATTCGAAATTCTCAGATTACTTAAAAATTCGCGTACAGTACAGTACAGTAGCGGGTAGCAGTTTCTTGTACAGTAGCGGGTAATAAATCGTGACATATTAGGCGATAAAGTTTACAGTTCGCATGTTCTTTCGAGGCGCTTATTTTCAAAACGACATGTAACAATAACAAAAAATATATCTGCAATTATTTACCTCGAGTTACCAGGCAAAACATACATTGTTTGCTCAAAGCCTTAAAATAAACCATTCTTGCAGCGGCTCTATAAATCACAGATAAATGCACAGAGGATAGCTTATGTGTTGTTTGTATTCTTGCACGTTCTACGGAAAGAAAGGCCAGTGGCTAGAGCGCTAAGGAAATGGGGGTTCAGTTGTTATTGAGGTCGTTTTCAAGACAACCCATTTAAAAGTCATCAGGAACCTATCCCTATGCGTTTTAAGTGTGCTCTCTTAAAAAACGCCTCAATGAGAACTGAACCCCCATTCCCTTACCGCTCAAGGAGTATAATTGGCACTCAAACATTCACACTAATTGCTGCCTACCTAGATCCAGGGACTGCCTTTGGTGATTCCAAGCTGGAAGGTATCATCACCAGCACTCCTCCGCCACACCTGATATGCGGTGATCTCAACGCACACAACGAAATTTGGGGGAGCGCACAATCAAATTCTCGCGGAGCAGGACTCGCCGAGATGATGATGAAATATTGTATAGAGCCACTGAATGACGGCAGTGTTGCGTACCTGAAAAATGCATCAATCAGCTGCTGCATTGATATTTGGTTTGTGTCAAGTCATTTCGTACGAAAATTTGCTTGGAGAACAGATTTAGAAACGAGAGGGAGCGATCACTATCCCGTTCTCATATTCTATCCAAATGCGGCTGTGCGTCAATGCGCGAAAGGAATAAACTCACGGACTCGGAAGCCTACAAAGCCCGCGTAAATCTTGTAATTACAGCGGCAACTCCAGACGATGACCTCATTCCAACCATGACCAACAGCCTTCAGGAGTCCTCCCGATCCGCAATCAAGCGTCTCCACGTGAAGACAGACCCAGACTATGGAAGATTACGAGCCCTTCGCAGGCGTACGGGACGAAAGGCACGACGCACAAAGAAATCATAAGACGTTCGAGAGGCTCAGAGAATACAGAGGCAGGTACGACGCCACTTGGGAAAGTTGAGCAGACAGCGATGGCGGGAATTCTGCTCAAAACTGGACGTTCGCAAGCCTCTATCGCGAATTTTGCGCGTCGTTAAGGGAATGGGCAGCAACGTTCAGCTGCTGTACCCATTCCGAGAGCTATCGTTGCATGACCACATTTCTCTGAAAGAGGTGGCTGAAGAGTATTGTAGGTTACTGACTACGAGATCAGTACCGCCGACACGCCCCACACTGCGCCCTCCGAAGTCCCGCTTGCAGCTTGCCCCGCCAGCGACCTTCCTTTTTCCATACACGAACTCAACGGAGCTATTTGTAATGCCAGCAAACGTTCTTCACCGGGTCAATACGAAATAACCTACGAGGCCATTTCTCACCTGTCCCACCACTCGACAGCTAGAATATTATAATTCAATCTGGCTCCGCGGCACAGTACTTTCCCAATGGAAGCTAGCTAAGGTAGTGGCCATCCTAAAACCCGGTAACCCACCAACGACGAATGACTCATTCCGACCAATAACTTTGCTGAGCTGTGTCAGCAAAGTTATGGAGAAAGTGGTATTCAGAAGAATGGTCTGGTACCTTGAGAGCAAAAAACTCTATCTGCCTCATATGAACGGCTTTCGCGAAAATAGAGCAGCCATTGACAACGTGATTACACTAGTTTCATCTCTGGAAGAACTGCATAATGCACACGTTCCTATTGCCGTATTTTTAGACATCAAATCGGCATTTGATTCCGTTTTTCATGATGCCATTCTGACATCCCTTGCTGCTCTTGGGTTTGGTGCCAAACTTTACGTTTCGATGTGAAGTTACCTACAAGGGCGACACCTTTGCATGCCCACGCCGGGAGGCCCAACTTCCTACTATACTATACAAAAAGGAGCACCTCAAGGAGCCGTCTTGAGCCCTCTGCTATTCAACCTTACTCTTATCCATCTAAAGCGAGCACTCCCACCTGGCGTCCACGTCACACTTTATGCGGACGACATCTGCATCTGGAGTGCGTCGCGGTCACGTCGTACCACGCAGCAAAGGCTACAGAAAGCTCTCGCTAAAATACCTGCGTATCTTCCCGCAGAGGACTTCACCTATCTTCCAAGAAAAGTGTCGCCATTGCTTTTACTCGCAAGCACATCAAGCGATATCCACTGGTTCTCGCAGGCCGCACCCTACAATGCGTGCGAACCCAAAGGTTCGTCGGAATATGAATAGACCGAAATCTTTCCCCGGCTCCTGAAGTGAAGAAACTACAAACAAAAATAACCGCAATGTTAAAAATCCTCGGGTATCTCGCTGGCAGTCGCTGGGGCAGTGACTGTCGCTCTATGATACTGCTCTGCAAAGCCTATGTGGACGGTTCACTGCGTTATAGCCTCCCTGTCTTTCAGAAGCTTCCGCCAACAAGCAGACAGCAGCTAGATGCGGCCAGAAGCAACTGCCTCCGCATCTGCCTCGGCCTCCCGAAAGGGTCGTCCCGCTTAGGTACGATCGCTAAAGCTGGCTGTCTGCCTTTGGACGTGATTCGACTCCAGGAAACTGTGAGAATTCATCTGCGCCATCGGCTGCACGCCAAAAGCCATACGCTAACACGCATGGTTGAAAATGGTAATTCGAGTTTCGGGCAAGCACTCAGGACATTAAATATTGGCGCTCCCTCCCAGGCACCAGAAGCAATGCCATATAATTTTCAACCCTGGACCCTTTTGCCCCTACAAATCAGATGCTGTATCACCGGAATTGACTCCAAAAAGAGCATGCCTCAAAGTGTACTCCTACAATAAACATTTCATCATATCAGCCGGCTGTACTCCGACTCAAACCGCATCTTCACAGGTGGCTCCTGCACATCTGAGCGCAGTTCCACCGGAATATTTATTGGCTATACTGGCCACACATTTTCCTATCGCCTTGAGCGTGCGACATCATCTATGACCGCCGAGCTTCACGCCATCAAGGATGCTATGCGCTACATTTTACGCCAGCGGTCAAAGCAATGGGCGGTTTTCACGGACTCAAAGGCGGCTCTCCAAGGCCTGCAACGCAGCGACTGCTTCACCATGCATGAATATGTCTCTCGTGACATCACATACTTGCACCACCTTGCCAACGACGCTGGACACCATATAGCCTTTCAGTGCCTTCCTGGTATCTATGGTGTTCTAGGAAATGAGAAGGCGGATGAAGCTGCTCGCCGTGGCCTGGAAATGCGCAAAGTGAGGAAGATTTTCTTCATTAGGCGTGATGCCACAACCATGGCGAAGGCGCTCGTTTTAATTGAACGGAACCGTCTCTGGTCCCTTCCGGAGCACAACCATGCCTTCCTGCGCTACATAGACCCTGAACTCAAGATGAGGCTGCCAGAGGTACTTCCGCGCCGATTATAGACGCTGTACCACCGACTTTATCTCAACGCAGCGCTTACCAAGTCGTACCTTTTTCGGCATGGTGTCACCAAAACTCCTTACTGCGACAACTGCGGATCGCTGGAAACCGTGGAGCATCTGTTGTTGGAATACCCCGCATATATAAACGCAAGGTGCAGTCTTGTGCAGGAACCAGGGCACATCAGCCCAGGACCAATTACTTTGAAAGCACTCCGTGGTCCATGGTCATCCCCACCAGCTCAACCAAAGTACTGGCGGCGTTGTTCGCCTATCTGGACACAATTGGCGTCATTGCAGTGATTTAGAGAAAAAAAGTACTCTTCAACCACACTACTTACATGAACTGAACGTCATCTTTCTGTTATTTTCTATCATTTTTTTTCTCTTTCTTTCTCTTTCTTCTACCCTCTAATCTGTCGGGCATTTGCTTTTCCCCTTTCCCCTTCCCCCGCCGAGTAGCATGTCGGTGTCGAAATTCCCGCAAAGATCTCGGCTTTCTCCTCTAATAAAGAGCCTTCTCTCTCTCACTGGATAAGGTCAAGTGCGACAGGGCTTTCAGGAGCAGCGAAAAGAAGGCCTTCGTAGCGTTGGAGAGTCACGGGCTCCCCGTCCAGAAGTGGGAGATGCCCTCTGCTGTACACTTTGACACCTGTCAGGTGTCCTTGAGGACCTTTCTTGAAAATAAAGTTTCACCACCAGCACCCCTTAAAAGTTATGTCGACGGGGTCAGTTTGGTACTAGGCGTCTCTTACAAAATAAATAGCAATGTTGAAGGCAGTGGCCCGGGACAGGGATGTGAGGTCAATCCATGTTGCGGAGTCGTTAAACTAAAAAAAAAACTTTCTTCTTGTAGGGCTGTCGTGTCCCGAACTGCAATTATTACTGCGGATGGACGGAAACCTGGATGAATAGGATGGGATACTTCCAAACAGGAACGATATGTGAGGTAATAATTGTTTTCTGTCTATATATTGTACTACTACTACGCCAGCAGTGCGTTGGCATTGAAACATTTTGATTTCCCTTGTTCTACTTCAGGGTATTTTCTTCGCGAGTCGTAAGGACGCACCAAGTGATCCTTTGCTGCCGTTAGCAATGACCTTTTATAGCAGTCCCCTTCTATTCTCACCTGCAATACGCTTTAATAGTAGCGAGAGGTTTTCTGTGATACCCTGAGTGTTCTCTTCTGGCGTTGCAAGCGATTACAACGATTTATTTTGCAGCAAAAGTGGAGTGATGTACATATCGAAAGAGACATTATAATAAACATTTTCCATATCTGCTGCAATAAACGTGAGGATACCATTTTAAGCTAAATACCGGCACTTTTGAGCAGAATATGCTGAAACATAATATAACCGCAGTGCGTTTCTTGACGCGCTGGAGTTTACCTCACAACAACATTTTTGTGGTAAAAACGATAAGCACCTCTAAAGGACCGGACAAGCCCTTTTGCTTTGCCCTGACGTGTGGTCATTGTGTTTAGAGCAAACATAATACCTGCGAAGAAAACTTTGTCATCCTCCTCAATGCAGTCATACTGCTACAAAGGAAAGCTATACCACTGACTCCTCCTTGGAGATTTCCCCTAAATCTGGTCAATTAGCACCTGTCTTTCACGTCGAGTTGTTGATCAGTTCACTCTCAAGCTGCAAACAACTAGCCTCCTGGTTAGCTGCAGACTCTTGCTGTTCTATAGACGACGTAATTCGTGTACTTCGTGCAGCAACAACATACATCAACTATCCCCTAATATACAGGCTGTCCAGTGAGTGGCTTATGCAGCCAAACAAGTCTCACGTTGGCTCAATATTTCTGGATCTGATTCATGAGCTGGACGGTTTATTTTCAAAAGCGGTTTTTTGAACATTCCCAAGAGCCATTTAACATTCCGGTGAGCCCATTCTCAGCAGGCGAACCCATTTTGTCGAATTCCCCAAATTAGTCACCACCCCGTCAACGCTGGGCTTCCTTTATAGGTTAAGTTCTAGCGACGCGTAGAATGATCCCCTGCTCGCCGCACGATAAACGACCTAGACTTGCTAATACGTATGTGCAAACCAGACTGACAATAAACCCCCTCAGCGGGAACACTTGCGGCCCTGATGACGCAATCATTTCTGTGTTCCAAGAAATGGCGAGAAGCAACTACCGTTACCCCTCCCATGCACAAAGCATCTCCCCAACCCAAAAAGCCGGAACCAGTGAAGACCCGCTCCCCAGTAAAAAAACCACCACCAAGTCTGCCTCCTGAATTATTGCACAAAAGTAAACCGCCCACGTGGTGGTTTTCACCTCACCTACATAACAACTGAAGCACTAACCACTGCCCTTCGCTGAAAAAGCAATCTCAGCTTCCTGGACTTTCAGCAAGAGGTGGGTCTTGCTAGAATGGACCCCAAATATCCTCGGCACGCATTGCAGACGTAGAAGGGCTCATATCAGTTTTCCACATACCGGTGCCACTCCCTCTCAGCCGCGGAGTTGGCCACAGTCTAGAAACACCAATGTTGACCCCATGGGGAGCTGTACCACGGGCCACAAGACCCCTGTGGGGTTCCGCCCAACCGCTCAAAAAAGACAAATAAACGTCTTCTCAGTCCAGCCCACAGTGACAACGCCACGAAACACATCCAATTACAACCCAGCGCCACTCCACGCCCACATAAAAGGACAAACCAATTTGCCATTCCTTACGTTCCTCACAAAGTATGTCACCATTTACGTATACCTAAACAGTGTTATGCCCTGTTGCCATCGCTTCCTTCCCTCAGTGCAAGTGTAAGGTGTTTGTCATGTGTGCCCTGATTCCGACCGCCCGAAGAGTCTGGCCTGTGGGCTGCCTACTGAACCGCATCAGCATGCGCGCACCCTGAGGTGCCAGCTGCGTTCGTAACCCCTATCACAGCGGGTAAGGGCTGGCCACACCGCTTTATCCGTGTCTCCTCTGACGCAAGCGCCACCCATAAATATCCGTATGAGACTTCAACAGGGAACCCATTCGATCTCAGCCTTCCTGAAGATGCGTGGACTCGAAATCTCCGCTACAAAATCAGTCGCCTTCACTTCCACGCAGGGGGACGTTACACGGTGCGACCGCAGTGTAGTGGGGATCCCAATACTATACCTCGCAAATCACAGAATTGTCGGCGTCACATTTGACAGATTGTTCGCATGGACACCACACATTCCCAGTTTGAAAGTAAAGTTCGCATCCTTTGTCAACATATTCTGAATGTTTTCTAACTGACGGATGCACAGCGTGCTCGCTGCTACGTCTCTACCACGCTCTCTGCGAAGGTAGGCCACGCTACAGCAATTTTTTCCCCGAAACAGACACGAAATGTGGAGTGCAGGAGTGCGAACATCCGCCTTTCATGAAATTGAGTCAGTTGTCAACATCGCCCCCCTCCAGTCTTTAAAGGTCGAAGACATAATGCAATAAGGCCAATCCCACGAGTCGTGATTGTGAAGCGGGGGATCAGACGCATTCTATGACAACGTTAGGAGAAGCCTCGCTAACGGATACAGCAGCGAGGGCTTACTTGCATGGCTACCTGCCCCGTGAACGCAGCAAATACTGTTTAAATGATAATCCTCTGAGCACGTCTGAAGAAATACGGTTTCCAACCTGGATGCGCCGGTAGAAAGCTTGTAACCGGAAGAAACGGTGGGAAAAAAAGGACTACCTAGGTTGCACTTGAATGAATGTTAGCGTTTCACCAGGAATTGCGGCGCTATGTTTAGGCCAGTGCCGTTTGCTACATGTTTACTTTCTTCGCGTCTTTGCGTCCTGCAGTACGCCGGGAAGTGTAGAAGAGGAAGACTTAGCTCCTCGCACATACCGCACCACTATCATTGTCATTTTAAATTTGTCAGTCATCACCATTAATGCGTTCCATCATGGTGTCTGACGGGTCGGCTCTCTGGTAGCTCATCCGCAACGAGGTGGTCGCTGTGACAGCACGCTCATCCCTGAACACCCCTGCAGGCTAAGAAATATACACCACGAAATAACAAATAAGCACCAACCCAACCCCGCTGACTATCCATCACACGAGCTGCCTCTCCTTCAAAGACACAATGTCGCTCTTGAACACTACATCAGCCTACAACCTATATTCATCAATGACCTTCAAAAGACAGACACAGTGCACCGGCTCTTCAGTCTTCAAAAGTGGCCCCACCTCTTGTAACTATCGCGCGCTAATAGAACAAGTGATCTCCACCCAACCTTCTGTAGACCACGCCCTGAATGAGCGCTTCCATGAGACTCCACAACACCGAGCATTTCCATTCTAAGGTTTTCGGCGCTTCTGCGCTTTACCTCTTGGGCTTCGAAGCACGTTATTTCTACCACATGACGGATTCATGCGAAGTCTAATTGTGGTGTTGCTCTGTGTGATTTTAATGCTACTTACATAACTAAGCTTTATCAGAAACTGCCAACACGGGGTCAAAAATGGGTCCCTTGGCACTCTTTTTACCCGCAATGAGACCCTGTAGTCTATCTCCACTCTGACCCGCAATACAACTCCCTTCTCTATGTTATCACATGCAGACAGCTGCTGATTTAGAATAATGAACACGTCGGCGCCATAAATAGAAAACAAGTACACTCTTAGTCAATTCCTGGTTATCCGACCCGCATGCAGGTGGGCTGCTGTGTCAATTTAAAGCCGCTTATAAAGCGGTGGTTCAGGCGGCCTCGAGCGCAAGCGTCCCGCCAAACACGCGGCCCACTGAACACGCGGCCCACCGAACACGCGGCCCGGCGTTAAGGCGGCCCTCTTGAGGGCCGCCTAACCAGAGGGCCACCTAAACCCTGGGCCGTGTGTTCGATGGGCCGCTGGCCGTAAGTTTTCTACGTGGTCCATTATGCTAATCTATTCCCGCTTACGAAGCGGCCCCCAAATCAAAACCACCCCTCAAATAGCGGCCTTGTTGCTTTTCGTCAAAAAAAGAAAAAAAAAGCCACTCGACCAGAATTGATTTCATCCGTCTTTTTTTCGCTCGCATTGCCCGTGATGAATGCTCTAACACATATCACATCCTACAAGACACACAAAGCACACCTAAGCACATACATGTAACCCTACGGAGAATCGAACCTAGGTCTACTACAACACATCAAGAGGCGGATATCATAACCACTGCGCCACGACCCACAGGCTGCTGGGGAGTATCATCATGGGCTTATAAGTATTCTGAATGCTGTTGGGCGTCAAGCAGAAGTCTTAAATACCACATTCGACGGCGAGTGGGCTTTCTTTAGACCACTGTTCTGGAATTGATCTACCAAAGAGGCATAATACTACGGTTTGCGGTAATTTAAGTACATTAGTATGAGCGGAAACCTTCTGTCATGCTGTGTGCCCGTTGCAACAGTATGATGCGCCGTGCGGGGATTTATTCCATCGATGCAAACGGAATTAATAACAGTTATTCCGCCTTGTTACCAAAAGTATTCTTGGACATTGGCGGAAAGGGCCCTCTATGACAATGCTTGCTTATAAGTAGCACGTAAGGCGCACTGTCGTGCTGAAAATAAGAGCTGTCTCGTCACGAGTGGCAAGTATACAAAGCATGAAATGGTGTACTGAATTTTTTCTGCTCGTTGTAGGTCTTCTGATGGTGCGGTTACATGCCTTGACCTTTATTTTTGTAGTAGGGAGGCGGTAGGAAATTACGCAGCTGGTAATGTAATGAACCAATATTAAATCACTCACTCTGTATAACATTGTGTCGCGACGCCTGCAGAATTGCTGCATTGACGGCGCTCCAACGCCCAGGTAAGGAGCCGTCGGATGACCCTCTAGATACTGCATTTTTTATGGATCGCCAGCCCGCAAAGAATATCTTAGCGTTGTCTTGCTCTCACCGCATAAGCGCTCAGCCTTGTAACATGTAACGCCCTGAATTTCCAGAAGTACCACCTTTAATCGTTATAACATCGTAAATGAAGATAATTGGCCAAACGAAATTTTGAGAAACTAAAAATCAGGAAATATATAAAAAATGACGGAAAATGGTGAATCGTATAACGCCGTGCATTTCCACAATAATGCAGGTTTTGCGGAAATTACACTTGTAATCGCTATCATAGCGTAGATGGAGACAATTGGTCGAACGGAATTTTGAAAAACTAAAACACACAAAAATAATAAAAAATACGAAAAATGGTGAGACGTGTAACGCCTTCATTTACAAAAATGGAGATTTGGCCAAGTAACACCTGGGATCGTTATAATAGGGTAAATAGAGAAACCAGAAAAATTGGCTCTAAAAGACTCACACTCAAGAGAAGTGGCATGAGAATTCTGCGCATTAGTAGTCTATTCCCTGAATTTCGGAAATTTCTTTTAAGTGGCCTCGTTTCACTCGCGCTTCTGTTATTAACGCGTTATATTATTGTACGCGGAAGCGCAAGGTCGGGGTTCAGCATTTTCGACATTTTCAAGGCCGTTCACCAAAGCCATAGCACTTGGGCATTAACGCACCCTTGTGTATCGGAAGTTTAGACGACCGTATAAGACAATGCCACCAATAAATGGGTTGCAATGGCTGCAATTGCACTAACACATTTGTAATTTGTGGCCTCATGGAACATCTTCATGACCTCAGTTTTCATGAAATGACGTTTTACCTTTACAATCTCACAGCGTTTTGCCACCTCATTTATCGTTCTGTTCTGCACATACCAGGAAATAAAAAAACTCCCTATATTCATTATTCCATATTGCTAGCAAAGCTGTAAAGCAAGTATCTGTATACCTTTTCCCTATCCGGATCTTGAAGTGATAGTCTACTCAAGAACAGATAGTCTACTCAAGAACAGACAACAGATAATTGAGTTGGGTACGGAAATGTTAAGTATTTGTCATTCTCGAATTCATGAGCATGCACAAGTGTGAGATAAAAATTACATAAATGGCCCCATGTTGAAGGAACGATGTTTTCTTTTTATTTGATATCAAAAATACAAATATGAACACAAAAGACTTTTACTGAAATAACAAATACAAATATTAGCAGATTGCCCTTATGGCACACACAAATGAAAATAATTTTTTGCGGAAGAGCAAATAAGGACCTACCATGTAAAAATTATTGCTTTCATTTATGGAATTTCCAGCAGCTTGCTGCTTACAAAACAGGCAGGAAACTCATCTTTTTTACAGGAAACGGACTGTTAACACCCAACGTTTGGCCTAACGCTCACGGGTATATCATTTCCTAATGTAATACATTACCAAAAAATGAAAAAGTACTTTCTCATGGCTTCAATTATGGTCTAGGTACACCACTTCCGATGATGTAGATGGCCTTTGTAGAATCGCCCCAAACAAGTTTTGGCCCGGGAGCTGCTGCTTCTGGAATTTCATCGCACTAGAATGGAAACAGCGTTGTAAATAAACATTTCAAAAACGTTGAATCACGGGTAGCAATCTGTTGTGTTGGTACTGCGCGAAGAAAAGAAACAGCGGGTGAAAACGTGACCAGGTACAATATGGTGGCGTTATTTATCGGTGGTATAACAGTATAGCCTGAAGGGGCATAGCAGAAGTGTCACCAAAGCCTTAGCAGATATGTGAAAGTACCATAAATCAGTGCATCGCTGTAGTTTAGGCAATTACTTCTTTCTTACTGCTTGTACATTCAAACGCTCTCCAAGAGGACGTTTTCTTCATATTGATAGGAAGGTGGAGCCATCTTTCAGTGCAAAGGTATGCGAGAAAACGTTGGCACAATTTTATTTGACGCCGACACGTCAATTGGACGTCGTAAAGAAACTCTGTTCTCTGTTACGGCGGAGGGTAATGTGCCCTAGTTTATTTTTATGAGACAATTACCACCAATAGTATGGCGCAAAACATTTTATTAAAGATCGAACAAAATTGCCAGCAATATATTTTTCTAAAGCATAGGTAAACTGATCGCACCTAGCAACAGCCGGCGCATATGTAACAACATTAGAAGCCACGGCTTCGAGCAACCTCCACACCGGCGACGGGCCGCGTTTGCGTTGCCAATGCTATCATGTTTCTGCAAACCGCGAGTTGACACTCCAGACAGAGGACAACCGTGGCGAACACAACAAAATGAGGGATGGTGTTACTCATGAATTTTGCTTCATGTGAAACCTTTACCACTACAACAAACTATTATGAAGTTTTCAACTCGCTACAGAATCCAGACTACTAAAAGTGGCAGAAAAGTCACTAGCCGGAACGACGACACAAAAACGTAGTTACGAAAAAACGTTACCTAACATTTTGCTACGCCTACCGAAAAGGACAAGCAGTTGCCATGGAATACTGAAAAATTCAAAATTCAAATTGGGTTTTGTGTGCCTTGACCTCGACAATGACCGCGTGTAAAAATGCAATTTGTTTATGGCACCAGGGTACTCATTACCGCAACGGAAGTACCTCACATGTGCATTCATTTTCATTTTTCGCCTGGATCCTCTCTATAAAGCACGTCAAATTTACCTTACGACCTCGGGTATCGCAGAACGGATTTGTCGCGGGCTTCTTACGACGACGAAAAAAATAATTTCTTGGCCCTTACTAGTTGTCTGCAAACCGTAATATTAGGTGCGAAGCATCTCATGGTCGGGGCTATGTCAATCCCTTGTTGTTGCGCCATCGACACCCCCACTGCGCATGCTCGGCTTGCTGAACGCCCGGTGGTGTCTTACCCTTTAGTGGCTCCTGGAGCGACAGTGTTTTCGGTGTCTTTCTGGCCCGGCACGAGACGAGCACGCTTCACGTGCCTTCGACGTTTCATTGTCGTCGGCAGCGGTGTGAGTCGGCGAGTCTCGGCGGGCCGTGATTACAAGCAGCCCACAACCATCCGGGGAACGTGCATCGACCTCATCTTCAGCAACTTTAGGGTTCATTCACTACAATAGCCCTTGAGTTTACATTTCACAGACCATAAGATGATAATAATCAAAGCGGAACGCCAACCACAGCTAGACGTCACCTAAGTTGAACGTGATGATGATAACGCTTAAATAAAGACAAACTCATACCTCGTACAAAGTCTCCCTCCCTCTCTCTCTCTTTAATGCCTCTCCACTCTAACCCCCCCCCACCCCCTCGAATAAAATTGCACCATCTTCCCGTAGGGGAACCCTGAGTAGTATGCGAAAGAGCCATCGGGTCAACGCAATTTCCCATTTCGTAGTTCCGGTAAGTGAAAAGTGTGGTAGTTACCATGAAAACCAAACGGCAAATATAACGGTAGCTAAGTACCTCAACCTAACGGAAACGACGAACCGAAAACTAATGGGCACTTGCATCGACCCGATGGTTGCTTCGCATACTAATCAGGGTTCCCCTGCGGGAAGATGGTGTAATTGTTTAGTCTGCGCCATCCCTCCCCTCGAAAAAAAAAAACAAGAAATCAGGGACTTACCTATCCGTTCGTGTTCAACCGGGCTATGCCCTCAATGGACACATAAGCCGGCTTGACATGGCGCCGCTGCTTTGCTTGCGTTCCCGGTGGCCCTAATAAACCCATCGCATTGGCAGTTGTTTCCACTGCTACACCGACCTCGAAGCACAGATTTGATGTCAGCGGAAGCGAACGCGGTCAAGAAAGTGTGAACGCTCCAAACTGAGCATTAACTGCAGAGAGCAAGAGTCAAAGCTCGGGACCCCAACTAGCTCCGTGCTGAAATTCCTTCATACTGCGCACGTACGCGATAGAGACAAATCACCGTACGACCGAAAGACAACTTGCCGCGCGCGACATTTTCTGCTCCTACTGTGCATGTGCGCGCAAGTTTTTTTTTAAATGTTTTTCGGCTTTCGGTGCGTAGTCGGGCGCGCGTCGTCGGCCACCGCAAAGGAAGCTCGCGGGCCCTCTTGTGAGGAGGAATACTCGCTTGCGTCGCAGGGCACACATATCGCTCGTAGCTTCATGGTTGCTCCCTTTTTTTATTTATTTCATATTGAAACCGTCTCAATCTACTATTTATGCTTCTGAGGCAGTCAAGTTCACTGACAAGAGCCGCAGCGGTTTTTTTATTCGCCACGGCACAGCAACAGCAGAGCCCATCTTAGCTTGTGTGGGTGAAGATGTGGGTTAAAAAGTTAGGGCGGCGAGGTGTTAGTCGTTTAAGCGCGAACGGGACAGTGTCAGTGTTTTAAAGTTTTTATTTGATAGCGTCGTGGCACTGACGGAACGCTTTTGTTTTCTTATAAGACGCATGTACAGAGAGAGAGAGAGAGAGAGAGAGAGAGAGAGGGGAGGGATGAGAGAGAGAGGGGGACCCTTGTTGAGTATATTTAGCGAACGTTTGCGAAAAGGGTAAAGTGATGGTAGACCCCAAGCTGAATAAGAAGTCCTGGACTTCGGATTCAGCTCATGCTGACTCTTAAGCTGATACGCTGGTACAAGCCGGCCTGCCATGTGCCGAGATAGGTGAAATATATCATGTCAGAGTTCCTTACCCCTAATTACAAGTTCCTATATGACCAGATTACGTAGAAGAAAATGGGTGTTTTTGCGCATCTAGCATAGTTTTAAGCTGACGTCGGAGGCTTCCTCCAAGTACCTTCGCTCCTCTAGATCTGGTTACATATGTGTGGGACTGTATCTTGCACACAGTTCGCGATTCTTCGGTGTTGAGATCCCCGTGCAGCAAGGGGAGCGATAGTGTTTTGAGGCGTAGGCTGACGAGACGTTCTCATATTTTCGGGGCGGGGAGTGGGCTAGTCGTGGTCGACGGGTAGTACGATATGTAAGTTAGCGTGAATCTTTGTCAGCTGCGTCGTTCGCTTACGGACCTTTGTGTTCAAGTGGTAATGTGATGCAACCTTCAACATTGTGATTGGACAGTCTCAAGCCTTTAAGTGTTCTGCAAGGAGACAAGAGGTTAATGACATTTTGAGCGTGTGTAATGATACTTTACATCTATTCGAGAGTTCCCCTAGGCGGATGACCAAGAGGATGGTTCAGATTTCCACTTTTTAGGTTGCTAAGAGTAGGATGGTAATGAAGCCACAGAGGTCGTGACAGTAACCAACTACGGCAATTGTTGCCTCCATAGTCGATCTATAGGAAGTTTTTATGGTTTAGGAACTTTCTTCAGAGAAATGTGTTCCTGGCTACTTGTCTGTCCTTGCGTAGGTTTTTATCCATGTTTTTTGGTATGGGGAGTGCTTCTATGCAACGTTGCTAGATTAGTGACATATCCAGCATGGCGTCAAGCAGTTTCTTTCTCTGGAACTGTGCATATATTCCATAAGATGACCGGTCACATTTTTGTTTTTTCCCTGACACTCCTTCTGTGCTGGAAATTGGCCTTTCTGATCTCTTCAAACGTATTAAAAGACACAATTTAAAGACCCTTTCGGTGATCCCGTAAATTGGTAGGTGAAACCTGAGAGGATGCCCTATATGCTGCCCAGATGGCGGTGTTTATGTGGCCTTCTTATGTCTGGGTACGTTTCTGGTTCGGCAGACTACGATATCCGGGTCATGATTAGTGCCTGCGTAAGTTTTGTCATTTATTTTTTCTTTCATACTGTTCCCCTGAACATGCGTTTTACAATGTGGGTCAAATGGTGACATATTTTCAGTATTCTGGCGATTCTGAGGTAGGCTGCGGCGCTTCTCTGTGTAGTCCATACCGAGGCATTCTACGTTACTCTTGTGTGGGATAACGGGCTAGCCTATATTTAGGTTTGTAAGCCATTTATCGCTTGCCGGACAAAGCTTGCGGTGGTGACAGGGCCGAAGAAAATTGAAACAGTTATTTTAAAATACTCTGGGCTGCGTTTCTGTCTTGCTGCCTGCTATAAAGCTATTTGTCCCCATCAGCAACTATCGTCACCAGTAGCTTGCGGCTATCGCAGCATCTGCTGTACATACTCACCATCCCCGGCACAACCTATTCTGCGGCTGATCATCATCAGCAACGACGCTGTGTCGCCATGTTGGTTTTTCAACCTTACGCCTCCGAATAAAGGAGCTGCAAAACCAACGGTGCCACCGCCTCCTAACTACGGCCTCATAAGTGGTGGAGTTACAACTCGATCCCAAGCTGTACATCTCCTTCGACACCCCTGGAGCTCCGTTCCGGTCGCTACTTGCCCTCAGTCCAATGTCCAAGTCGCAAGATACTCCGAGTGGCGCCGTCTCCGCACCACTGCAATTGATTGTCACCAGTCCCCAGTGCGACCCGCCCGACTTCGCTGGTCTTCGGGACGAAGACGTCGAGGAGTGGCTGGACAGTTGCACACGCGTCCGCTAGTTCAGTAGGTTGGATGATCGCCTCAACTTGTTCAACGTTGGCTCCTCTCTGAAGCAGGTTACCAAGACGTGGTATTTAAACCACGAACATAAAAGTACCGACTGGGCTGGCTTCACTGAGGAGCTGCGAAAGATTTTTGGCTCCACTAAAGCTCGGAGCGGCAAGGCGAAGAGGAAAGTGGAGGTCCTGTGCAGCAAGCTAATGAGACGTACAGCTTATACTCCAAGGATGTTCTAGGAATGCGTTGCCTCGTCGACAAAGATATGCCGGAGTCCGACCGTGCCCGGTACATTCTCAAAGGTATCGGCGAATTCACTTTGAGCGCACTTATCCTTCAGAACCTTGCCACCAATGCAGCCGTAAGATCCACCTGTTAGCGTCTAGACGAAATTCTATCCATCTTCCTCCCGCGGGACACGGCGCGTACCAATCATCTTTGAAACGGTGACCTTCGTGCGCTGCGAACTATAGTTCGCGAAAAAGTGTATGGCAACATCGCATTCGCGCATGGTGCTCGCCAAACCGCTACTGATCCTGGCCTTCGCGAGATGGTGAAAGAGGAGCTTGTGGCCATGCCTGTGCTGGTGCCTCCAGTCCATCCGGTTGCTCCATGAACACCGTCCTACTCGGAGGTGGAGGTCGCTAGGCGGACACCCATGCCGTTGTCTCCGATCACGACTCACCCTTCGTCTGGCAATGTTGTGGCCAAGCCTCACGGGCCGAGCTAAACGCCCTACTTCCCACCACGTCCGAATGCCTCCGTCAACCATCCCGTATGCTACAATTGCGGCATTGGAGGTCGCATCTTCCGGTTTTGTCGACGCCGCCAACGGGATGAACGGCGCGTCTATGCTGCCAATGAACCCGAGAATGTTACCCCGAATTACTACAGCTACCGGCGGCGTGCATACCCGCCGCCTCCACGCAGCTCCCTGTCTCGGCCTAAGCCTGTCGCCGTTCCACCCAGCTCCCGTGGGCCACGATCCCGCTCGCCTACACTAGGTCGTCATTCAGTTTCGCCTCTTCGTCCTGCGTCTTACGTCCCGGACCAGCGCCAGGAAAACTAGTAAGAGCAAAACTGCATCCCCTGTGAAGTTTACAAGTCCTCCTGAGCGTCTGTCGAACTTGGTGTATGTTTTAGTTGAAGGTGTTTGCGTCAGTGCCCTTGTTGACAATGGTGCCAGCGCTTGAGTGATAAGTGCGGAATTCTGTGCTCGTATCCGCAAAGTGCGAACACCCTACCACGTACCTTATTTACATGGAGGGAACATCAGCGTGATTAAGTTATCCGGACAATGCACAGTGGGGATTGCCATGGGTTCTCTTCTTCTTTATGTTCAGTGTGCCGTGTTGTCACCCTGTGCTCATCATCTTATTTTGGATTGGGATTTTCTGTCATCCGCGTCCGTCGCCATTTCATGTGATCAACCTGAAATTCAACTCACGGATACACAGCAGCTCAGCAGCATTCCTGAAGTGCCACAGCTACACCTCTTAGCAAGTGCCGAGTGCAGTTTTAACCCCGGGCGCGAAACGCTCTTTTCCGTCTGCTCAAACGGAATTAGTGACGGGGGCGAACTCATAGTTCTGTATTCACGTTTCCTGCCCAGAGGCGTCGTCATTCCGGCATGCGTCATCCGTTTCCCACACGGATCAGCAAAGCTCCTCGTTACAAAACCCACTTACGAATCCATAATGCTCCCTGCAGGCGGCAGTATCACTTCGGTTGTGTCTGACGATACTCCGTCATTAGTTCCCCTGTGCTGAGTCTCTTCCGTTCCGACGCCTACAAAATCTGAGCGAACTATTTCCACACTTGCGGCTACCGTCGGCAAAGATATCTTAGAGGGCGAACCAAAACGGCTACTTCAGCACCTGGAGAAACACAAGGACACATTTGACTGCATTTCTAGCAATATGGGGTAGACGTCTGTAACACCACATCCAATCGAGACGGATGGGACCCACATCGTCCGCCGTCGCCCGTACCATGTGTCATTGTTCGAACGAAAATTGATCGAAGATAATGTAGCGGGTATGCTATAACGAAACATCATTCGGCCGTCTTCCTGCCCATGGTCTTCCCCCGTGTTTTTGTCCGCAAGAAGGATGGTTCCGTGCGGTTTTGTGTGGACTATCGGGCTTCGAATAAGACCACCAAGGCGGAGGTGTATCCAATGCCTCGTATAGGCGATGCAGTCGACTCCCTACAGGGTGCGCAATTTTTCTCCAGCTTCGACCTACGATCTGGTTATTGGTTATTGGCGTATTTACAAACCTGGCAAAGAAAAGGCAGCGTTCGCTACTCCAGATGGCTCACACAAGTTTCAAGTAATGCCGTTTAGTTTGTGCAACACCCCAGCCATGTTTGAGCGCATGAAACACACAGTCCTCCTTGACCTTAAATGGAAGACGTGCTTGTGCTACCTCAATGACATTGCTATTTTCCCGTCACGTTTTCCTGAACATCTCCGGCGTTTCGATAAAGTGTTGACTAATCTGGCCAAAACCGGCGTGAGTCTGAACACCAAGAAATGCCACTTTGCCCTCAAATCCATCAGTCTCGGTCACATGGTCAGAAAAGGTGGTATACGGCCCGATACATACAAAATTTCTGCTGTCGCCCATTCTCTCGACCTCAAGAGCGAAAATACCTTCGCAGTTTCATTGGTCTAGCATCATATTTCCGCTGCTTCGTTCGCAATTTCGCCATCCTGTCCTCGCCCCTCAATCAGCTGCTGTATTCCGGTACCCCGTTTGTCTGGAGTGACCACTGCGTGAAGGCTTTTAAAGACCTAAATCCAGCACTTACTTCCGGGCCTGTACTTTGCCATTTCGATAACACCCAGCCAGCCCTCCTACATACCTATACCAGCGGGCATGGAATTGGCGCCGTCTTGCTACAACGCAATGCACACTCGCGCAAACGAGTGGTTCCATACGCAAGCCACTCACTGAAGTACGCAGAAAATAATTACACCATCACAGAACAAGAGCTTTTGGTTGTTGTGTGGCCTGTACAAAAGTTCCGGCTATACCTTGACGGCTGACATTTCACGGTCGTCAGAGATCACCGTGCCCTGTGTTGTCTGTCTTCCTTGGAAAACCTGTAAGGTATACTTGGGCGCTGGTTTTTCCGCTTCCAAGAACATTACTTCAGAAGCATGTCGACGCGGTCGCTAGCATGTCTACGCGGACACGCTTTCCCAGTCTCCACCAGTGGCGTCTTCAGAGGACGTTTCCCGACATTCCAATGTGCCAGCTTTGCCTATTGCACATATCAACATCCCGATCAACGATACGACCGCTCCTAAGTTGCCGAATCAGTTGCCCGTCAACAAACAGAGAGTCATTATTGGAAAAGAATCGATCGACTCACCGGCTCGACACGACCACCGAGTAGCCGCCTACGTCTTCAGCTGCGGCAGTTCCAGCTTCTGGATGGCGCACTGTACAGCATCATCCTCCACACCAGAGGAGCTAGATGGGTTCCGGTTGTGCCCTGTTCCCTCCGTCCACGCATTGAAGAAGCTTTACACGATTACCCGACTGCAGTCCACCTTGGATTCCAGAAGACCTATGACCGTGTCCGAGGACGCTTCGTTTCGCCAGGACTTTCTACAAGTGTCGCCAAATACGTCGCCCCCTGTGCGCCTCGCCAGCACCGTAAACGCTCTACGTCACCCCATTTCGGTCTAGTCCAGCCTCTTACGTGTCCAGCAAGCCCATTTGGAGGGGTCTGTATTGACCATTACTGTCCCTTGCCTAAGACAGCAGCAGGCCATCGCTGGATAGTCACTGCCGTGGATCACTTGTCTGGCTACTCCGAAACTGCTACACTTCCTTCAGCCGGCGCTACCGAGATCGCTCACTCCTTAAACGCCATTTTACTACGCCATGAAGCACCCCGTGTTTTGCAACGTTATCGAGGCAAGACATGTCTGCCCCAAATCAAATTCTCACGGACTTACCTTGAGCTTCGAACATCTGTCAGAAGATGACGTCCAGCTATCATCCAAAAACAAACGGCCTCACAGAACGCTTCCATGAAAATCTTTCTGATATTATCTCTATTTATATTCAACCTGATTATCGCAACTGCGACGCCATCTTACCTACTGTTACCTATGCGTACAATACCGCAACTCAGCGCACAACAGGATAGTCCCCATATTATATTGTATACGACCGTCACCCTTCGCGAACTCTGGATAAAAAGCAGTGCTACGACGGTATGCATCAGTCTCCTCAATTCCGACCCTGGACGAAGTCTTGGTTTGGACGCCGGTTTGTGTTCCTGGCCTCTACGAAAATTTCTTGCGCAGTTTCCTTGGTCCGTACAAGGTTCTTGAGGCCACCTCTCCTGTAAATTATAGAGTCACCCTGGTTTGCCCAAGTTCACACCACCGCCATCGTGGCGCCGAGATAATTCTTGCTTCCCAGCTCAAGGCCTTCAATCGACGAGGACAGCCGGGCATTTTTTTCAACAGGGGGTGGGGGACAATAGTGTTAGCTGAGTTTGTGTCTTGCTGCCTGCTGTGATCTATTTGTCCCCATCAGTAACAACCATCATCATTAGTAGCTCGCGGCTACCGCATCATCTGCTGTGCATACTCATTATCACCGGCACCACCCCTTCTTCGACACCGACGCCGGGTCTCCATCTTGGTTCTTCCGCCTGCCGCATCCGAATAAAGCAGCTGCGAAAAGATCGGTCGCGTCGCCTCCTAACTACGGTCTCAAAATACGTGTAATTAGACGCCCTCCTAACCCGTTCGCGGCTCTATTTCTTACTGGGACGAATTTTACTTCATTCATGGTTATAATGTACGCTTTAATTTATTTTTATAGACCTATGCAATAATCTTGTGGCCACTTATTGCTGGCGACACAATGTTGGTTCAGGCAACCATTTTTAGTTCTGGGAAAGGCGCTTTGGTGGTGACAGAAGTTTACGGTACGGCTGGCTACCGTCTCTCCTGAGCACGCGACTACACACGACGCGCAAAAAGAAGCTGACTGCACAAGCTTCGTCGTGCGGAAATTGCACATCTGTTCTTTTGCTTGGCCCTGGTTTTGCTGTCCTCCTTTCCACAGTATAATGGCCGCTGCTCTGAACACCTTAATCCGGTGAGACGTCGGTATCTGTCTGCCTCAGTTTAGGTTTCTGGTTTGCACCGATGACGTACTTCGGCGGACGCTTGATGGCCATGGCTGATATCGAACGGCTGGCAGTCGAAGCGAAATCAAAAACTTAGCTTAATAATGGTATCGCGTTAAAACACTACCCGTGATGGGAATCGAATCTGCACCCCTAGCATAATGAAGCCGACGTCTATACTGTAAAATGAGAGGAAATACAAATGGCCGCGATGTCCCGGTGATGCGCTAGTGGTTCTATTTACAAAGATGGCGGTGAAACGAACATGAAGAAATTCAAGCAAGAGCTGCTCATGCGTGATGACGGGCACCGATGATGAAATCATACCGGTGCATAGATCATAATCATAAAGGTCCAACATATACGATTGCGTCATTTTGGGACTTTTTTCATTATTGCAAGAGTTAGACATCAAGAAAAATGCACAAACAAGGGTAAAAAAATTACACCATCTTTCCGTGCTGAACCTTGATGAGGATGCGAAGCATCAGGGGGGTTCCGTGCGGTTCCATTGTGTTGCCGTTATGTTGAGTGATCTGGTGTTCAGTAGCGCCAGAGTGAATTACGCGACCGGGTCCACGGCGGTGTCAAAGGCACTCAAGTACTGTTGTGTGACGGTGAGTAGGTGGTGGTTCTCGAGGCGCCGAAACTCGTCCAACATGTTCTTGTCGATGTTGTCGTCTCTGTGGTAGACACGGCAGTCCCGTTTAGCGTTGATGAGGTAAAGGTTGTTGGCGTTGGTGCACCGGCTGAGAGCAACGTACACGCCCTCTTCTTCGCAGCTCTGTCTTCTCCTTCTTCTTCAGCGGTTCGCCTATGGGAAGATGATGATGGTGGTTGAACGCGAAGCCTCTTGACGGATTCTTTGGTTGGCCAATCCCTAGGGGCATCCTGCCACAATCATCATCAGCGGTGCCTGGCCAGGCATGCGCTGTGGGGGTGCGGACGACAGACAACAGCGACAACGTCAAGGGAGGGAGGGACACATCCCCGAGCATGAGATGCTCCGAATCTAATAACTGTCGAACGGTCTACTTCATCTCGATTGATAGCAACGCGATGTCGGAAATGAGCCGAACCACATTATCCTGGGCAAACATTAGTGGTAGTTCTTCTGTGGAAATAACCGTGCGAAACACGACGCTACCACGCCCACTTGAACGCGGCTCCGAGAGGCCGCCGGTTTTAGCGCGGCCGTTTCATTCCACTACGCATGTCACGTTCACCTTCCGGTAATGGCCGCCTGTTCTATTCAGTTTAGGTTACAAACACACCAGTGTCGCAAGCCGTTTGCGTCGCGTGCGTTCAATTTGGAATGAAGCGCAGTATGTTTCATTTCGCACTCTTTCGATGGGTACTATTGGGTTACATTATTTTTAACCTGTCGAAAATATGAGTGCAGTTGGCCTTTAAGGATGTCAACTGACGTTGTAACTTCGCAATGCATTATGGTTGATGCGGATGCACGCCTGAATATGAAAAAACGTTGGTTCCACTAAAAGCAAAAGATAAGTGCCAGAGGTATACACGAAGAATTCTAACGGTGTGGGAAAAAGAAGAAAACAATGTATATCATCCTGTATAAACGGAAGATACAATTCATGCCATAACAATAACTACGCCTGCTTTTTACGAAACCATTCCAGGGTGACAATTGATGCGCGAGCGTAAAATTTGCTTCTTTCATAGAAACAGCGCATATATGTGTCCAATGTTTGAAATAAACCAGTTGCTTGTAGCGCTATCCTTCTGTGTTGTTCTTTCGACTGTCCTCGTTCCCTTGCTCTAAGTTTGGGCATTTCTCATTTCAGTTTCCTTTAAGGTGGCCGCTGTAGCCAAATCCTCAGCGCCATTTCTTAAATTCTGCTGTTTAGAAAGCCGCGACAGGCTTCCCGCACGTAATCCAGATTCATCGCACTGAGCCAGCAACTTCATGCAAAGAAATAAGCAAGAAAATGCACAATTCTTTCTCCAAAACTTAACCCGGGCCCAATTTACCTGTAACTACTCCGTCGAAGCAACACATAGCAGTTAGCAACGCCCCCGCAGCTGCTCCTTCAGCGCCGCAGAACGGTGTGTATGAGTATAGGCAAGTTTCAGAAATGCTATGTTATGCAACCACCGAGCGTTTGCAACAGACACCATGGCACAGGTGCGGCGCTATCTCAAGTTACGTACGGTTTCTTTTTCTCAACCGTTGTATTATTGTCTCAGTGTTCAAACACGGGCTGTCAATGCTCGGGATTTCAGCTTTAAATGAGATCTCGTTTCTCGGCTGCCGCCATCGTAGTATCCGTTCGCCATTGCGATGCAATTCCACAGACGCTTGTTGAAAGTGTAGCAGCCTGGAATGTCGGCTGCTGAAGGAGGCGAGAAAGCAGACTAGGAGCGAAAAAAGGGGAACCACCGCGTCCTTCAAAAGAGAGAGGAAAAAGGCCCCCGAGCGGGCAGACGCCAACGGCGTCAAGACTAATGCCAGGATTCGGCGGGTTAGCAAGTTAAGCGCTCCCCCCGAAAGGCGACCTTTGAAGAGCACGGGGGAAATAACGCTAAGCCGGTGGTGACGTCGCCAATACGCGTCTTCCACAAAGGCGCACTGTAGTCAATCCGGAAGCAGACCGGAGAGAAAGGAATGCGCGCGGCTGCCGAGAGGATTCCACTACAGAGGCTTCCCCCCTGCATTGCGGAGCTTTTGAAGAAACGCAGCAGTTACCGGCTGAGTGGCGTAATGTCAGAGTCCACTGGTTATCACTGAAAACGTACGTGAGAGGCTGCATGAACAGAAACTCAATATGAGCAGGCTTTGCGCGGTCGACGGCGACGACTCCGCGTTTGTCCCGCCCGTTTATTGTGATGGTCTTATTATTACATCGCAAAACTTTGAAAGGGCCCTCGTACGGCGGAGTGAGGGTCGGCTTCATTGCGTCGTGTCGCACGAACACATGTGTAGCTGTGTCCATGTCGCGAAAAGTGAAAATCTTTCAGTTGCGGCAATGCGCGGTGGTGTTGGCCTGAGTTGTGCAAGCCATGCGGGCAGCTTCTCAATGTGGTTGGAGGCTGCTGGAGCGGAAAGTGTCTGGTCGGAGAAGAATTCTCCAGGGGGCACACTGTTGAGCCATTCACCATTTCCGCTGTGCTGAAGCCGAGGTCTTCCTTTACCGTTGAGCATAGGCCAAAAAGAACGAGCGGGAGCTTTCCAACCTAGTGCTGCGAACAAGTTTCGCTGTAAAGTGCAGCTTTCAGTTACCTGTGCCAGCGCTCCACCATTCCGTTACTGGCGGGGTGGTAGGCGGTTGTATGCTGCAGCCTCGTGCCGAGGAGGGTCAGATGCGCGGAAAGAGGTTGCTCTGGAACTGCCGTCTACGATCATTTATTATGCGGACGGGGCAGCCAAAGTGGGACACCCATGTCTGCATAAAGGCCTGCGCGACGGTCTCAGCTGATATGTCCGCAATTGGTATAGCTTCGGGCCATCGCCTGTATCTCTCGATGCATGTTTGCAGGTACCTACAACCTTGGCAGGTCGGTAGAGGTCCCACCAGGTCGAGGAGTCCGAAATTCCTGTAGTGCAGCCCAAGTGTCGCGAGTCACCTTCACTTGCTGACACTATTCACATGTCAGAGCCCAACGAAGCACGTCCGCGTTGACGCCGGGCCAAATGAACCGTTCTGTTATCAGCCGGTGGGTGGTGCGGACACCTGGGTGGCTGATGGAGTGGAAAGTGTTGAATACCACTCGGCGACAATTCAGTGGGACGACAGGTCATGGGTTCGAGTGGGAGTTATCGCAGGTTAGCGTGCCCTGGACGTAGGGAAGTGCCACCTCTAAAATCACGAGTGAAGATCCCCCACCTTTCCGTATCGTCAACTCAGTGTCCTCCCGCTGAGTCGTGGCCATCGCCACGAAGTCCAGGACTTTAGTGCCGGTAGCGTTGACGCGAAACAAGGCGTCGGCTGCTTCGTTTTCGACCCCGGGAAACTTGGCGGATATCTGTAGAAAACTCAGAGATGAATGAGAGCTAACGAAGTTCCAGATCGGAGTAGGAGGAAGCGTTGTTGTTGGTTACCTAGGTGAGGGGCTTGTGGTCTGTCAAGACGTAGAACTCACGACGTTCGAGGAAGTAGCGGAAATTCTTAATAGAACAATATATTGCGAGCATCTCCAGTCCACAAGTGCTCTACCGTACTTCTGCAGGCTTCAGGAGTTTCAAAAAGAAGCCCAGTGGCTTCCACTGTGCACCTTCTTGTTGGGGCAGCACTGCTCCGACCGATGTAGAGGAGCGTCAGGCAGTGGACGGCTGAGAAGGGTAGCCGGGGCCAGTTCGTCCATAGTTTCCTGGAAATATTTCTGTTGTTCGTCAGACCAACAAAATTCTGGGGCCTTTTGGTTGTCTCAGCGCAGCAGGGCGGTCAACGGCTGCAGTACGTGAGCACAAGACGCAATAAACCCCCGGTGGAAGTTTACGAGCCCGAAGAACTCTCTCAGCTTGCGGAAAGATGTTGGAGCAGGAAACGTCTTGACGGATTCTACTCTCGATTCCAATGGCATAATGCCTTCAGCAGTTACGTGGTGGCCGAGGAAGTTGAGAGCCTCGACACCAAACACGCACTTTTGAGGTTTTCATAGCAGACCGTGCTCATCCAGACGCTGAAAGAGCTGGCGGGGGTGCTGTTCGTGCTCGCTAGGAGTTCTGCTGGCCACCAAAATGTCATACAGGTAGACAAAGACGAACGGAAGACCCCGGGTGACTTCATACATGAACCTTTCAAAGGTCTTTGCTGCATTTTTCAGGCCGTAGAGCATACGGACAAACTCAAGCAGGCCGAATGGAGTTGTTATCGCTGTTTTTGGTCTGACCTCCAGTTTGAAGGGGATGTGGTGGTATGCCGCTACGAGGTGGATCTTGCTGTATATTTTTGTACCTGCCAGCCGGGCACTAAAATCGTGAATGTGTGGCATAGGATAAAAATCCGGCATTGTTGATGCGTTCAAGGCTCTGTAGTCACCGCACGGGCGCCAGTCGTCTCCGTCGTCTTTAGGCACCATGTGCAGCGGCGATGAATGGTTGCTAGACGAAGGGTGAATAATTCCCAGCTGCAGCATATGCTCGAACGCACGGCGTGCAGCTTGAAGCCTGTTGCTGGACAACCGTCGTGGCCGGGTGGTGACTGGCGGCCTGGTGGTGACGATGTGGTGAGTCACGTTATGTTTCTCCCGCTGTTCCGTGTTGCGGGGCTTGGTGAGCGAAGAGAATTTGGTCAGAGTGTGGTAGTAGGCAGAGACTGGTTGGAAGGCGCAGATGCCAGATGAGCAGATGTTTGACTCCAAACCACGTACTTGGAGGGTTGTGTTGTTATTCTTGAGGCAATGGTCACGTATGGTCACATCCAGGTTGCAGTGGATCAGAAAGTGTGCTCCGAGTATAGCGAAATTAACTTCCGCCACCACGAAGACCCAGCGAAACAGGTTCCTGAGTCCGACGTCTGGTGTCAGTGAGCGGAAGCCGTACGTAGCGATGGCCGTGTTCTTCACCGCCTGCAGCGACGATATATTCTTGCTACGTCGGCGATCCTCGGGGGTTGCCGGGACAATAGAGATTTCGGCTCCTGTGTCGACTAGCAGGCGCGAGTTGCTTACGCGGTCGACTACAAAGAACCGGCAACTTGGTGGAGGACCGATGTTGTAAGTCGCCGTTAACGACTGGCCGGATCGTATTCAGGAAACGAGCAAGGTTGAGTGCAGCGGCTACCGTCCATGCCGAAACGATGGTGGCACCAGCAAACTCCTTCCTGTCTATCTCGTGACTGGCTTCTGTGGGAAGAGCTTGGCTGTCTTGAAGGGGATCGGTTGCGTCGTTGCTCGTCCTGTTGGGGAACGTCAGACAGCAAAAGTTGCTGCATGGTCTCGGTAAGGTGTTGCGCTTTCTCTTCAAGGCGCGACAGTCGATCTGGTTGTTTGTGTATTCTTGAAGCAGCTGTGGGCGCGAAGGTTGGATTAGAGTATTGCGTGATGCCATGGGCAAGTTGCGTCAGTCGATCAAGGCACGTCTCATCTGAACCCGCGAGAACCACGCGCACCGACTGGGGCAGCGGTTGCTGAAAAATTCCCCCGCACCTCCCCGAAGGGAATCGTGCAGAAATGCGAATGCATTGGGTGCACCGATGAGTGTGTTGCGAGTAATGGCGTAATTAATGACGAGAGTGTGAACGTAATCATTTATTCATCAGCACCTGTTTGTGTTATCGTTGTACCTGACGGCCACAATCACTGCCTTGTTATCGCTAAAGTGCACGGTCAAAGGGTCTTTGAGAAGCATACGCGCGTCACAGTTTCGCGTAAAGACCTGATCAATGCAACTCCCGTGAATGGTAGTGGGGCACGTGTCGAAGCCGGCAGAGAGACAATGCATAGAGTGCCTGGTCTGCATGCACTCTGCCAGCCACTCACCACTCTTCTTGCGCACGTTAACGTTTAAGTCGGCAACCAAAGAGTTTTGAGTGTTTGGAGCACACGCGCACACTTTCCATAGCCGCGTCCAGCTGCGCGGCAACGGCGTATCGAGCGAGGTTGGGCGCGAGGTACACGGTCACCACAAAGACTCCGTCTCCGGTGTAGGCAAGGGTGTACAAGTCCTTGTACGGAGACGTGTCTCGAACGGGAGACGTGGGAACGGCGTGCGATATCAAGTTCCCATACACGTTAGACACGAGACTAACACCGCAGTACTCGCCGTCCTTGCCGCTTCGAGCAAACTAGTGAAGCTCGCTTCAAGCGCATGCGTTCGCCATTGAGCGCGGAGAGATAACACCTGCGGGCGCACGCCGACGGAGCACGACAACCCCCGACTAAGAAATGCATTCGCATTTACGACGACGACGACGACAAAGGCAGAACTACGAGGCGCGCGCTCACGTGCGCTCGCGCTGGAGGAATGCAGGCGCACGCCGCTCGATGGACGCAAGACAACCCCCGACTAATAAATGCATTCGCATTTAAAAGTTCACGAAGAAGTGAGAGCTAGCCGTTCTGACGCGCGTGCACATCAAGTAGTTGCCGCGTCCGGTGGAGCAGTTGGGAAGGTCGTTGGTCGCCCAGCTTTCTCAAGTCTGCTTTCTTCAGGTGCCTCGACGCGGTTCAGCACCGTCTTTTTGAGGGTGTCGTATTCCCCTTGTGGGGGGGGTGAAACCAAAATGGCGTCGATAGCGTCGATGATTTCTGGGGGCAGGGCGGCGATGACGTGAAGGTACGTCGTCAACTGCGAGGTGATGTGCCGGAGCTGAAAGCGGGCCTCCACTTGGCTGAACCGAACTCTTGGATTTTTAGCCCGAAAATTAGGTAGCTTCAGTTCTGTGGCGAAGACTGCAGGTGTGGAGGCAGCAGTGTTGCCGTTGGAGCTCATCGCGCCGTGTTCGTTGAAGCGTTGTTCGGGTCACCAATTTTGTAGCAGCCCGTAATGTCGGCCTCTGAAGGAGGCGAGAAAGCAGACGTGGTGCTGGTTTGCAGTTTCAAGACAAGGCTGTTTATTTTCAAAAGGAGGGTGCGCCGAGAGCTTTTTCCGACGAGGAAAAATAGAGGAACCTCCCCTTCCTTCACAAGAGAGAGGAAAAAGCCCCCCCGAGCGAACAGACGACCACGGCGCCAAGACTAATTCCGGGAGTCGGCGGGACAAGTTAAGCTCTCCCCCCAAAAGGCGACCTTTGAAGAGCACGGGGGAATGACCCTAAGCCGGCGGCGGCGTCGCCAATACTCTTCTTCCACAAAGAAACATTGTCGTCAATCCGGCAGCAGACCGGAGAGAAAGGAATGCGTGCGGGTGCCGAGCAGCTTCCGCTACAAGAGCGTCTCACAGCGGACGGCCAACGCCAAAGAAAGTCGCTGAATGACCAGATAAAAACATAACGTGCCCTCTCACTCTCAGCACCTTCTGCGCGTTACTGAGCGTGCAAAGACATTGCGTCACGTACCTCAGACAATGTATGGCCTTATACCCGCCTCAGTTCCTCTCACGAAATATCCCGGATTGGCTTCACTCTTCCAATAGTGGATCTCCTAGAGCAGCAGACATCACAATATGATAATATTTCTGTGCCCTTATTGGACTCAGAGCCAGCTTTCATGAAGAAACAACAATTCTCCTCCTCCCCCTTCTCATATCTTGCCCGTCCTTGTGGCTCCCGTCTCATCAAAAGTTGTTCCTTCCTTCTCGCAGGTCTTACGCTAAGCCAGGTTATGTTCACTGCAGAACGAAGGCTCCTCCCAAAGATCTGCAGCCACGCCTATGGAGCGCCTCCTGGCCAATAGTGTCATTTTTTAATCATTGGGAGGTTTTTACCATATGTACTCAACCAGGGTTGCTAAATCCTCGTCTGGTGATGAAATGTGTTTGTGTCATAGGGAGCCTCACCTAGCATGATTGAACCTATCTAGTACAACGTCCCGTGGTATCGGCGCCGCTATATACCAGACCAGGCAGCATTTCTAACCTGGTACAACGCTCTAGATGTGCAGCGTAGAATGTGCCCAGAGTGGCATGGACAGAAGCAACGCTTCCACCTGCGCTTTTCATCTGACCCAAACCCCTGTCCACCATAAGTGATTAGGGCCTGCGACGGTGCGTGGAGCGGGCTAATTTTGGTAGTAATTATGACATCCAGAATATTCACTCAGAATATCTAGAATATCCTCAGTCACACAAAAAAAATCCCGGGCTATCTCTACTAACGTGAACCCTTAGGAGGAGCGGAACAGGTAGTGTGCGCCGGTGTTCCCACTACAAAATCGCTGCTAATAGTCCTGCCATGCGTCGCCATTGCACTGCCTTCCGTCGGTGTTGTCACCAGCAGGCGAGCGCGCGTTCTCGCCCTTTGTGAGCCTGCAGTTCCCTGTCCATCGCAGAAAATACCGTTTGTGGAGCCAACTCGCACCGTTGCCTCTCTCTTGCCACACAGAGTGCGCTGATTGGGTGCTGGAGAAGCGCCGTTGGTAGGAGCGATCATGCGCTTATGAGGCGGTGGCCCTCTCTCTTTCGTTGAACCGGATTTAAGCAATTATATGGTACACAGACTGGCCGTAAGTTTTTTCCGTGTCACACACCGCAGCCCACTAAAAAGTATGCTTGCAGGATACAATCTAGTGCATGAAACTGATTTTGAGATGGAATATAACAATTTTTTGTTATTGTGAAAATAAATCCTGATTATTACTTATTTTAAACAAGTTTAAATCATTTTAGTTTACTTTGATGCAGTTTTATTCAATATACACTTATTGTTCACCATACTTTGACAACTTGATTTACCGTGACGACATGACATTATGAGGACAGGGAAAGCCGACAACCCGAGCCCCTATGGTTCCCCGCCCTAAACGCTGTTATATAACTATGCGTTCTTAGGGCAATGCCATGGGGCAGATACTTAGGGTTTCTCCAAGCGACGGGAAATAAACCTCAGATCGGCCGAACGGGCTATTGAAAGAATCCTACGGGTCACGTTTACTATACGAAAACAGCTGCGTGACTAGGGAACATAATCGTGTTGAAGACATTCTACTTCAAAATAACCGCAAAAATGGGAATCAGGAGGCACACGTCATGTAAATGAGCGACAGCAGAAGGGACATCCGTGTAACGGAGTGACTTCCAGTATACAGCCAACACAATAGGGATAGGATAAGTAATCGATGGAGAGATGAACAACGAAAATTCGCGGCAAAGGGTCAACCCAGTGAGCACTAGTTAAACGTGCTTGGAGATCTTTTGGAGAAGCAATCGTTCTGCTGTGGGCACAACCAGAAAAGTGATGATAATGATGATGATAATGATGGTGAATGAACAAGGGGAGTTTCCTAGAGTTCAGCAACATTTATTAGCTGTAATAAAAGACCATTTATTTTACCGCACTATTACTCTACAAGCATCTCAAATGTATTGCTTTCAACCGTAAACAATACCTCTACTCAAAGTTAAGATCCGGTGAATGGATAGCTTTTTTATTTCCTCTCTTAAACCAGCATATCAGTCCCAAATAATATGCAAGTGTTGGGCTAAAAACCAGCTTCAAATCTTATAGCCATGTCTCTGACGAAACGATTAAGGATGGGAATGTGCTCAAGGCTTGACTTCCCTTTTTCTTTTTGTTTCAGTATCGCCAGGGCGAAGATAGCATATGCTTTCCTGATAAATATCATAATAATCAGACACTATGCCTTTATCCCAAGACCCAAAGGGTCAAAGATTATTCAAGCCTGCATAATATAAGCTTGGACGGAAGCGTTCCCGACTGTTCCAATGAAGTGCTGACGGCTACAGAAATGACGGGTGGGGTGCAAGGTATTGCTCGGACCCAACCAACGAGCAATGATCCAACTGTTACAAACTCAGTGACTACAACGAAGATAGCGATGACCATGACGGCACCGCCCACCACGACAACCACAACCCCCAGCGAAGAAACTACGGTGAACTACAAAGACCCGACCGCTGGCAAGCCACATGACACAGAACAACCTGAAACATCAAAAGAGGAGCCATCAAAAACGAGTGCAGTGCCCACCCTCTCAAGTGCGATTACAACTAGCAGCGCCGCTGGGCCAAAAGCGTGCTGATGAATAAAGAGGAATGACGCGAGTAACGTCACATCTCGTCTGTAACTTTTAGTACTTCTGGAAAAGAAGGCGGACTGGGGTTGCGGGGAAAGGGGACGGTCTGCCAAATTTGTAGAAATAGCGAACGTGTATGCGCCACTTTATTACCCAAGATTCGTGTTTCCAAACTGCACAAATACTCCCCTGTTCTAACAGCTTACATTGAAGTCGTAAAATGACTTTTTACATATCTGTGTGTTTAATTTAGAAAGATCAGGCTTGACTGCACTATTTCTAGGGTTGTTTTTCACAGTTTTTTGTACTCTTAGTAAAACGACCATGGTAGTACAGAAAATGGTATTACTACGCAATGCTCCATTTATGCGACTTTATAAACTGACAATTTTCAAGGCCTCCACTGTGTAATCAGTTTGAGCACTTTTTAATCATATTAAAAATAGTGTCTACCAAAAATTGCGCCCACCTCCCCGCGAGAGGAACCCTGTGTAGATGCGACGGATCGTGCGGTTCACTTGGTGTTTCCGTTGTATTGATTCTGAAATCGCGTGAAACGTGTCGGGAACGCGTATGATTATTATTGTTGATTCTCGATGGCGGGGGAAAGCGCGTGCGCGGTCACTTGGAAGAAGAGAAGAAAGAAGCGTGGGGTTTGTGCGCACGCTCGTGCTTAATCGGAAGAAATAAAAGTGGCACGTGTTCCGAACGGTAGCGCGGCGTCGGGTCTTCTCGAGTCAATATTTCTGGTGCCATGAAACCCGGGAGAAAACCGGCATCGTGTCCTGACCGATGGAGAAGCTCCGCCTTCAGCGAGGCGCTCTCCGTGGAGCCGTCACGAGGCTGCTGAAGGCAGCCACCGAGATCTACGAAAAGCCCCTCGCCGTCTTTGCATGACCTGCGAGAGGCCATAGACCAGCTGGAAAGTAAAGAACGCTCACTGAAAGAACTGGATGACAAGATCGGGGAAGCACTGGAAGGCGATGAGTTCGACCAGGATATTGCCGACGTAATAGAATATCAAGAAAACATATGTCGCGCGATCAGTCGGCTCTGCTTGGCCTTGAATCAGCTGCGGGCGCCAATGAGAGCTTCCGGCGGAGGAACTGCAGGGGAACCACCACCAGTTCAACCGCAGAGCGTGGAGGTCGAAGGCGTTCGCCCTGCAGCCCATCCGAACCCGCCGTCGCGCGTCGGCTCACGTCCATTGACAACGCGGGTTGTCCTGCCGACGCTGCAAGTTCTCCACTTTTCTGGCGAGCCACGCGAATGGCAGGGCTTTTAGGACTATTTTGAGGCGACAATTCATGACCATCACGACCTACCCCACATAGAGAAATTCAAGTATTTAAGGTCTTACCTTACCGGAGACACAAAACGCGCAGTTGAATGGATTCGCCTAAACGACGCCAATTACCGTCAGGCTTTGAAGATTCTCACCGACCGGTTTGGCCGCACAGAACTTCTTCTGGACTACCACGTAGATAGCCTACTCGTCATCGCACCGATTGAATCGTCGACGCAAGTGGCGCGCCTCCGACACCTGTACGAGCGGGTACAATTCAGGACTGGCTGTCTCGAGAGCCTTGGCGTTCCAGCTTCCGAGTACGCGGTGATCCTGAACAGAGTCCTCATGCGCTCGTTACCTGAAGACCGGGCGATTCTCTACCGTCAGCGCATGAAGGAGACCTCCAACTGCAACGTTGAGCCAACGTCTCGAGAGGAGCAAGTCAAGGCCATCATGGCGTTCTTGAAGGTTCAGGTGGAGAGCAGGGAGGAAAGTAGAGCTTTTCGATCGAACTCTGACTCGAAGATGTCTTCAATCCCGCAGCAGCCGAGAACCTCCTCTCCTCACTTGACGTCCGCCTTGGCCTTGTCAGCAGGCTCTGCATCGGCTTGAACAAATTTGTCGGCTGGAGGTAAGCTGACGTGCTACCTATGCGGTAGTCAGGGCCACAAGGCCGGGCCGGGCCATCTTAACAGTGGCGGAAAAGCGACGGCGCCTTTCAAGAAACCGCTGCTGTTTTAGATGCGGGAGGCAAGGGCACGTGGCGCGCAACTGCCGTACTAGCGCGAAACTCAAGTGTGAGACTTGTTTGAGACGGCACGTAACCGTCCTTTGCGACCTTTGGGAACGATTGGGGACCACCTGCCAGACTGCTTCTCACCGTGATAAAGACGCCGATCGTGAACAACTTGCAGAACGAGATCGTAAGGTGACAACAACTCCTGCCAGCAGCATTTGCTTCTCGTCGGTGCTGCTTCAAACTGCCACAGTGTGGGCATACGGAGAATGCGGTCGGCCGGTCTTGGTCCGGCTACTCCTCGACACTGGGAGCCAACGAACTTTCGTGCGCAGTGTTCTATGTCGCCAGCTGGCCCTACCTGGTTCTGAAATAGAAGGCTTGGCCGTATTTACGCTTGGCAGCTCGCACCGCCCGACATCGTACCAGTGCCGGAAGGTGGCGATTACCTTACGCAGCCGCTTTCATTCGTGTGCCGTCACGCTCGATGCTGTTGAAGTGCCAGAGGTCTACACGGTAGACGGTCCACCCTTGAAAACTGAACTCGGAAATCTGCTTCGCGACCGCATTTTACTCGTTGCCGATGAACCCGAAGAAGGGCACGCACAAACGCCGACTATAAGCGTGTTAGTGGGTTCCGACAATTATTGGAAACTCGTCAGCGGGCGCATCGAGCGCTTCAGTGACAGCCTTTGTGCCATTGATACACTGTTCGGCTGTTTTCTGCAAGGACAATACTCAGGTACCAATTACACCCTGGTCAGGAGCAGCAGCACTATGGCCTTGTTTTTGGCCTGCGTTGAAAGACAAGTGGAAAGTTGCCCAGGACCGGGACCGAGCAATCCCTCAGAAATGTGGGGGTTGAACGCCAGAGGGATACCTGACCCGCCTGAAAAGACTGAAGCCGAAGACTGCGCTGCATTAGGGAAGTTTCGGAGTGGACTCCACAATGAAGACGGTCAGCGTGTAGTGCCGCTTATGATCGAAACACCAGGCCTTACATCCAGCACTAACTGGGCTGTAGCGGAGAGCAGACTTGGACGGCAGCTACAACGCTGTGAACACCACCCGAATCTTCTGGGAGAGTACGACGGAGCCATCGGCGAGTACTTCAAGGAAGATAATGCGGAGCGAGTGCTGCAACCCACGGTCCCCGGGGACACAGTTTATCCACTCTCTAATGATACAGTTGCCAAACGGGAGGCAGTAACACCAAAGGTTCGCGTAGTCTTTCACGACTCTTCGCACGAGAAGGACCAGCCATCCCTCAGCGACGTATTGGAGAAAGTTGTTGAGATTGAGCTCGAACTGCTGCAGCAGACGACCTTGTCATCGGCGCGCGTTCATAAAAAAGGCACTGGAGCTGTACGAGGCAGACAACACCGTTCTGGAGCCAGCATGGAGCTTCGGAAGTGGTGCTCAAACTCCAGCATACTCAATGACCGTTTCACCGTGGATTTAGTTTCTCTTGAGAACGTTGGAGAAAGCGGGCCAACTTCGAAAATACTTGGGTTGGACTTGGATGACATGAACAAGCTCAACCGACAAGAAGCGTCTCGTGGGCAACACAACAGCCAAGCGGACCAAGCTAAATCTTAAATAACCCTGCTGTTATAAATGAATAATGCTAGTCGAGTAGGCAGATATAATATGATCGGAATCGCGGTGTCGCAGCGCAGTGCCCGAGACAGGGTACCAGCGTTACAGGCTTTCAGAACAAAACTGCCCGTGCTGGGCGGGCGCACCAAGCACGCGCCTCTCATGTCTTGATTTTCCTCATCTTTTACAGCCGGTGCCAAGGTGCCAGCAGAGGGCGTTGACGAAGCGGCGCTGCAATATCAGTATAGTGTACATCTGCACGTTGAATTTTCCATAGCCGAGACAGGGGTCAGGACGGCCATTATATTCTAGGTACTTACCGGAACCGTCGGTATATTAGTACTACCATTAAGTTTAATCCAGCAGTACCAGCTGAAATTCAGAGGGAAGCGGAGCTGGCGAGGGTGGGGATTAAATTAATAGCCACCTGACGGAGTTCGCCGTTCGTATACCCTTGCGACATTTCGCCACAAAAGCTCCCACTGTCGCCGGCAGCCATGGGAAGGTCGCTATCTAAAAAGCCGGTAATGGTCCTAACAAGTCCAATTGTCTGTCGTAACATAGTGAGGAAAAAAAGACAACACAGGAAAAGACGATGATCATAATGACGAGCCGAAATTGCAATACCGAAAAGGGCACCAACATACACGTGCTCTTCAAGCCGATGGGAAAAATTTTAAAAAATATTCGGGTGATAAGGAAAAATAAACGGCCGCTGGACACGATGGCTTTCGTATCAACTTCATCATGAACAGTACATAGCCTATCCTAGTATTTTCCTTTTGGTACGACTCTTTGAAGGGACAGTGAAGAGAATTTGTCAAGTTCCCAGTTTTGCTTGCACTGCGTAGACTGGCTCAAATTACCACACTTTTCATCGTTTATCCGGTTCATAAATCGTTAATTACTTTATAAAGCGAGAAAGAAGAAAAACTACCATGCACAGTCTGTGGCGGCCGCACCAACTAAAGGCTTTGACGTCGAGAAGAGATGGCACCGTGATTGGACGATGACCAAGGTTAGCATTCAAACAAGTTTCGGTTTCGGTTCTGTGAAACAACATGCTTGACATCCGACGGCATCGTTGGATGGGCATTCTCGATATCTCAGTAATCGCCGTACCGCGATTCTGCCATGTGTAGGCTGTAAAATGCCTGAGATAAGCCGCCCAGGACGGCTGGGAATCGTAGAAATCACTAGCCGAGGCTTACTCAGTGGATGAATGCCCTCCACGGTCACCGCAGACGCTCAAATGCCATGCGCTTTTCTCGCATTTTCGGAGCTTGCCTCACTAATGCCTGTATCGTAAAAAGCGTGTTCGAACAAGGCCAAGGGTGTGCTGATTCAGGCCCTGTTGCCCACTGCCCGCAGCAGTCGGTGCTGCGCGTCAGTTGCAGTCTGCGCGCGTTCTGCGAACTCGCTCGTGGAGCAGTGGACGTACGCCCCAAAAATGGTGGCCTCAGTTTAGAAAACATCGGCTGAAAACGAAAAAATCAACTTGCAAAAAAAGGATGTACCCTCGGGGATTCCAACTTGCGGCTTGCAGTAGCGTAGGCCAATTGCCAGCTCGTCTCCTTGTGACGTCACACGAAACGTCACAAAGAATGGGCGAGGCTGCAGAGAGGAGTACCACATTTCCGAATTGCTTTTTCTACTAAATAAATTCGCGTAAACGCGCTCAGAGTGGTCGAAGCATGGCCTATGGAGTCTGGGACTACGATTTGCGCTAGTAATCCCGCCATGTATACAAGTCACTTAGTGTCCCTTTAAGATATGTATGCCCTTCAGATCTTTTACTATTAACCAACCCCCTCGGTGGGTATGCGTCCTTTTTTCCGCCACCAGCACCACGGCCACGCAAAGAGAGTTGAGCGTGTCTTCGCTGCAGCGTGCAAGCGAACCACACCGTCAGTCCTTCGTCACAAGGCTTTTAACCATCACTCCCCGAGCCAAGCTCCCAAACAACCGGCACACCGGCGCATTACCTCGACGAACCGACAGCGGCAGGCTTCCGGAAACCGCCGATGAGCCCACTCTTTCTCGCGACCCCTAGCCGTAAGCGTGATGCCTTCGTCCGAGGCTAGGGCGTCAAGCGACCAGCGATGCAGCCCCACCAAGGGAACGCTCACGACCGAGCACGCTTGTTGGCTGACATTCAGCCTGAGACCACCTTCGTTGAAATTCCGGTCTCACTTCAACTGGAGGTCACACGGTGCTCTTTTCACCGCGCGTAAGCAAGCAACTCCTACTGGTGGCCTTAAAGGAGGTTAAAAAAATGCTTGGTCGCAATTCGTTCGCTTAGTTGAAACGAAGCCAGGACACGTTGTGAATGGAAGAAAGTTGCCTGTCTTACTTGGTTTGTACACTGTATCTAGCTCCAAGTCAAGGTCGCTCACACAAGCGCTGCACATGCGACGTCGCTACTGACGCCAGTAGGAAAATAAAGGCGTATCTTGAAGGCGGAGAGAGTCCGAACGAAGTCAATATAGGTACTAAGCAAATAAATCAACTGTATTTTACCGTACAGCGTAAAACTAGGGCGCGGGAAGCACTTTTTGCACTGGGCGAACAAGCACACGGTCAGCAGCACGACTACGCATCTGCGAACCTTTTCCGTCAGAAATGCAATGCTAGATGTGAGCTACTGTGGAAACTCGGGCGACGCTTACTGCACGACCGTACAACAAATAGTCACCTAAGCGGCTTGAAATGCCAAAACTAAATAAAAGTGTAAACGGTTGTACAATATATACCCTATATTAGAAGGCATTTCGCGTCCCGCTCCGTGGCCTAGCGTTTGGGCGCTGGAACTCACCGCAAGTGTTTGCAGTCACGAGTTCGAATCCCGCGGTACGGCTTTTTTTTTTTGTAAGTACCTTTTTGTTCCGCCGATGTTTCTATATTGAGTTCACCTTTTGGGCCGCAACGTTATGGGCTACAGACTAGTTCAAAACGCGAGCAGGCTGGCACTGGCGCGCAGCGAGTTCTCGTTGCGTGCTGTTGCCATAAGCACGACTGCTTGCAGGCAGTGGCAGGCCAGAATGACAGACCTTGGCCTTGGTGCGAACACTTATGTCGATACGACGGGCATTGCAGGGAGGCAAGCTCCAAATCACGGGAAAAGTGCATGACATTGGGCGTCTGCGGGTACGCGGAGGGGTTCATGCACTGCGTAGGTCTCGGCTAGTGAATGCTACGACTACAAGCCGTCCCGGGGGCTTATCTTGTGCATTTTACAGCCGACAACTGGCAGAAGCGCGGGGGCGAGATTACGAGAATTGAGAATGCCCATCCAAAAAGCCATTGGTTATGTTTTTCAGAAACCCAAACCGAAAACCAAAAAATTGTGTGATTGCAACCTGGGCATCGTCCAATCACGGCGCCCCGCTCCCAGTCACAGCCTTAGTTGGTGCGGCCCCCGCAAAACCCCGCATGGTAGTTTTCTTTTTCGCGCTTTGTAAAATAATTCCGATTTGTCAACCGGATAAACGATGAAAAAGTTGCTAATTTGAGCCTCTACGCCCCGTGAAGCAAAAACGGGAGCTTGACAAATTCACTTCAGTGCCCCTTTTAAAATTTGCGATTCGGAAGGTGACTGTGGCTTCCAGTCAACGGAAGCGCTGCTCGCGCACCACCCAACGACAAAGTTATGGCCTACACCTGTCATTGTTGGTCAGCAGGCCCGTCCACAAGCCTCCGCCCCACCAGCGATGCACTGCAAGGCGACTGCCTCTCCCGCCGGCAGTGAGGTAGCACTCGTCAAAGACAGAACGTCCGACTCAGCGCGCCTCGGCAGTGCCGCTACGGCGTACGTGACTGGGGATGGTGACCCTCCAGTTAAGAAGAAGACGTCCGCTCCAGTTCACTTCCTCTTCATCGCCGTGTCCTTGGGGGCGACGGCCGTCTTCGGCTTATGGGCCTTCTACACGCTGGGACTGTCAGAGCTGGAGGTCGGGGGTGTGGACACGCTTGCAGCCGGTCTTAAGGATCCTGAGTCGTGGACACTTTGGTCTGAGGAGAAAACGATGACTGACAGCATGGCGGCCACCAGCCAGGTCTACCGCGCAAGCGAACCTATCAAACGTCGGTACTGGTTTGGTAGACTGCTCGACGACTCTGAGGAGAACGACCTGGTCCCTCTCAACGCCACCGCTGAACAATGGAAGTCAACAGTATTTTGACGGGTGATGCAGAAGACAAAAAACATCATGGTAAAAATATTGAAGTAACAAAACAATTTGGGGGAATTATTGCTTGATTTAAAACAAGGCGAGTAGAATGAATAAAATGTTTAATGATACAACAGGTGCTGCTGTTTGGGCACCCAGCCCGGTGTAGGGTATCTCTAGTTCTAGATCCCCTGGCTCCAGCAGTGCACAGTCCAGGTTGCTTTTCATTCTTTAAGGAAGATATATTTTCTTCCCTTTTTCCCACTGGCTGCGGCTCCCTCCACCAGCCGTTTTCGCCGGGTCAAGCTTGAACGTAGGGTCCCTTCTGGCAAACTCCGCCTCCCACTGTTCTATGGAGGGGTTGGGGATTGGTTGCAGATCGATCCCGTCTTTTCGGTCGCCACCACACTCAATCATACAGGGTACCGGGGGGGGGAGTAGTTTTAGGTAGCTTGGCAGTATTTTGCATAAATTGCATAAAAAAGGGTGTGGTTGCTAATTTGCCTTGTCTATAGTCGTGTGAAGGTGGTTGCTTTATCCCTTGTGCGTTGGTGGTGGGGATTGGAGAAAATTACCCATCTGTGTCAGAAGTCTGCCAAGATGTCCGTGTAGCGCCGGAGGCGTTGTGGGCAAGGTGGAAGCTGTGATGATTGCCCCGTGAGATAAATGGCCAGGTGGAAACCAGATAAACGCCCACACTCCTCAAAGGGTTCGCATCCAGACTATATAAACTTCGGGAATATTCTATCTTGTAATAGGAATATGGTATGCTGTTTTAGAAGTGCGACCTCGTCAACAGCTTCTCCAAGCTACCTGAGAGTCGGTGATTATGGTTATTGGGTGTTTGTTAGTGGTGATGGCGTTTGCTTGACGATTTCTTCGGCAGAAACCATCGCTGTGGTATTGAATGTGCAGGATCTTTCTTTCCATTCACTACACAAGTTTTATGGGTGGGGTGCTGCAGATAAGGAGATGCGTCTACATATCAGGTGTTTGGGCAGCATTTACATACGGTGGACATGGCTCTTACTGGGGCAGTTCTGGCCTTGTACTCCGCATGACCGTTTCTTGGTGGTGCGGCCACTCGTATGTGCTGTCGGGTCTTCGAAGGAATGATTGTATTCTGATCTTCAATCGGTTGGTTGGACAACCTAGTAGGTGGCGAGTAGCGTGCTCGGTCGGGGTTTTCTTCGAGCGCTCTATCTGAGAGGTCTGGTGCTCTTCTTTTAGTTCCCCCAACGGGTATGTCCGCCTCATGGTAGTAATTTTGTTGTCGACGGCTTAGTGGGTAGCCCGAGCGCAGTCTTGTAGGCTTTGCGAATAATAGGCGAGTAATAAATATTTGGAAAATCAACTTTTATTTAGAAAATATTTAGAAAATCAGAAAAATGCTGAACGACGGTGTTACCGAGCCATCGACAGGTTCATGGGACTAATTTGTGGTACCAGTGAAAAAAAACCCGGCCCTCTCCACAAACGTAACACCTGAGGAGGGGTGAAGCATGCTGTGTATAAGTGTATTCAAAGATTGTAAGTCTTATTTTGCCACACGAATATTCGCCCTTAACGTCAAAGAAGCTTTCGGTAATATAACGCACATTGCTATGTAGAAGGCCTACGGTCAACCCACTGCGGCGAGCGGACATACAACTTTGTGCAAAACTTCTTGGCAGATTCTACAGCCACAAATCTCATCGGGAACCTCAGAACACACAAACTCTCGTCACGACCGAAAGAAATACCCAGGGGCTCTGTCATATAACCACTACTTTTCGATTTGGTCATAATAGACCTCCATGCACAAATGAATTTTATCCCAGGCTTTACCTATGGTATCTACGCCGATGATATCACAATATAGACACGCACGGCATCTGCCCTCACACAGCACGATGCCTTGCAGGAAGCAATTGAAACCGCAGAACAGTAAGTTTTCAGACGTGGCCTTCAGTGCTCTCCAGTTAATTCGAATTAGTGCTCCTTACAAAACGAACCAGAGGTCGACCCCCGGCACCAATTCCTGAAATAGAACTTCAAATCAACAACGCTCCAATCGCAAAAGTCTACTCCGCCTTATCTACCCATCTCTCTGCCTAAAAAACTTACGCTATAGCAAGACGACGCGGGCATGACAACGCTCTACAACCTGCAAAAGACCATTCATCAAGTGATGCATCTCATCCGCGGTATCACAAATCGCTGACATGGCTTCAAAGAAGAGAACGCCATTATAATCGTGCAAGCATTAATAACGAGTACAATTAAGTTGCGACGCCATGTCTGGCAATGCAAAATAATAAAAAGAAAAAGTTAATATATCCGAGTACGGCCCCAACCGAAGTCCCACTACCTCCAGCCACTACCTCTGGGCACGGCGGCACAGCCAGTATGCGGTGGTCTGAAAACCCGTTTGTCTTCCTTCTACAGTTCTTACGATTGCTGGGCCCCCATTTTGCCGAACCTTCCGTTCTGCAAGTGGGAGATGTGCATGCGCTGCACCATGCGACCAGCCTCATCTTGCCTTGCCGGCCATCAACCGCGCACCCGGACCACCTGCCTCTGCAGCTATCAGCTACTTGTGTATCACTGATACCAGAAGTTGTCCAGGTGGCGCGTTGCGGATTCCGGATATATATGGACGTCTTGTTCACTCCTCAGCCACTGGGCACGGCGGCACAGCCAGTTTGCGGTGGTCTGAGAACCCGCTTGTCTTCCATCTACAGGTGAGCAAACATTACGGAAAATGCTTTCGCTCAAGCGACCCGTTCTTACTTGTGCTGCCATGCCCACTGGGTCTTCTGGTGTCTCTTATGATGTTTCTGGATTGTTGCGACAATTGCTCCTTCTGGGCGTAGATATTGAGGCAAATCCTGGTGCTTATTTGTCTAAAAATTGTGAAACAACTAGAAAGTATAGCTGCTGACATAAAGGACATAAACGAAAAGTGACTACCGATATAAAGAAAAAATTGGACGCCTTGGGCGATTCTGAAAGACAAAGTTACTGCTTACCAAACTCAACAGCTTCTATAAGTACCATATTCAGCAACTTGAAAAACAATTTGATCAGCTCGAAAACCATAGTAGATCAACCTGATAGCGTCCCGCTTACCGGAAAATGAAAATAAGACCAGTGACACACTTCAACATTGTGTCAACAAGAATTAAGTTCAAGACATACTGGAGCTTGAACCAATTAAGATTGAGCGCATTAATCCAATAGGTAGGCCAGCACCAAACAAAGTCAGACCAGTTATTTTTAATCTACAAGACGCGAAAGACAAGATCTCAATTCTTAAGCAAGGATCTAAGCTGAAAGATTCAGATTTCTTCATCGGTGAAGATTTCTCCCGTAAAGTGCGAGACGTCAGACGTAAACTGTGGGCAAGTGCGAAACCGAACCGCGACAAAAAAGAAAAAGTGTCGTTAGTTTCGACAAACTATTCATCAATAGAAACGTTTACACTTGGATACCGAGAAAGATGAACGCATACTCCTACAAAAAAACGACGACCAAAGGCCAAATCGTCCAGTGACGAGACAACAAGCGCAGGCACTAAACCACGCATCATAAACAAAAATATTCCCACAAGGCCAATCAACCAAAAAACGAGGAGCACCCCTAACAGTAATGTAAACCCAACCAAAGAAAAGCAACTGCGCCTGCTGAACCTGAATGCTCGTAGTCTAAAAATTAAAACTGACGAGCTTGAAATTATCTTGCTTCAAAATGACCCACTTATTGTCGTAAGGACAGAAACTTGGCTTCGAAGCGACAGAACAGATGATAGCGTCTTCCCCGCGTCGTACCAGATAATACGTAAAGACAGGGCTTCCTGGGGCCGGGGCATTCCCGTTCTTCTAAATAACAACATACAGGCCGTTTTGTTGCCTGATATCGACGAACTTCAATGCTTGTGCATAAACATTTTGTGTGGGGGGTACTCTTTCGTTCTTTACGCACTTTACAGGCCTCCTGATTCCTCGTCGGAATATCTAACTACACTTCTGAAGCACATGCGAAAATATCTTAACAGCAAAATTTTTCTGATTGGGGATTTTAACCTTCCAGGAATTGACTAAAAACGATTGATGGCTGGTGCAGAATTTTTGAAACACACAAACATAGTGTTTGATATCATGCTTACACATAACTTAATACAAGTTGTAAACGAACAACTCGTGGGCAGGGCCCCTGTAGTTCTGTTTTGGATCTTGTATTTATTCCCTGCGATTTTGACAAATATTCTGTTGCAATAAAACCAGGAATGTCTGACCACCACTTAGTATGCGTTACAGTACCCCTTCTCGGGTTAAGCTCCCAAGATAAGTCCACGACACGGTGTTTCAAAGATTACTCAAGAGCTAATGACGAATTTGTGCTTGAACATCTAGAAATATGTCTTGCTAATTTCAATGGTGATGACGTTTGCAACATATGGGACCGGTTTAAGGACATGGGCCATTACTGCCTTGACAACTTTATACCGAGCAAGCGCAAAAAATTCACAAGAGTACACCCTGGATAACACGTAAAATCATTCAGTTGAAACGCAAAATTAAGGATTAAAGAAGAAGGATGCACAGCCTGACGTCATCAGAGAGCCTAAATTTGGTTTGCAAAACACAGTGCGCTGCTCAAAGGACTACTACTTTCAAACGCTCCTGCCAAACTTCATGAAAAATCATCCTGATAAATGTTGGCATTACATTACTGACAAAAAGCAGCCTGTAATGGAAATGAAAGTCGATGGTGACCTAATTTCTGACCCTGAAATCATTGCTCAACATTTAAATTAATATTTTCACAGTGTGTTTTCTCCTGCGCGAACGTATCCACTGTTAATATCAGGTCTTGGCATTTATGACGCTGATTTTGTATCTTATAGAGAAACACTTTATTGAGGCCAACAAGTAGGCGTGTTATATGGGCCGCGCAGGGCCGATCCCCGCCTCACGCGGTTATCGCGTCCCGATGACTAAAGCCCCGCGCCGGCGTCGGCGGGTTCGGCGCGCGTGGGATCCCCGAGGCGTCCTGCCCCCGAGGGTCCCCCGCTGCGTCTCCCCCCGCGTCTGCCGCGCGAGAGCAGCCTCGAGTTGCTGAACGACGGCTGTCTGCGTGTCCAGGTCTGCGGACCTCATGGCGTTCGTGATGCTAGCGGGCAGCGGCCCGTACGGGTCCACCGCCTCTTTCGGGCGCACTTCACAATCCCACATAATGTGGGCTAGGGTTGCTGTCACCGCACCGCACATACTGCACTTTTCACTGACGTATAGTTCTGGACACACGTGGAGCGCCAGTGCCGGCGTTCATACTGAATTTGTCTGTAACTGTCGGAGCAGCACCGCCTGGTGTCGCGTGAGGTCCTTCTGGGGCGGCGGCATGGTGCGCCGGTTGTACCGCTACCACCCTAGCACTTCACTGTATGTTACGATGGGGTCCGGTCCCCCGTCGTCGTCCCCGTCACCCACAGTCGAGTTCGGCCGGCGCCCGGGACCCCCGCTCAGGGTTCCCTGGCCTGTCGCCGCGCGGTCGGTATGCTGTTAAATTTGAAAGCCAAGTCTTCTTGTGGGGCAGACCGAATTCTAAACGCCTTTTCACGCTGATATGCCGCACTACTTGGTAAGTTTCTTATTGTAATATTTCGCATTTCTTTGTCCACTGGGGAGCTACCGAGTGACTGTAAGATGGCTCTGATCGTTCCTGTTTTTAAAAAAGGTGACCGGTTTAGCTTTCAAAATTACCGTCCACTATCCCTAACGTCCCAATGCTGCAAGATCATTTAACATATTATTTCCAAACAGATTTTTGAATTTATAGACGAAAATGCAGTACTAACAAGTTTTCAACATGGTTTTAGGAAAGGTTATTCCACGGCCACCCAGTTGGTGACAGTAATTCATTCGTTTGCAGCGTGTCTTGAGAGCAGTGGCCAAAGTGATGCTTTATTTTTAGATTTCAAAAAAGCTTTCGACAAGGTACCACATAACAAAATTATGCGTAAAACTTAAAAACATTCACATTCCGGGTATGTTTTGTTTCTTGGTTCGCAGCCTACCTATCCAACCGCCAAAAGCTTGCAAAAATTAACGAAGAACAATCTCGGTGTCTTCCTGTCACCTCGGGAGCTCCACAAGTTAGTGTTTTGGGACCACTGCTTTTTCTTTTGTGTATTAACATTAACTGTTGTTGACCCTACTGTTTAAATTCGATTGTTCAGTAACGACCGTGTTTTGTTTCGGGAAGTCACAAGTAGTAATGATCAGAACGAACTCGACCAAAACATTGAAAACGTGCGTAAGTGGTGTGTAGAATGGGGAATGGAGTTAAATTTGGAAAATAGTGTATATCTTTGTGTGACAAGAAAGCAAAATCCCAGTGAAAATGTGTATAAATTAGGACGGTCTTCAATCACACAGATTGACAGCTATAAGTACCTCGGCGTTACATTAACAAACAACATATCATGGAACTTGCACATAGATAATATGTGCTCGTCTGCCTTCCGCAAATTATGCTTCTTAAGATATAGGCTCCGAAATTCCCCTGCAAACGTTAAGCTTCTTAGTTATTTTTCTTTCGTTAGGCCGAAGCTGGAATATGCGAGTATCGTGTGGGACCCCCATACTAAACAAAACATTAAGAAACTTGAAAGGATTCAGCGGAAGCCCGTTTGGTTTGTTTATTCTAGGTTTTTGCGAACGGACTCCCCCTCAGACCTAATGCAAGCTAATAATATTCCATCCCTTCAGGATCGTAGAAAGAAGTCCCGCCTTGATTTTCTGTCTCTTTTATATAATGGCAAACTTCCCCTTGATCCAACCCCTTTTCTTTCTCCCTTAAACACAAGACCGACAAGACATCACCAACCAAATGCAGTAACTCCGTACTTCGCGAGAAGTTCAAATTTTTCACGTTCAAATTTTTGTTTTCTCCGCGCACCATTTTATACTGGAACCAGGTAACCGAATGAAGTACTTCCGATACTGGGTAACTGTGCCTTGTTCTGTTTGTATGTTTTATTGTATTGCTCTTTGCATTGTACCATGCCCTCCTGCTGGGACCGAAGTGTGGTTCTCAGTATGTTTTAAATAAATAAATAAATAAATAAACAAATAAATAGTAAATAAATAGTATAAATAATAAATAAATAATAAAATATAAATAAATAAGAGAAGGCATACACGTTCCGCCAACTCGAAAAACATGCATCCCGTGCACAATCTGGAGCGAAGACACGCGCGGGCCAAAGCCCTCCACAAACAGTACGAAAAATCAGTGAATGTGGCGTACGTGGACGCAGCCGATTACGCAGGCCGCGGCGTCAGGGCGTTCCTGGTAGTCGATCGGCAGGGAAATTCAAAAACTTCCGGCTCAATTCGCACGAACAAACCGCTAGCGGGAGAAGAGGCGGCCATAGCACTGGCAATGACGGCCTCCACAAACAACAAATATGTAATCAGTGATTCCAAATCTGCCATTTTAAATTTTTCAAGAAGGCGAACCTCCCCAGCAGCCTCTGCAAACCTTAAATCTGCCTTTCGTCGCGATGCGCGGACCAGCAAAATCTACCTAATATGGGCACCTGCCCACTCCGGCCTGGCCGGTTACGAGTGCGCGCACGATGCTGCTCGAGGGTTCACCGACCGAGCTGACATAGACCCTAAAACCACATTCGCCCATTCGCTCCGATGGTCGGGCAGGGATTGGCTCGTGCCCTACAGGGACGTAACAAATCACTACCGTCTGAAACGGTGCCGTCCCCCCCCCCCCCCCCCGCTCATCCATCACTCAAGAAGAGGCAATCCGTCGTATGGCGACTACTTAGGACGAATTCGTATCCGAACCCGGTAATGTGTAGCTACTGCTACCCACGGCAACATTCCGAAAAATGCTACAAATGCAAAGAAAGGGCAGATCTAGCACGTATGCTATGGGCCTGCCCTTAGGCGGCTCAAGGAGGTTAAAAAAAATTGCTGGAGTGGAAGGGGCGCCCGTAAAGTGAAGCCGCCGCGAAGCCATCTTGCTAGGGGAGAAGACGCGTAGTTGTTGCAGCGCGCGTTCCTTGCGTGCACGAAAAAGTGTTGTTGAGTCGTGTGCGCGCCATATAACGAGATCAAAACAAGTATGGTTGGTTCGTATGTGGCTTACGGTCGTACAAACAGTGTGAACCCGGCCCCGGGAGTCGCATTGTGCACGTAACGTGCACGCGTGCAAGTTGATTACGAACTAGCGGTCATGCTCGTTTGCATTGGTGTCGCGTAGTATGGCCTTCAATGTTTAATTCTTTGCTGCTAGGTTTCCGCAAGATGTTCAGTCACTGTTCTTTGTCAGTGTCTTTTGTTTGCCATTTAATAGTATGTTTTAGCTGTTTAATTGACATCTTGTAACATAAGTCTGTCTTCTTTCAAAAATAAACACTTTGTTCCAAAATACAAATTGGTTCATCTTTTTCGGTAGTTCATGTCAACTGGCAATGTAACCTCATGATGTGATTTACCAGAAAGATTGTTGGTTTCTTTTTTTGCAGTTTTTTTGTGTGTTAGGTTTGGGCACAATGCAATGAACGTAATAGCATTGGTTTGCTATCTACACTCAAGAACGTTTTCTGTATCGGTTTTTTGTCACTCTCCTTCTGTCTATTATCACAACAATTCTGGGTGTGTCCTGTTGTTTTCGGAAAATGCTGCATTTTCTGGTCATGACTGCTGTTTTTCACATTACAGTTGTAACTCTATTTGCTTGTTTTTTGTTTGTTCTTGGAACTATCACGACCAATTACTGCATTTGAACAGTTTAGAATAAAGAAGATAAACGAGTTCTTCTGTATTTTTTACTTTGTGGCAGCTGCATATCCGAGCCATAAGGTAAAAAAAACAATGTCCCTGTACTCGGAGATCTAACTTTTAACCAAATTCCTGTGGTAGAAATCAATACGGAGACGTCGGACATGGCTGACAGTGTTGAATTAGAGCATGAGAATCCGTTACGTAATTTAAAAAACGCTGGAAAGTGCGGCAATACTGCGGCAAAGCAATCGGCCTCTGGTTTCTTTCCCCGAGCAAGATAGCCGCCGGCGGCTTCAGCCAAGCCCATTGGTTGGTATAGGTGACTTCCACTCCAGCAATTTCTTTTAACTTCCTTGAGGCGGCTGCACCCGCGCGCAGAATCATTCGAGCGGAGCAATGGGAGACCGTGTTGCTCAGTTCCGACCCAGAAGATCAAGTCATGACCTTCCAGCTGGCCTAGGACGCTGCAAGAGCCCAAGGGCTCTGGGCCGACGCAATGATCACCAGCCTATCCCAATAAAGATATTTCTCTCTCTCTCTCTCTCTCTCTCTCTCTCTCTCTCTCTCTCTCTCTCTCTCTCTCTCTCTCTCTCTCTCTCTCTCTCTCTTCCTCTTGTTACGGAAAGCCTACAAGTATTCTCTCGGTTTACCCCTCCCAGCTTCTACAGACAAATTACTGCCATTAGGCTTCCACAAGACTTGGGAAGAGTTGGCTGCAGCCCACAAAAATAGTCAATTCCAAAGCCCAAAACTCCCTAAGACGGCAAGACAAACCCTAAAAAACTGGATTACGAAGTTCCAAAAGACAATAAGGCTAAGCAACGCCTCCCTCCACATGTTACTGTAAACACTAGCCCCGGTAACAAAAAACATGCATCCCATCCAGAAAAAAAAAACATGTTGCAATTGCAACAGTTCAAGCTCTTCGAACTGCACATGGAAAACGACCTGACCTTAGGTATCCAGAACCTTCAGTATGCACCGGTCGACCCGTCCATGCCATCAGCATAGTCAATAATCAGGTATTTGAGAAAGAGAGATAGAGAGAGAGAGAAGGCTTTCTATTGAAAAAATCAGGGTTTTGCTGGCGTTTTCAATCGCTTACATGCTTCTCTGCTAGGGGTCGGGGATGAAGGAAAAACAGGCCCTAGAAAGAGATGGGTAGAAAAAAAAACGCTAGCGAGGCTAGACGGGCTTGACGGACTATTTTGTGGATTGTGTCACAGAATTCGCAATTTTGAAATGTGAGCAGTGTCTTCCAAATAAGAAAACACTCTTTAGAGCCTGACACTGCTTTGAGGGGAAAGTCCATGGTGCTAGGAGAGTCCTCAAACTTCCCGGCCCTTGATCTAGACATTCAATAACTTCAAAAAAACGGGATGTTGATGCCAAGTAGGCCACACATTCTAATAAAATATGTTCAACGGTTTCTACAGAAGAACAGTTATCGCAGTACTGGTTGGTCGCCAGTCCGAGGCGAAAAAGGTAACTGTTGGTGTAAGCCGAGTTCATTCGTAGGCGATGGTACGTCTCTAGCCTACAAGAAACCTGTCTTGGAAGTGTTGACTTCAATTCAGGGTAAATCGCGCGCAAATATACTTCGTTATGCGGTTCGTTGCACCATAGCCGGTTTCTTTCAGTTACAGCAAAGCGATTGTCCAGGGTAGAAGCGTCTGTTTTTCTATAGAACACTTTGCGGCGGTATTTCCTGTAGTTAAGGCCCATACGGGCCGCTTCATCGGCTTTTTGATTTCCAATAATATCACAGTGGTCAGGTATCCATTGCCATTTTATAGTGTGTTCAGGAATGCAAGCGAGTTGGTGAATGTAGGAGACATCGGAGGCTGCGTATGGTGAGGGGAATACCTGCTCCTCCGTGACAAGACTTGCAGAGCTGCCTTGTAATCTGTAAAGATGCTCCACTGACGCGGCTTGGACTTAAACAATAGCATGTTTAAGGGCATAGAGCTCAGCCGGTGTAGATGATGTTGGTCGCTGCAGACGAAATTGAAAACATTTCACCCGTAAGTGGCACGTACATTCCAGATGAAGAGCTTTTCGGAGATGACGACCATCTTAAGTATGTGAGTTCTAGCCGAATGCATTTTATACATGTATTCTAGCACGATATGTAGTATTTCAGTTAGGGGCACTGTCTTCTTGGGGAAAATACCAGGGATGCGACTGTGAATTTGTAAGAGTGTAACGTTCCAAGGAGGGAAACGTGGAGCCTATAATTGTTTCGGCCGGTTTGGAATTAACAGGGGTATACTGCCAATGGCCTGGCCGAATCCAGAGCTACAGCAGCTTGATGCTACCCGACTTAAAAAGTGATTTCTGTAGTGAAGCCGATGCCTCAGGTGCCTCCTGTTCTCTAATGTAGAAAGGCAAACAACGTCCCTCTGCAAGGGTTCCGACGCTCGAAGGACCCTTCAGAGGCCCAAGACAGATGCGTAAATTGTTGTTCCTTGCTGACTAAATACTCTTCTTGCTTGTGTCTGCTATTAGCTGTTGAATAGGGAGGCTGTATCATAGCCCACCATCCACATAGCCTTTGTGCAGCATAACCATTAAATGGCAATAACTGCCCCAGCGTAAACCCGAGAGACATTTCAAAGCCTTACTGGCCGAAGAAATTCGGGCCCGTAACCGTTTAACCACGGCCATGTAAACTTTGCATCTATTAAAATTCCAAGAAATCTGTGAACTCATACATATGAGAGTGCGCGGCCGCAAGAATCAGTACATACCAATGCAACGTTTTTCGTGTGAACGCCACGGCTACCCTCTGCAGTAGGTCGGCCTTCCTGCTACCGGCAAGGAGCATACGCTGAAGCGCTGTTTCAGTAACAAAGCGGTGTATTCACCGCTCACAACAACTGGTCCTTGACGGGTGCAATCGGGCGCCAGTGGCGATCTTCCGAAACCGGGTGGTCATTCCGGAAGTATCGGCAGCGGCGCGTTCACGGCCGACGCTGGCTGCCTTCAGCTGCAGTCGCTGGTCTTCACGATAGGAACCCCGCGTAAAGGCATCCGCCTTCCACAAGTGCTCCCACGGCTCAGCCCGGATGGCAGCAGACCGGTGCAACAGGTGGCCTCCTAAGACCCGGGGGTCCTTGCAGAAGGCCCAAGCGTGGCAGGGTCCTGTCCGCGGGATTTGCTCCGCGGGGGTGGTGTCCGCCGCAGTCGTCAGCAGCTGTCTCCGCAAGCAAGCAAAAAAAGAGCCCCCGAGCTGGCGCGCACGCCAGTTATACAGAACTATCCAAGCCACCGGGCATACTTCTGCACAGGGTAAGCGCGAGACTCCTTCCTGGCGCCCGATCCACAAGATATGCCAGTCGCGCTGCTTGAGTGCTCGCACATAAACACACGCACTTGTCTAAGCGTCGATTGCCAGTGTAGGCTCCTACACCTCTTATCGTGGGACAGTTGAAGGCTACGGGCTGCGAGGTAGCTATAGATGTTATGGAGAGCTTTCTGTAGGCGCTGCTGTGTAGATCTTACGAACGTTTGCACACCAGATACAGATGTAATCTGCATATAGCGTGGATCTTCCTCCACGGGGAAGACTCGCTTGAATGGAGTGAGGGCCAGGTTGAATAGCAGTGGACTTAGTACGGCACCTTGTGGTTCATCCTTTTCTACAGCGTAGTACGAAGTGGGGCCCCTAGGAGTAGACATAAAAAGCTGCCCTCTATCCAGGTACTCCGCTATATAGGCCTATATTCTGCCCCCAAGACCACGCTCTTCAAGATTGGCAAGGATTGCTGCGTGAAGGGGCGAGTTGACGGAAGCTTTGATGTCCAAGAAAATGGCGGTTAGTGTACAGCCGTAATTGAGTGACTGGAGCTAGCTTTTGCTTCTATACCCACAAACGGCATGGACACCTCCGAAGAAGCCGCCATGGCACTTGCAGCTACAACTGGCGAAGAACATGCCACCATTATATCAGACTCCCAGACAGCCTGTCGAAACAACCAACTTGGGCGCATTTCAATCCACAGCAGCAAAACTTCAATCAACCTAGCATGATTTACCCAAAGCTTTCATGATATGGACATCGGCCAATCTATCCCTGGAAAGGAATGAGACTGTTCATTCCGCAGCCCGAGCTTATACACACCGGGCACCTCCTTGTGGGATATCAGCCATTCCTTCTGTGAGCCCACGACGAGAAATAATCCCCAGTAGATACACTGACATCCTGGCACACTACAGCTTCGACGAAGAACCTTTCCGCCACCACATCTCAACATGTCTAGCGAAGACTCGGTCATCTACAAAAAGCTGCAGACTAAAACATTTCCACATAGTACATACTACACTGAATACATACACATACAATCGTAAATTCTGGGTAGAGATATGCACTCTCTCCCAGATAGTATTGGAGTGTCGCCACACACCACTCGTTGCCCCAAATCCAAATCCCTTATTTGAGCAGTGCGAGGGTCGGTTGACCAACTCTAACCCGGATCACCAACAACATTTGGAATACCGTGCGAGACAGGCTGCCAAAACCAGGGGTTCCTGAACGAGGGAGGTCCACCCACCTGGCGGTAAACCCAACAAGCATTCACTGCGCCATAAACGTTATTTCCTCCTTCCCTTGCCACACGGCCCGCGCTGGTATACGGGACTCCCAGACTCACAGACTCCCACTTAAGAAGACGGAGGAGAAATGAAATTTGAAACGAAGAACTGCAGAGTGAAAAAGAAGCAAGCAAGAAATCACGAAAGTATAAACGAGTGTCTCTGGGTGCTCTTTTAGCACGCGTTTTGGCCCGATGGGAAGCTGCAAAGGTTCGAGCCCGAGGCGTGGGACATACGAGTGTTTCGGTGTTTAGTACCATGACCACAATCAGAATACGACGAATGACGACGGCGACTTGAGACGCCGACAGCACACGCCCCAAAGGTTCTTCGCCCTAATAGTGACTGAGTTCCAGCTCTTGGAACGAGACTTGGAAAGAAATTAATTGGCTCTAACTACCGAGCGAATCGCTTGAATGTGGTATGCTACAATATAGGTGGAGTTTAGCGGTGTCATTGGGCTATAGTACAAAAGCTGTATCCAGTACAGGGACCTCAGTGTAAATGCTGCGCAACACAGAGCGCTGTATGATGTGGAATAGAAAGGTATAGTTTAATTTAATTCCGTTTGTATACGTTGATACCTGTGAGTCACGCACAGCCTTGGTGTCGGACACGTTCTAGTACCTTTGATAAAAAAAGGAACTTAGCTCGAAGCTATAAAAGAGCCCAAGTGGCAGAAAATAGTCTGCAGGCATCCTCTCCTTTTTCCGGAAAATGCATAGGCTCGTATTGCCTGCGACAGTTATATTCTTTTTTACCTCGCAATCGCTAACGCAAGCTAAATTATTTGGCGTTGAACTGACTGCTTCTTCGACATTTGAGGTTTTCTTGGAGTTTATTGCAGAGCACTAATTCACCGAAACAAACTTCTATTGAACAGCCATGCGTCGTTTTTTGCCACGAGAGAGAAGCACGTTTGTATACGGCTACACCCATAATGTTTCAATTGAAAAATTGGCCGCAGTGCCTGCTCACTTCTCCTCCAATTTGTCGTAGAAAACAACCGGATTTTTCCATCCCTGCTACGTGAGGGCACCTCTCCTCCCAACTGCCCAACTTTCACATTCTTCCCCTTCCGACTATCCCGTAGCACGATGAACACGGTGGACGACTGCTCAATCCAACTCAATTTTTCCGCATTTCAATACTCGTGCACTATCTTCCGGAACATGCATGATTGTTGTAATCGGAACGCCGCCACGAAGAATGCGCGCTTATTGTACTTTATGGGCCGTTCGCGTCTTACCAACACATTTATTTAACTATCCAAAACACACCCCAATTGCCTAAATACTATCCATACCGAAAGATTGCGTCTGCTGGCAGCTTCACCTTCACTGATGAATCAACCTTTAGTGGCTATATTAGCTCTGTATTCGGCCTAACGTAAGCTCACCTTAACGCCTTGACGTCGAGTCTTACGACGTTGCAAGTAACGTCAGTCATTGCACGGCAAGCTGCGGTAACCTGCTTGCCGCGTCAGACCTCGGATCATAATGTTAGCGTCGGGGAGCGACCATGTGGTTGCATTTGCGGCGCCAGATAAAAGAGCCGTCAGACACCCCGATGGAACGCTTTAATGGAGGTGACAAAGCGGAAATGGAGATCGAGAGCGCTTTAATGGAGACCGGAGGTGTGGGTTCCTACCTTTCAAAATATTACTACGCTGGCGTGTACCCTCAGTCACGGCAAAAAACAGTAGCCGACCGTTTTTCGGACTCCGAAAATTCGGACTTGCTAGATATTTCAGACTTTTCCGTGGAACCGCCAGTCATTCTCAAAGAAATAATGACTCACAGATTTTGGGACTGGTCTTTTATTCGGACTATTTTTCGTTCCCCTCCAGGTTCCCAAAATCGGTCGGCTACTGTAGAACTTTGAAGAGATGTTCCTGGATGCATGTGGCCAATGGAATATCTTAGACAGCTTTGGCTACGGTCATCAGAGACGCTTCTTTTTCCACCAGTTTGAACCAAATAAAGAGTGAGTGATGTGCATTCGCCGGAATCAAGATCGTCCCCACCCCCAGATTGGTTGAGAACGCACCAGTCTACTCAATAGGCCAACTGGCGTTTCAAGCAAGAAATGCAACAGAAAATGGCTGGCACTGCGAAGAAAATAAGACTAACGTAGTTAGTAAAACAATATTGGGTGGTGTTGATGGCTATGTACTTGGCTTTAGGTTAGATGAGGACTTCATCATTGTCATTTTAGGTTAGCCCAGCAGCTTTTGTGATGATATCCGGAAGTGTAGCCATGGCGACGGATATGAGGGCCAATCAGCCAGTTGGGCAAAGGATAATTTTTATAATTCAACGCAGAAATTTGGGCTAGTTGGGGATACGACTTCGACATGGTAAAAGGCGCATTAGACTGGGACACAAGAATAGACAATGAAACGGGACGAGCGATAATTTTTAATTTTGTAGTGCAAAAAAACGTTTTATTGAGCCGGTAGGGGGCAGTCATTGCCTATTCCATAAATAGATGTGAAGATCGGGTAGCTTTCGCCCTGCGGCCCAGAAGTATCTGCACGTCCAGATCACTACTGGCCGCCATGTTCTCTTCAAGCGCAGTGTTAAGAAGGAGTGATGGAAGATCGGAGAGGGTGGGGTGCTGCTGGAACTCGAATACGACATGACAACAGACTCTGGTGGTAAACATAGTTTGCATTCAGCGTGGGATTGACCGGTAAACACACGATTGAGGGGTCTGAGTAAGGGAAGGTATTGCCTCGTAGTCGGCGGAGTAGTTATTCTTCGTTTTTAGAGCGTTTTTCGACCGGAACAGGGAAGCGTTATTGTTCGAACAGTATATTAAATAGTATCATGGAAGGTGGCAACTAGGACCTGCGATTGGCTTTCACCGGTAGCCAGGAGGACAGGACACAGGCTTGCTGATGCAAGAGGATATTTCCCCGCGGTGAGGTATGGCCAGGTGTCCAAATGAGATTGTCGTTTAGCGTGAGGTGATGCGCCGATAGTGGTTTCGAAGTTAAGGGCCCCCCTCCTTCTTAAGAAGCTTCTGCAGGCAGCTTGGGAAGCTCTGATGATCATGGGGTTCTTTGTATGAATGATGGCGATAGTGAACTCTCCTACAATTCATGCTGACAAGGTCTTGATTGATGAACAAGTCTTTCTGGTGACTACCGTTGCTATATGTTGATCATTTTTAAAGGTCCTGGCCTCCGTATAGGAGACGTCTGTACGCTTTCCAGCGTCTCCTGGCTTTGCGATATTCGGCGGCTAAGATGGAGGTCAAAGTCCATATTTTTTGGAGAGGGGGTACCCAGAATAACTTCTCTAGTAATCAGGGAGGTGCTGAAATACAGTGGAGTGATGCCGAGGCATGGGGAGACAGCAGGACTAGGCCCGAAAATGTCTGGGTGATGCTCGATAAATGATGTTAGGAAAGTTTGAAAAACCCTGTTTTGGAAAACCCTTTTTCACACACGGTCCCTGTAGGTGTTCCTGGGAAGATTCAGTACGTGTCTGAATGCTTTGAGTATGCACCGATCGATAATGTTTGTGCAACTTCTGATGATGATAGGCAGGGTGTGGCGTACATGACACGTGAAATTGGGAGATCTTGTCCCAGTTGAATTATATTGCTCTTCTTCATGCCAAGGCGGAAGTTACAAACCCGTTAAAGAAACTGGGAAAATGTAATGATTCGAGGCTGTTTACTTGGGAACCATAAGATTTTTTTTTTAATTCGCATTTTTGTCATGCGGCATATAAAGAAAAGATAAGACATTAGGTAGAATAAAAATACCGGGTACAAAAGCACAGGTAGTCAGGAAATTGATGACCCTGTACAAGTCTAAAGGTAGGCATGGAGTCCGGTCTCGTGTAAAAAGTATTAGGATGATACAAGGCAGGAACCTGCCACTGCCTGGGCAGTGGCCAATTTCGGCGGCATTTATCTGACGAAATACTTGCTTGAGGACACAGGTCATTTTGGTGCTCAAATCACACCTACTGTACATCTTGCTGAAAATTCATACATGTTTGATTTTTTCGAAATTAAACACTACATCCACTGCAGAAACAAATGGGCTTAGCGAAAGAGGGAGAGAAAGAAATAGAAAGTTTGTATTTCGCGCGTTCGTTTTTCGCACTGCCTTGATAGTAGTTCGCGTCGCATCTGACAGATGGCGCCACCAGTCCATGGCGCGCGCGCCGCTCGTGGAACCTTGTTCTCGGCGGTTGTACTCGGTCTTTGCAAGAGGTAGCGTCAACATCCCCCTCGCGAGGGGCACGATCAAATGCAGAGCATTTCCGGGGGCGCACGACGTTAAGTAGTTTGCGTTACGTTAATGTTGTTGCACTTGTGGAAACTGCTGACGAGAGAGCGCTCGTCAGCAGTAATTTGAAGAGTCAAGGATATAAGACGTGTGCGTAGCCTTCCAATCTGTGTCGGCTTTGTGGCGCAGTGGGTAGAGCGTTGCGTACATTGCGTCCCGCCCGCAGGGTCGGGGGATCGAAACCTGGCGACGGCTTGTAATTTTTTTTTATATAGTAGGGACAACGACGGTGCGGACTACGGACGCCAACGCGGGTGACATCGTGAGTTACTGAAATGTCTGCATTTAAAAGTTCAGCAGCGACCTGCAGTAGCGGTCTTCTTGCACCCACCGGTTGAAGTCCCCCGGTTTATCCCACCGAAGACCAACCACTCTTAGCGCACTGTCCCGAGCTGTTTTGGTTCCTGTGCACGTCCACAAGAGATCATTGACATCAGCTTCAGCCGCCGAAGCCGGACACTTGGGACATGTTCCTGGGTCTTCTGGTGCGGGTCTCCAAGTCCAGGTGACTGAAGGTGTGAGAGCCACCCCAGCCCGAAGCCTCCTCAGAGAAACTTCCTCCACCCGGGAAAGATTAGGGGGGAGGGAGCAGACACACGGGGGAATTAGGGCACGTGTGTCCCTTCTCAGAAGAGATTTTATGGCTAAAAGGCGGGAGCGTGGATCACTAGGAAGAGGGCTAGGGGCGGATTCAGATTCAGGTGGGGCCGGAGAGTGCGAAAGATTGTCCGCTAATTGGTTGAAAAAATTATTACCGTGCCCCTGTGCCCAATGTACGCGTACCATTAGCTGTGCTGTCAGGTAGAGGCTGTGAATGTGCTGGCAAATCAGGGGAGTCTTTTTCACTTGCTTTTGGTGCTTCACAGCACTGAGTGAGTCTGTGTATATATGCGCCTCTTTGATGTTAGGAGGGCCCTTGCAGCTTTGATTGCGTCATATACAGCCTGGAGTTCCAGTAGCAGCGGGTCTGGCGTGTCGGTGGAATAACAGCGCGAGCCTTTCAGTGCTGAGTGTGTGGAACTGACGAAAGCGGTCCGTCCTCCGTGCGGGAGAAGGGCTGCGTCTGTGTACAATACACAGTAACCTTCAGGAACTGTGGTATCCGAGGTTGGCGCTGGCTGTTCACGGCGACAAAGCTTCGTTGTCTTGTTGGTTGTTATTGCTGTATAGCGCCATGGTGGAAGATCGTCTATGGTTGAAGTCACGGGAGGCTCTTTACAGAAATACGAATGGAGAGCTCCGACCATAGGTATGTAAAAACGCTTGAGCTTTCTTGCTTCTTCACGCTGATTTACAAGCTCCGTGATAGTATTGAGCTGAGCGTGCTCCTGTAAGATAGGAATCGGAGTGAGACAAGGAAGTGCCGTGATGGTTTGCATGGCATCTCTGTTGATAGCCTCAAGCCTCGCCCATTGTTTTTCTCCTCAACCTTTGCTGCTTTCTCTGCTGCCTAGCCCTCCCTTCGTCGTCTTCGCCTCTCCACACTCTTCTGGGTCCTCTTTTCTTCATCCCCCATGTGTGTTGTGAAATTCTCGTTGCTGATGGCCACGGTCATTTACCACATGCTCTACAAAACACCACTTGTATATGCTCTCTCTATGACTTGGAACGGCCCGGTACGTCTGCTTCTTAGGCTGCCACATCATTTTTGCACCAAGACCAAATCACCTGGAGAAACACCCGGAATACTTGTGTTGTGAGACCTGTAGAAGAAACTTTTTACCGTCTCCCTTTACTTCATTTCACCCTCAACTGTCCTTTTCACTTCTTGAAGTTTAGGCTTCGTCGTCGGACCAAGGATCTCGTCAACGGGCACGTATGATGGCTTGCAAAGGCTGCACACTCAGGGCTGAACGCTAGCGCACTTATGTGTAACCGCTTGTGATGTGTGACCGACCGCCTCCAGACACCACTTCCAACCACTGCGGAAGTTAGGGTATAATTGAATGTACTCTTCCGTGTGAAGTGGGGCAGCAAATTTTATCGTGATGCCTCGGCTTTCCGCCCAGCGTGCCATTACTCAGCTCGAGAAAGCAGGACCGTTTGCGTACATCCGTACTCCTTTCCTCGTTTCTGTTCACAATTTCTTTTACAATATTTGCATACTCCTTTGCTCGTTTTTGAGACACTTTTCTGGAGCATTTATCGATTAACAGTAATAGAGACCGTTTCTTGCTTACCGCTTCCCCCTTTTTTCAAGCTCCGCAGAATCGGCATCTCCTCTCTCGAATGGTGTTTTTGTGTGGGCAAGCAAAGTCATAGTGTCCATTTTCTGTTGGTATGAGCCCTTGTTGTTTTGGCATAAGGAGCAGGAGCTGACTTATGCGCTTGCATCTCTTCTCGTGCGAGGCGTGAACCTCTTCCTGATCTTGTAAGAGGTTAGCCAGAAACCGTTTTGACCCCCAAACTCTAGACTATAATGGTAGAGTTCCACAACTTTTCTCACCAGTGTAGGTGGAACATGAAACAGTCTGCCTATGCCCGTGGTCCTTCTGTTCCTTCTGTTCTCAGAACATTCAGTGCATCACCTTCTTTATCATTCCTGCAGCTTACATAAACAGGAAGACGATAAAGGGCATCAGATTCTGATATGAACTGCCCGGATCGGTGTTATGCGTCGAAATCAAACTGTGCACTTTGCTGATCCAATGATATACTCGTCCTTTAGGTTGGCTTTCGTATAGGAGATATTTAAGGGTCTGGTGGTTATAAAAAGCTTGACCTTCTCGCAATTAAGGTATGAGCGGAAATACAAACAAGCTTGCACAACAGCCGTAGCCTCTTTCTGTGATGTACAGTAGTGCTCTTCAGACTTGTTGAACGTGTATGAGTAGTACTCAAATACCTGCAATTTTCGATCTTCCGTAGCCGATTATCCCCGTTAAAATAGAACGCCGCCTGTATCATCGTGAGAAGCGTCATCGTGAGAAGCGTCCGTGGGGAGCTCAGAAGAAAGTCAGAAGACTGGCAGAGTGAGCACAAAATCAAATGAAATGGAGGACACAAAGTCGTGGTACAGTTTTTCCCACTCTTCTAAAGCCGTACCCTTTGAAATCAGGCTTTTTAATGGCTTGGCACGATCGGAGAAACCCGGAATGAAGATCCGGAACTGTCCTGCCAGACCGAGGAAACTCGCAGTGCATGAATGTTTCCAGGTCGTTTCATACTCCGCACCCGTTTTACGGACTCCTATTTCGTGCTTTTAGAGAAATCATCTTGGTTAAAAGTCTTACAAATTTCATATAAGGCTTGGTCATTCCGAAAGCCATCGCGGCCGCAGAGTGTCCTCCATTAAAGTCATAAAGTTCTCCCAACATATTGGAGGCTTTTAATGTGAAAAATGGCACCGTGGTATACGTAGTCAGCATGAAAAAAATATATAATATCATCTTTAACTCACGCTTTTTAAAAAAGCAGTCTCCTACGGAGAATTTTTTGGGGGTCGTTTATGAATGCATCCATTTGGCCTGCCCTAGACAATTCCTCTTCGTGGGTACGTGCCTCGTTTGTAACACCTCCCGCGCCACCAGCGGTGCGATTTGGCGCGTGCCGTGGCTCCTGCTGTGCCGGGGAACCAGACAGGGATGTTCTTGCTGACATGGCTTCGAACCTTCCGCCCCGAACCGTGCTTGCAACCGACGGGCGCCCCCACACCGTCTCCACGCGGGCATACAGCGGCACGCTTTCGGGAACCGGAGATGCGCCCACGTTGTCACCGCGGCGTCTTGCCTTGAGCTTGGTGACTTCGTCCAAGGCTAAGGCGCCAAACGACCGGCGTTGCAGCCCCACCAAGGGCAAGCTGGAAACGCGACCACTCTCGTTGGCAGACGTCGCGCCTGAGACCACCTTCGTGGAAACTGCGGTCCCCTTTCAATCAGAGGTCACCAGGGAAACGGTTCTCCAGCCTCACCAAACAGCTTCTACCGGTGGCCTCGCTGTGAATTCTTGCGACACGGACGGCGACAGTTTGCATTCAACCGCAGCGCTGCTCAAACCCCACGCAACGAAGAATTTCAGACCCACACCTGCAGTTGGGGGTCAGCAGGCCCGTCCACAAGTCGCCGCTGTTCCAGAAGCGCCACGCCGCAAGACGACTGCCTCTCCCAGCGACAGTGAAGTCGTGCTTCTGGAAGAAAATCCACCGCGTTCTGCCCGCTTCGAGGGCGACTCTACGTCGTACGAGGCTGGAGACAAGCGCCTGCCAGTGAAAAGGAAGTGTTTGACCCTCATGCACCTCATCTTCCTGACCGTGTCTTTGGCTGCGACTGTCGCCTTCTGCTGCTGGGTCTCCTACACGCTGGGACAGGCCTCGCTGTCGATGAAGGACGTAGAGCCCCAGGGGGCCGGTTTTGCAGAGTCATTGACAATCGGACCTGGAGAAGAAACGACGGCTCACGGAATGTCGGCCACCGGCCAAGTCAAACCTGCCAGGTACCCCGGTGCACGTTACGCCTCATCTGGTGGTCTCCCGCAGGGAGAGTACCAGGACGATGACGAAGCGCCTCCCAACGCCACAGTCTTTTGACGCGGCATACAAAGAAAGAGTTGCAGCGTTGCATACAAAGAGTTGCAGCGATGGCGTAGAGGTAGAACACCCGTCTCGCGTGCAGAAGGACCGTGGTTCGAATCCCGGTGCCGGACAATTCCCACCGGATTAAAAAAAAATCGCGTATTGATGGAATTGCACAAAGGGGCTTGGGGTTCGGCCTGACCCCGGCGACCATTGCCGGTAATGCACTCCCTCACCAGAGCACGATTGCCACCCTGGTGTAGTAATGGCCACAACCTCCCATGAATACGCCAACTAACCCTCGGCCCTCAGTCCCCAGCGGCTGCGAAGCAACTGACCACGGCGGCGGTCAGACCTGTTTCGCAGCAGAGGGTGCTAAGAATCACTGGATCCGGACAGGCCGCCAATGGAATCTGAACCTGGCAACGTTTAACGCGCGAACCTTATCTAGCGAAGCAAGTGTTGTTCGAGGAATTAGAGGGCATTAAATGGGATGTAATAGGGCTTAGCGAGGTTAGGAGGGCAGGCGAAGCCTTTACGGTGCTGAAAAATGGACACGTCCTATGTTACCTGGTCTAGAGGACAGAAGAGAACTGGGAGTGGATTTCTAGTCATAAAAGCATAGCTGGCAACATAGACGAATACTATAGCATTAACGAAAGGGCAGCAGGTCTTGTAATTAGGCTAAATAAGAGGTACAAGCTCAAGGTGGTGCAGGGCTACGCGCCCACATCCAGCCACGGACGACCAAGTAGTGGAACGCTTCTATGAAGATGTGGAATCGGCAATGGCTAAAGTAAAAACACAGTATACCTGTAGTTATGGGGGACTTCAATGCTAAAGTAGGCAAGAATCAGGCTGGAGACAAGGCAGTTGGGAACTATGGTCTGGGCTGTAGAAATAGCAGGGGGGACCTACTAGTTGAGTTTGCAGAACGGAATAACCTACGCATAATGAATACCTTCTTCTGTAAACGGGAGAGTCGGAAGTGTTCCTGGAGGAGCCCGAATGGGGAGCACAAAATTAAATTGACTTCATATTATGTGATAACCCCTGGCGTCGTGCAGGATGTGGAAGTGCTCGGAAGGGTAAGGTGTAGTGACCACCGTATGGTAAGATCCCGAAATAGGCTAGATTTGAGGAGGGACCGCAACAAGCTAGTACGAAAGAAGCGATAAATGAGCTAACAGTAAGACGTAAAGTAGAAGAATTCAGGATCGCGCTGCAGAACCGATATTCCGCTCTTAACGAGGAAGCGAGTTTACGACGCAGGAAGCCAGCGACAACCTTACACGCATTACTTACGGAGTGTGCACTAGAAGTCGGGGGCACTATAGCTAGACAGGATACTGGTAAACTTTCACAGGAGACGAAAAATCTAATCAGGAAACGGCCAAACCATGAGAATCTCCACCGCAGCTGACAGAATAGAACTAGCGGAGCTCTCCAAGCTAATCAATAAGCGTAAGACAGCTGACATACGGAAGTATAATATGGAGAGGATCGAATACGCTGTAAAGAACGGAGGTAGCATGAAAGCAGTGAAGAGACGTCTTGGCGTGGGGAAAAATCAGATGTATGCACTTAAGGATAAGCAAGGCAATGTCATCACAAATAGGGATAAAATAGTCACAGTGGCCGAGGAGTTCTATAGGGATCTGTACAGTAGCCAGGGACATACAGGATAATGCCGAACGAGACAGTAGTTCACAGGAGATAGACATCCCACCAGTAACGACCGAAGAAGTAAGGAAGGCTTTGAAAGAAATGAAAGGGGGCAAAGCACCTGGTGAGGATCAGATAACAGCAGACCTCTTGAAGGATGGCGGAGAAATTGTCCTTGAAAACTGGCAAACCTGTATACGCAATGCCTAATGACCGCAATGGTACCGGAATCTTGGAAGAACGCGAACATCATCCTAATTCATAAGAAAGGCGACATGAAGGACTTGAAAAATTACCGGCCGATCAGCTTACTGTCAGTCGTCTACAAGGTATTTACCAAGGTAATCGCTAACCGAATTTCTGCAACCTTAGATTTCAGTCAACCTAAAGAACAAGCAGGGTTCCGTAAAGGTTATTCAACAATGGACCATATTCACACGATCAATCAGGTGATAGAAGAAGTGCGCTGAGTATACTGAACCCCTATATATAGCCTTCATAGATTATGAGAAAGCATTTGACTCGGTCGAAACCCTAGCAGTCATTCAGGCATTACGGAACCAGGGGGTAGATGAGCATTATGTAACAATACTAGAGAATATCTACAATTGGGTCTACAGCTACGATCATCCTCCATTAGGGAGAGCAGTAAAATACCTATAAGAAAGGGTGTCAGACAAGGAGACACAATCTCTCCAATGCTATTCACAGCATGTTTACAAGAAGTATTCAGAACGTTGGATTGGGAACAGGTGGGTGTAAGGGTTAATGGAGAATACCTCAGTAACCTCAGATTTGCTGATGACGTTGCCTTGCTAAGTAACTCGGGGGACGAATTGCAAAGCATGCTTTCCGCACTGGACGAACAGAGTAGAACCGTGGGACTGAAAATTAATATGCAGAAAACTAAAGTAATGATCAATAACCTCGGGACAGCACAGCGGTTTGACATAGGTGGCGAGGCAGTGGAAGTGGTAAGCGAATATATCTACTTAGGCCAAGTTGTGACCCCAGATCCAAACCATGAGGCAGAGATAATTAGAAGGATCAGAATGGGGTGGGGTGCATATGGCAGACATTCTCAGATAATGAATAGCAGCCTACCATTGTCGCTGAAGAAGAAAGTGTATGACAGCTGCATCTTACCGGTACTCACCTACGGGGCAGAAACTTGGAGGCTCACTAAGAGGGTTCAACTTAAATTGAGAACAACTCAGCGGGCAATGGAGCGGAAAATGATAGGTGTAACATTAAGGGACAGGAAGAGAGCGGAGTGGGTCAGGGAGCAAACTTGTGTTAAAGACATATTAGTAGAAATTAAGAAGAAGAAATGGACGTGGGCAGGACATGTAATGCGAAGGCAAGATAACCGCTGGTCATTTAGGCTAACAGAGTGGATTCCTAGAGAAGGCATGCGTTGCAGGGGGCGGCAGAAAGTTAGATGGGCAGATGAGATAAAGAAGTTTGCGGGGATAAATTGGTCACAGTTGGCACAGGACCGAGGCAATTGGAGAATAATGGGAGAGGCCTTTGCCCTGCAGTGGGCGTAGATAGGCTGGTGATGATGATGATGATGATGATGATGACAAAGAAAAATCATCTAATGGTAAAGCCTGGAACTTGCTTTGATGTCTGTTGCTGCCACATTCTACTGTTAGAATTCGTCGTCTTCTTCCCAACAAGACAATGAATAAGCTCGTTCTTATGCTTTCTCAGTAGCTTCTTGCAAAAGAGCTTCGTACTAAAAACAAACCTTAATTGGGTGATTTTTTGCTTCTCTTTGTGCAAGACAATAAAAGTAAATCCCCTGCTTTCCGATTGCCTTCTTGGGGCGTATGGCTATGCGCCCGGGCGTGTGCTGTTCGCTTGTGGTTTAAGAGCTGAAGCCAGCATGGTGACGTGGAGGTTGATGCGGTGCAACATGGAAGGTTCATTGATGCGGAAAACAGTGCTTACAACACCTCGTTGGTGGCGGAAATCATCTGTGCGTTATTCTTGTGCCCACGTTTTAATCAGTTTACCCAGCGTTGTTTCCCGCAATAGTTGCAATGGGTGAGGAGCTTCGGGGTTATGGCGTTCGTTGCGGGCACTACTGGCGAACCTATTTGTTATACCACTGCCGAGGGGGGGGGGGGATATGTAGCATCCATAATGGCCCCACGTAATTCAGGCAGCAGAATCAAATGCTCCCCCAGTAGCGCGGGGTGTCCAAAAAAATGTTGCATTTGAATGCGACACCCCTCTCACAATCTACCACATTGTGTATTCATGTCCCCACCACCCCCACCCCATTCATTCCCCCTCCCTTGAGCAGTGGGAGTCTGCGCTGATCAGCTCGGCGCAGGAGCATCAAATCGCCCCGGTGCAACGAGCCCTGGATTTGGCTCAGGCTCGCGGCCTCCTGGGCGTAGGAGGCTGACCACGTCCCTTTACAGCTCCCTTGGCTGCTCAATAAAAATGTTTTACCACCACCAGTCGTCATGGCAACAATGAAAAAGGGAAGAGACGTGGCTCCGTGATGTACCTCGTACTCGTGGCGTTTTTGTTCGGTTTTGACGGCGTGGCATCGCAATGCCGGCCTGGCAGCTGTGCTCACCCAACTTTCACGCCGCGATGGGTCGCGCACATGCGTGACTGATGGCTACGGTGGCTGATTACGCTGGCTACAGTGTGTGGTAATTTTTTAATAGAAAAATAAAACATGCAGGCTAAGGTGGCATACCTGTGCTTATGTGTTTGTGTATTTTGTACGTTCTACTATTACCCAAAACAATGCAAGAACGGTATGTCTGATTCTTTCTAACAACATAGCTGTTTAAAGGCCAACTGCACTCAAATTTTTCTTGGCTCAAATTAGGTCCAAATAAGTAGTTGACGCTCTTAATATCACCATTGCGAAATCCTAAGCCTCATAAACCCAGAGCACGCTAGGTACCGTTGTTCAAAGTAGCCCCGAGCGGACGACGTTTGCAACTGGCGTCGAGTCACCGAAACAAGTTCGAGCGGCCTGGGACGGAGAAGAGGAACCTGTCCAGTGGAGCTCGCGCTTCTCCGAAGACTTGCACGTCATTATAATCGCCGTGATTCTGAATGTCGTCAATGCCAGGTCGCAGTAACAAGCTTCAGATGGTGAGTCCCCCCGCTCAACATTTATGTGCACCGAGCTGGTCTCGCCTCCTCCATCTAATGTGCGATTGCCGGTAAACATCAGACTTTAGAGCACTTTTTCTTGTATTGCCGTGGTTTTAAAGCAACGCTTTCTACCTCTACCTGCCAACGGTTCTTTCGTGGCGTGCGAGACAACAAACTCACAACGTGGCTGGGGATGAGGAGGGCGCTTTTCACTGGCGGAGCACACTGTAGATGGTGCAGCAATAGGGCGCTATTACCCAGCGTTCCCCGCACAACGGGGACTGCTCGCACCAGCGGGCGGGTCGGCGGGACGGCTACATCGTCTGCTTTACCGACAGTTGCTTTGGGCCTGTTTTGGCGCTGCGTCTCGTCCATTGCGCGCTTAATTCATACGCCTTAACTTTTTCGCCAGCACCTGCTGGGTAACCCGGACCCGAGGGTGTTATTGAATTTACGGCAAGGATACGTTAAAGATTGGTTTCCATTGCGGGAAAACAAAATGTACAGACCACATATAGGCATCTGGCCGCTAGAGAAACGCTCTTGCCACGCATAGGACTCGATTTTTTAAATTGTGTACTAATTCGGTTGTGATTGAAGAGGTATAACGAAATGCGGAAAAGGCACCTGGGTGTAATAAATGGCGATTATAAAAGTTCCCTGAGATTTTTTGAATTCTCAAACTTACTAAGCTAACTAGTTTAAATCGGCACAGTTTGGAATCACTAAGCTCACATAGCAAATTGTTTTGTTGTCTGCGCTTGTGTCGGGGGGTGGTGGTACCCCGAGGATGGGTAGGCTTCGCTGTCTGACACTTCGAGAGATGCTCCCCTCCGTTTTCTTTACGCCGACGAACGGCCGGACTACAGCGGCGGCGCCCGCCTTTCTAGCCCGGCCATGCCCGACGCTGCGGCGTTAGGGACGCCGCCACCGCAAATTCCAGGTAACGGCTGGCAGAATCTCTGCTTTCACTCTTTGGAGATCCACGTGTGTGAATTCAAGTGACCTCGCTTGGGCAATAGTTGTGGGGGACGTTTAAAGCTTTTCTTCCTAATCCCCTTCATAGCTTGGATTGGAGCCGATTTTTTTTTCTATTAAGCGGCAAAGTCACCTTGCCAAGTCATTGCAACGAATTGGTCTTCTTATTCCTATGCCCGTACAACTATCGTCTGGGGATACATCGCTGGATATAGTTACCGAGGGGTGGCTGCAGCAATTCATGCATACTTATCCGAGACTAAGCGCCTGCCCTGTTTGCTTTGATTCTTGCATGTACCTTTTCCGACAAAAAAGCTCATTTTTCTATTACAAACTATACTTTTAATTTTAACCAATTCTTCCCTGTTAACCGTGCACGCTTTCTGGATGTAAAAGGTTAGTTTTCTTATTTTCAGTGGTTGTAAGCAGGGCGCATTAGCCGCCTTTACGCCGGATTTCTGGCCACTCCCCCGCGCAGCTATGCGAAATCAGACTAGAAACGACAACAACGACTTTCACGCCCTCTGTAGGGCCTAGGGATACGTTCGCCGGCGGGTACTCTGCTACAACACCGGGCTGTACCACCGTCAATATCATATGCTCAAAACTAGCCACATAGGTAGCAATATCCGCCATTTTTTTAGTGCAGTAAAACAGACAAGAAGCCCACAAACTATACGCGTGCTCTCGATGGTTCTGGAGCTGGCCAACATTTTTTACTTGAAAATAATGTTTTTACACCGCAAGATAGCGCAGAACACGGGACTTGCCTGTGTATTTATCATTGCTATTCCATCTCGCACAAAAAAAAGAATCTTTTATAAATTCTTGATCTCTTGCACTTCCGCGTTCAATATTTGCCATAGTTTGAGCTGGCCGAACGTCAGTTCCACCTATTAGACCTCTCCAAAAGTTGTAAGACGTAACAAGAGTTGCCCTATTTGCGGGTATGAACATTTGTGCGACAAAATCAGCCTTACACGATGTACCCCACACAACCAACCGCACGAAAACTGCCGTCGTCTTCGCGAAGTACAAAACTTCTGAAACTGCTCCTCTCTAAGACAATAAACGCCATTTTATTTCCATTCCGCAATGTTGTATTTACGTTTTTAGAGTGTTATATCTAGTTTACTTAAAACAACATATTATCAACTGCACATGCTGGAAGGTAGAAAACAGCGGCAGATAACACATTTTTTGTGTTTCCGATCACCATTTCGCTGTGGAAGCTGACATAAGTTTTGAGACTAAATTTTTTCTTCGATCCTCGATGTGCAGCCAGCTGAAAAATGCTGGTTCGATATTTACAAAACAGCATGCGTATAATGACATCAAAATTGGTCACTGATTAATCTCCTCCCACGCGTGGTTTTTTTTTTCATTCAAAAAGAGCTTTATAATATCACTGGCACCGGATAACCAAAGCTGTTTTCGATATCGTACGAGGAAGTACCTTCATCAACCTGGACCCGCTTTTTTACTCGCTGTGCCAAGGATTGCTACCCCGGCAGTTTTTATGATGGAAAAAACACTGTGGAACGGTTTACATCTTATCGACAGACAGCAACGCGATGTTGGAATTGCACCTAACTCCATTAGCCTCGGCAAGAAAACGTTAGCGGTATTCCTGATGTTGAAATAAAAATGCGAAACGCGAAGCTGCCGCGCTTATTTGGCGGCTGCTGTGACCTGACTCCGGAACTGGCCCCCCAATTTTCTTACGTTACTACGTCTCGCACTGCCACCGCTAATTACCTCCTGTTTCGGTTCATAACGCGCCAATCTTCCCGACCTGCTTTCGTCGAGCGCGTTCATGTTAAGTAACCCAGTATTTCGCACTCCTTTTATGTGTGCGATTAGATAGCATTATTTTTACGTTGCCGGTAAATTGAGCGCAGTTGGCGTTCAAGCTTGAGCTTAGTCCATTGGCGTTAGCAAAAAAATAGCAGTGGCTTAGCTCTGCTATGCCAGGATATACGTAGCGTGAGCTGAGGTTCGGCTGGTTATGCTTAGCTTTCCTGGTTTTGTAGAATTAGCTTGATTATCATGCTTACTGCTGCTTCAATGACACACACATGGTATACGCATTATGTGACAAGTGTATATTTATCAAGCGGCTCCGCCGCAGCATCACCAATAGCCCCATAGCTAAGCTGGTTCCACGGGCGTTCACCGCTGTGGCTCCGACGCACGAGTCATCGGTTCCACAACCGGCCACCCCTCGCATGATCATCAAGTGGACCGCACTGCCATGTACGGAACGGAGGTCGGTGAAGACGCTGTGCGCGTGGGGTGTGTGAGAGACGCCGGGCAGAGAGCGTGCGACGTGCGACGTCACTGCTCCTCGCGCATTCCCAGCACGGCTCGCCAGGAGCCACCCGAAACTGCTAAACCTCAGCCAGTGTAGCTGACGCTACAAAATACCAAAGAAAAAAATCCCCCCGTGCGAGGCTCCCAACACGACCTTTGCGCAGTGTCTTTAGCAAAAATACAAAGCGCACGTGACCATGCGGCTCGTGAGGACAGCCCGCCATCACCAAACTTGCGCGTGGACTTGCGCCACGTGAGCAGCTCTCGCAGTCGTCGGCGTCGTCTTCGGCGTGGCGGACAGGTGACATGCCGGTCGCTTCAGCCTCCGACCCCCCTTGTAGATCCGGAAGCCGTTGCGTTGCCCACGTGGCGTTTTCGGTTGGTTGAAGTTGAAAGTTCCGGGGCGCGGTCATTGAGACTGGGAATCCCCGCGTGGGTCGGAGGAAGGCGACGTAAGCGTGTCTGATTCAGTCTCAGCGACGAAGACTTGGCGGCCGATAATGTCGAGGATGACAGTCTTAGGTTGGGAAGTTCCCGTACGGGGAACGTTCATAGACTAGCTAGTTCTCCTTCCTGTCTCCTGGTATCCGCTGTCAGTGCTGGTAGAAGCTAGTTTCGCCCTCAGATTTGCTTCAGCCTTGCACCAGTAGTGCAAGCTGCACCACTTATAAGTGCAGAGCACTTCAAGGGCTCGCCTTGTCGTCGTAGCTCGCCGTAATGGTCGACGTCAAATGACTGCCAAAATCAGGCGGTGTCCCCAGTAAAGTAAAGTCCTAAGTAAAGTCCGCATCTAAGTAAAGGGCGGCGTTCCGTGGTAGGGCGTCCCCAGAGGGGTCGAAAATCTAAAGGTTTAACTCGTCATAACCGTTAGAAACAACTTAAACTCTGGCGCTTGTGATAAACGTCCCCATTGTTTAGCGAAGAAAAACCTGCAGGTACATTTGACTAAAAATGTATGTAATTAATCGGCAGCACCCGCGTTAATTTAGTTCTGAACGCTCGTTGGGGTGTTTTGTTTTCGATAGTAAGCTGAAAAAAGTGGCAGCGCACTTAGACGTGGCTGACGTGTCTGTCTGCGTGGTCGCTTGCTTCTAAGCTGCTTGGTTTTTCGCTTTCCTGGTTCAGGTGATCGGCCAACCTTCAGGCGGATTAGCGGTGTTTCCCGCCATTCTTTTGGTCTTTTCTTTTCTTCCAGGTTGCTGGTTTCCGCGCCTGGATGTCTTTTGAGTCTCCTGGCCGGGGGAGTTCCCCCTGGGCGGCCTCGATTCGTCCGCAGGACATGCAATTGGAAGCCCTAAAGCGCAGTGGGGTGGGCAGCATCCCGTGGCCTTGGTGCCAGTAAGTGGCAGATTCATCCGGCTGAAAAACCCGCGGGCTCTACAGGCGGCACTTCGAGCGGCTACTGAGAAGTTCGAGCACATTACGGAGGTTCGCCCGTTTGGCAAAGGTGGCGTCTTGGGCCGATCGTCAGACGAGACCTGTGTCACTGACCTCTTGAAATGTACAATGTTTTACCTCTGTTCAGGTGAGTGCATTTATCCCCCTCACCTTGCTTGCGTGAAGGGCATCGTTCGAGGTGTTGATGTTCAGATGAAACCTCAGGAGGTACTAGAGCATTTTGGGTAGCGGGAGTCACCTCAGTTTATCGTTGCAGGCCGTGTTGTAGAGAAAAACAGGGTGCCAACAGAATATGTCATTGCTACATTTGTTGGGGACGCAATGTCCATCGGAGATTAAAGTATGGCCACTCATTTACCGTGTGGAACCTCTCTCTCCCCGGCCTCTCAGTGCCACAACTGTTGGCGTTTTGGCCACACATCCAAGGCATGCAAATCGTCTCCCCCGTGTCGCGCATGCGGTGAGAGCCATTCTGTCGAGCTATGTACTGCCCAAGATGCCAAATGTTGTTTGTGTGGAGCGGCACACCCAGCTGACTATTCTAATTGCCCTGCGAGAGCTCAAGAAGTGCAAGTTGTCGAGGTCATGGGTAAGCGTCGCTGCTCGCGCGGGGATGCTGTTACAATTGTCAAAGAAAGTACACGTGGTTATGCTGGAGTTACGGCCAAACATTCTCCATCACTCGCTGATGCAGCCGTGGTGAGTACATTGTTGCAGCGGTGGAAAAAAGCCGTTGCCAAGCTCCAACCGCCTTTCCTCGGTGACCCAGCTTTTGCTTCCGTTGTAGCAGCGGCTGTTGAGAAGGGTGTCTCTTCCGTAATCTCCCAGTTAACTTCCACCATAATCGAGTGCGTGTCTCGCACAGTGGTGACTCAGCTGGCGCCACAATTTGCAGCCCACTCCCCTTTTGTGTACCTCCTCTCCCCAAGTGATCCAACACGTTTCCACCGCCCCTGAAGGTCCGCTGCTCTTAGCAGCTAATCTTGCCTCGGATTCTGTTAAAGTCTCGTCTACTCTCGCTACTTCGGTGCGTGGATCGGAACATCCTACTTACGCTGAGGCTGGTACTTCGTCTGTTCGTGGTCCTACACACTAAACTTTTTTACACCCTTTTTGGCCGAAAGGGTGTAAAAACCTTGTCCCATGGCTAACACCTTTAAAAGGTGTTTTCGCAAAAAAAGGGTGTACGGTCGAAAAAAGGGTGTAAGAACAAAAAAAAAGGTGTTGAGGATGCTCAACACCCTTAAAAAGGGGGGTGAGGACGCTCAACACCCTAAATAAAGGGTGTTGAGCATCCTCACACCGTTTTTAAAGGTGATGGCTGCGCAGTACCATGGTGTTGCGCATGTCATCACCATAGCCTTGGAGGCTTGCGACCTATCACCATGGTGTCCTAATGCAATTCATGGCGACAGGTGTATGTCTGGAGGCTCTGTAAGTAAATGAAATGCAACAATTTATGACTAATGGCACAATTTTA
>CM023450.1:166784778-166937999 GCA_013339765.2 Haemaphysalis longicornis
GAACAAAGAGTACTGCAGAATATTCAAACCTGTGAAATAGGAAGGCGACTATCAGGCGACCGTTCTGTTCGCTGCCTCCGCTGCCAAGTGATGCTGAGGTGGACTGAGCGTTCTTTTAAAGGATCAACTTCGTCACGAAAGCCACACGTGGTCCAGGAAACAGGGGGTGTGGCGAGGCGATGTGGAGGGGTGGTGGCGAGTCTACCCGCTAACCCGCACTAATCGACTTCAATCCATTCACCTCTTAAGTTTACAGGTTAAGCAGATTCCGAGATAACATAAAAATGCTATCAAATATACTTTAAAAGTGGAAATTAGGATTCCACCATTTTTTTAAATCTCATGTTCTCTTATAGCAGTAACCGAAAGACACAACGGCACTGTATACAGAGAAAAAGTTACGTTAATTTTGAGAAACTGCGAGTGTTTGTGTCTCAGTGCTGTTTGTATATAACTGCCCCTATCCAAACTATAAGTGGAAGATATGGATGTATTGTTGGTGTCCCTGAAGGCCTTCACAAGCGCACAGGGATGCATGCGAATTAACAAGACATTAAAAACTTTACGCGCGATTTTAAACAACCATGTATAGAAACCATGAAGAATATTCCATGATATGGTGCCCCTGTGAATATGCGTTTACTTAACTTATTTACTAAACGTACGTAAAATATCATTGGGAGAGATGGGCAGTGCCTAACGCAAACTGATAGTATATACGGACACCTTTACATTAAATTGAGGGAAATAATTAGAAGAGAACATGATGGGCCTTGGGAACTACAGCTTACGCAAAATATTTCATGGTTCTGTCTGTGGAGTGGCAAAATATCTTCAGACGCAAGGTAGGGTACCGAACTGGAAAACTAGAAATCACATTTTTGAAGCCCCGGAACCGGTTCGGAACGGTTCCTTCGATTCGTTCCGGTTCGGGTTCAGTTCCAAAATGGCGGAAAAAATACGGTTCCGGTTCAGTTCCGGTTTCCGGGCAAAAATTCGGGTTCGGTTCCGGTTTTCGGTTTTCGGTTTCCGGTTCGACACCCTGGTCATAACCGTTAGAAACAAACTTAAACTCTGGCGCTTGTGATAAACGTCCCCATTGTTTAGCGAAGAAAAACCCTGCAGGTACATTAGACTAAAAATGTATGTAATTAATCGGCAGCACCCGCGTTAATTTAGTTCTGAACGCTCGTTGGGGTGTTTTGTTTTCGATAGTAAGCTGAAAAAAGTGGCAGCGCAACTTAGACGTGGCTGACGTGTCTGTCTGCGTGGTCGCTTGCTTCTAAGCTGCTTGGTTTTTCGCTTTCCTGGTTCAGGTGATCGGCCAACCTTCAGGCGATTATTAGCGGTTGTTTTCCCGCCATTCTTTTTCTTTTTCTTTTCTTTTTTCAGGTTTTGCTGGTTTCCGCGCCTGGATGTCTTTTGAGTCTCCTGGCCGGGGGAGTTCCCCCTGGGCGGCCTCGATTCGTCCGCAGGACATGCAATTGGAAGCCCTAAAGCGCAGTGGGGTGGGCAGCAGCATCCCCGGCCTTGGTGCCAGTAAGTGGCGGATTCATCCGGCTGAAAACCCGCGGGCTGTACAGGCGGCACTTCGAGCGGCTACTGAGAAGTTCGAGCACATTACGGAGGTTCGCCCGTTTGGCAAAGGTGGCGTCTTGTGCCGATCGTCAGACGAGACCTGTGTCGCTGACCTCTTGAAATGTACAATGTTTACCTCTGTTCAGGTGAGTGCATTTATCCCCCTCACCTTGCTTGCGTGAAGGGCATCGTTCGAGGTGTTGATGTTCAGATGACACCTCAGGAGGTACTAGAGCAGTTTTCGGTAGCGGGAGTCACCTCAGTTTACCGTTGCAGCCGTGTAGAAAAACGAGGGTAAACAGGTGCCAACAGAATCTGTCATTGCTACATTTGTTGGGACGCAATGTCCATCGGAGATTAAAGTATGGCCACTCATTTACCGTGTGGAACCTCTCTCTCCCCGCCTCTTCAGTGCCACACTGTTGGCGTTTTGGCCACACATCCAAGGCATGCAAATCGTCTCCCCGGTGTCGCGCATGCGGTGAGAGCCATTCTGTCGAGCTATGTACTGCCCAAGATGCCAAATGTTGTTTGTGTGGAGCGGCACACCCAGCTGACTATTCTAATTGCCGTGCGAGAGCTCAAGAAGTCCAAGTTGTCGAGGTCATGGGTAAGCGTCGCTGCTCGCGCGGGATGCTGTTACAATTGTCAAAGAAAGGACACGTGGTTATGCTGGAGTTACGGCCAAACATTCTCCATCACTCGCTGATGCAGCCGTGGTGAGTACCATTGTTGCAGCGGTGAAAAAGCCGTTGCCAAGCTCCAACCGCCTTTCCTCGGTGACCCAGCTTTTAGCTTCCGTTGTAGCAGCGGCTGTTGAGAGGGTGTCTCTTCCGTAATCTCCCAGTTAACTTCCACCATAATCGAGTGCGTGTCTCGCACAGTGGTGACTCAGCTGGCGCCACATTTGCAGCCCACTCCCCTTTTGTGTACCTCCTCTTCCCCAAGTGATCCAACAAGTTTCCACCGCCCCTGAAGGTCCGCTGCTCTCAGCAGCTAATCTTGCCTCGGATTCTGTTAAAGTCTCGTCTACTCTCGCTACTTCGGTGCGTGGATCGGAACATCCTACTTACGCTGAGGCTGGTACTTCGTCTGTTTCGTGGTCCTACGGCCGAGAACGAGTATTTGCCTCCCCTTTCGCCCTATTCAGACTCGGACATGAGCTTCAGGCTTGGCCTATGGAGACTGCTTCTTCAGTCTAGTAAACGTTCCGGATCACCTAGTACCGAAACCCTGGAAGTGCAGCCAAAAGCAAAATCCAAGAAGGTAAATCTGTTTCTAAGCCAAAGAATCAGATATTACAAGCTGCAGTTGCTGCAGCCGGTCTCTCTGAATCATAGTGGTTCTAAAAGTCATTCAGTGGAATTGTCGCTCCGTTTCGGCAGGCTTTGCGGATTTACTTTGTTTGTGCTCCCAATTTCCCCCAGACGTAATTTTGCTACAGGAAACCTGGCTTAGTAGCAACCAAAAATTTTGACTTTATAATTACCGCACTTTTCGACTAGACAGGCCAACCCGAGGTGGCGGTCTGTTAAGTTTGATATCTACAAAGTTTGCCCACACCGCGAAGGTTGTCCTTCCAACTTCAACGCCCAGACTGTGAAATTTTAGTGCTGGAATTAAAGCTACCTGGTTGCCTCCCCTTCTCATTGGCCACGTGTACTTTCCTAGTGGCGTCGTTGATTCCGAACCACTTGATTTGGCTATTGCTTCGGCTGTACCTCCCATTATCTTTACAGGAGACTTTAATTCCCACCGCGTTACTTGGGGCTTCCGGACGGATTCTTGCGGTAATCGCTTGTTGGATTGGATTACAGATAACAACTTAACATGCATAAATTCGGATTCTCCAACCTACCATAAGGGACAAACGCAATCTGTTTTGGATTTAACTATATCTTCTCGAGGTGTTTCAGTGCCTTCTTGGTCGACCGTTGATGGCGGGTCGAGTAGTGACCACATCCCAATAGTTTTTGACATTCGGTGTCCCATCGTTTCGTTAACCACCAGAGCCGTTCTTTTGTTAACTATAAAATGTTTCAAACCTCTCTGAGGAGTCCCTGTCCTCTCTGGTCACACAAAATGAAAGCTGAATGTGCGACAGGCCTTTGTTCCGCCCTTTCTTCTTCAGCTCAGTCGTCATTATTTGAAGTGATGTCGAAGAAGTCAGTATTGCCGAGTCCCTGGTGGGACGAAGAATGTTCGCGCAGCTTTAGACGTAGAAAGGCGGCCTGGAAGAAACTTTGCCATAACCTATCGCCGCTTAACTGGTGCAACTACAAATATTTTTTTCAGCGGTATTCAAACGCGCTGTTTCCAATGCTAAACAGACTTATGACACAGATCGATCTCTGGGTCTCTCCAAGCCTAACATAAGCGTGCGCTTTTTCGCTTTCTTCGATCGCGGAAAGCAGTACCCTCTCCAGATAATACAGACTCTGTGGTGCTATCTTCAGGTGAATTCTCAGAGTCCTCTAGAGTCGATAGCTGATGGGCTTCAAGCTCGTTTTTTTCGTCTTCCTTAGCGATGGTCATTTACTCCGCCAGACGTGGTAGACGACTTCATAGAGGTAGCGCTATCAGAGTCGCTGACTCATGACTAAATTGACTGCTGCAGCTCCTGGCCCAGATGGCATTACAACTGAAATGCTGAAGTTATTATTTGACGAGGCTCCCAATCATTTACTTAACATGATCAATTATTTTATTCGACATGCATGGGCCCCCGATGTCTGGCGTCTCGCCAAAATACTTCCGGTACTTAAGAATGCTGGTCAGGGCCTCTTGATTGAAAACGTCAGGCCTATTGCGTTGACAGCTAATGTGGTTAAATTAATCGAGCGATTTTGCAGCAGCGCATAATGCAATTGGTGTCTAGTTCTAGAATCTTTAGCCAAGAGCAATTGAGTTTCCGCCCTGGGTGTTCGATTTGGAGTGCGCATATGGACCTTGAAAGCCGGATTAAACATGCCCGTCGCATAACCAGTTTTCGGCCCTAGTAACCGTAGATGTAGCAAAAGTTTTTGATAGCGTCGAATACCCTGTGTTGTTGTCCCGGTTACAATTCTTAAACTTCCAAGGTATATCATAGCTTGGATTTGTGAATTTCTGAGAGACAGGCAGTTCAGTTGTGTAAAATTTAATGTTACCTCCTCACAGCGGCCACAGTCTAGGGGCATACCGCAAGGGGCGGTCCGTTTCCCCTGTTCTTTTTACATCCTTGTAAGCGCTATTACCGGTGGTTTCTGGTGTTTCTACATATGTATATGCCGACGATAATGCGTTTTTGCATCAGCACCTGACATTCAATCTCTTTACAAATTATTGCAGTCTTATCTGAACATTATTGCCTCCTGGTTGGACAGTATTGGTCTCTCTATTGAATGTGAACAAATGTTTCCTTATCAGTTTTTCCAATCTCAGGTCCTGTTAACATTACTCTCAGTTACCGCCAGTGCATAATTCCTCAGGTTCCTTCTTTAAAGTACCTCGGGATTATTTACACCAGGAAACTTGACTGGACCCCACATATAGCACTCATTGAGGCCAAAAGTGCACGTGCTGTTTGGATGTTGACAAGTCTCAGTCATAGAAAGAAGGGCATGCGCAAGAGACCCTTCTTATGATATACAGAATGTACGTTCGCCCCATGTTAGAGTTTGGGTGCGTGTTATTCTCTGGGTGCGCCGCGTATAAGCTTCATCGTCTGGTTATTCTGGAGCGCCAGGCTCTTCGCTGCTGTTTAGGGTTGCCTAAGAATGCAGCAAATGCAGTAGTTTACTTGGAAGCGGGCGTTCCTCCTCTGCTTAATGGGTTCCGGATTCTGATTGTTCAAACTTTTCTGAGAGCTTATAGCTCTGAGGTGAACAGGGAGCAGTTTATCTTTATTGCAGAACCAAGTGCGTTTATGGTGCACCAATGGCCCAGGTCCTTATGTCCACAAAGCACTTTTATACAGAGCTTCCTTTCTCCATTGGGTGTAGCAATAAATCAGATTATTCCATATACTGACAGGATTTCACCTCTTTCTATCAATTTCCGGAACATTTCCCCAAAAACGCTAACTTTTACGCAGCCCGGCTGCTCAATTCGTATTCCGAAGATTATTTGGCCTCTATGCAGCCAGGTGCTATAATTTATACAGATGCCTCTCAACGAGAAGAAAAATCCGGTAATGGGAATATTTTCCCTTTCCCTTAACTGCACCTTTTCGGTTCGTCTTCTGCGTGATTTTATCCCCATATTCTTTGCGGGAATTCCTGGCAATTGTCCTGGCGCTACGAAAGCTGTGATGTGTCAAAAACATCTCCAATGATAATTTCCGATACTTTCCTGTATGCCTAGCCCTTTCTTTCCCCTAAAAGACACTACCCTTCTGCGGACGTTTCGGTAACTCCTGCACCTCACTTCACTGAAATTCACCTTCTTTGGGTTCCTGGTCATGCAGGGATCACATTCAACGAGACTGCCGACTCTCTAGCAAGGGTAGCACTTTCTGGGCCTGTAGTAGACGTCGTAGAGCCGACACCTTTAATAACAGCAGCTAGGTACCGTAGGATGCTGAAACTCCAAGTACAGCAAGAATCGGTTTTATTATCATTAAGGGATTTCAATCATCTTAAATTCTCATGGAAACCTGAATGGTGTCCTTCACGCAACTTAGAGGTGGTTATTACAGCCTTACGTTGTCGAGTACCCAAGTTAAATAGGTATTTGCACAGGTCTCGTCTGGCGCCAACAGCTCTGTGCAGCTATTGCAACGAAGACGAGTCTGTCGATCACTACCCTTTGACATGCCGACGTTTTTGGAGACGTCAGTACCTGGAGGTGCCGCTTTACAGTTTGGGGATATCCCTAACAGCGCCGGCTATTCTATCGTTCGGGGCATCCGAAACGGGGTTCTGCCGCCGGAATGTAGGCTCTGCCCTCCTGCGCTACATTGAAAATTCAAAACGATTCTTTTTATGATTGCGATTGGTCACCCTCGCTTTGATTTTTCAGGATTTTTTTTCCTTTTTTCTCAAAAATTTTCCAACCGGTCTAAATTATCTTTCCTAAACGTCTGGTGATTAGATAAGAATTCCATTCATTTTAACCATCCTCTGTTGATTGGCCGATCCCCTGATTGGGTATGTGCCATACCTAAAGGCGCAACAACAACAACAACTACGGCACGTGCGGGAGAAAAAGCAAGCACAAAAAGAACAGAACTCCCGCTGGCGCTGTTTCAGGCATGGGGCGCGCGAGCACTACACAAGCGGGAAAGTTGAGTTGCTTTGGGTGGTAGCAGTGAGTAGATAACGAAGCTACAGCCCATTATGGGTAATTACTTTCTCTGCACTTCTGTCAGCTTTCACGTTGAGTGGAACGGCTTTATTTTTTTCTTCAAACTTCGCTACTACACCGATTCAATGGTATGTACGGTATATAAATTTTAGCAACACGGCTTTTCCTACTTGAACTTTTAATACGCAAACTACATGAAAACAAAAAAGATGAGACAATGAGCATTATCTGATCTTCTTTGTTCGTCTTCGTGTAGTTTGCGCATTAAACGTTCAAGTACGATAAACCAACTCGCCCACACCTATACCTTGTTAGGCTTTTGTTACGTTCCTCCTCTAACACGCGTGAAGCAACACTGTATTCCTAATAAACAATAATACTGGAGGAAGAATTAACCGGTGGTAGTTCACTTCCATCGGGTCCCTGCTCGTCCACAACTTGCAGCCCCAGCACTTCCTGTCCTGACCGCTAAACACGGGGTAGCAAAACCACAAAAACACGACAAGCTTGAGCTTATCCATCAGGAAGAAGTCAGTTGCTTTATTTGCAAATCGCTTTGTGACGATGTATACTTTCTGACGAACTTTACAAATTACTATAAGCCTTCGTTTAAATTATGGCATCTTCAACGACATGAGTCTGCACGCATTAAATATTCCTAGCGCATGCAGCCACAGTTCACTGTATAATCAAAGGATTTCTGAAAACCGTTGCTTACCTGTCAAATTTGGGAAGCGGGAAGATCCGAGGTGTTAGTTTTCCTCTTCGGGCTGCATTTAGCGCCGCATTTTTAATGGTGAACCTTTCTGTGTTTCCTCATCTTGCAAACAGCGGCACATTGAGAACTACTCGCTACAACAACCACACCTGAAAGCGCCGGTCCTTGCTTCAGTAAGCTCGAGAGATGTCGCCTGCCCAACTGCTCGCCCGGACAGGGCAACCTTAGGACGAACAGCCCATTCCGGGGCGCCATGTCATGGCATCATGCAGGGGAGCATCTCTTTCCACGTCGCTATATTATGGACGGGGCTTAGGATATTAGAGTCAGTGATGACTTCACTAAAATTGTTCTTCTGTATACTTTTTTACGAGAAGCCGAGGATGACTCTGCGCCCTGTAGGTAGCATTTCTGTTTCAAGACGTTGTGTCTGTCGTTGGTGCTTTCAGTCAACGGCAGCAAACGTGCCTGATATGGGTGTGCAGCACTTGTGTTCAAAGGTGCGCTTGTGCACCTGTCCGTCTAGTTTCAGCTAATCAGTTCGCGCATTAATTGAACGGCAGCATCCGTGCGTGTAGTGCAAGTTCGTGAGGAGCTAGGGCACTGCTTTGAATGTTTTTTTTTTCGGCATAAGTTCTGTAGTGGTGGGCCGCAGCTATGACGTATGTTTGTGCGTCTACACCGCTTCAGCTGATCAATTTCTACTTCCCGGTCAAGAGCTTATGTATGTGAACGGGATGATGAGGGAGTGTTGCTTTTGATGAGCTTTCTTGGGCTACTTAAACCCAAGGCATTTGTCTGTCTGTCCAGTCTGTCTGTCTGCTTTCTTCAAGTGTTGCTTACAACCGGCATTAAAGACGATAGTCTTTCTTGGGCTACTTAAACCCAGCTTACAACCAATAATTTTGGTCTGTCTGTATGTCTGCACACACTCAATCTGTCTGTAAGACACAGGCTGTCATGAATTATAACGTCTGTCTGTCTGTGACTCGATTCAGCCACCCGGCCAAAGTGGAATTGATATTGCGCAATTGGCTTTTATACTCACAGCGACATGTAAACGTCTAAGCCCGGTTTATATGTTCATACTTGTAAACTTTGTTGAACAAGAACAAGGCACTACGCAAATATAAGACAGGAAATTAGTACACAAGGGATATTTACAGTGTTCCTTTATTAAAAAATTCATGGATGCTTGGTTTTTTCGTTAGCAAATGATATTCTACATCTACTGCAGAAAACCGCCGCCTCCTGGCGGCAAATTAAAAATTACACGGCAACAGCAATAAAAGGTTTCACTAGCTAGGTTCCTAATTCTGCTTGGAACGTACGTGGAGCACGGCCACGCGGCTCTATAAACCTTCTAGTCGGCCGCCTCCATTCACGCGCGCCTCCGCCGTACTGCAACGCTGGCATCGAGGAACTCGGCCTGTAGCAGTGGAACGCGGTAAATTCAAATCGCCTTCCGCAAACCTTCAGTGTGTTTACCTTGGAATGAGCGCGAAGGTACAGTAACAGCATGAGAGGTGAGCGGGAAAGCAAAGAAGGGCATTTCCTTAACAAATGTCTACAAAGACTATCGTCTTTTGACGACATTTGCAACAAAAGCAGCAGATACGCGGCCAATTTTTTTTTCGTTCCTCCCGTACGAAGTTATGCGAAGCTGGCTACAGCAATGCGCAGTTATGATTACAAACCATTTTCCCGTAAAGGACTGCGTACGTGCTCTGTTTTGTGAAAAACAGCACTCCGTGGTTGGTTTACAATCGTCAGTGGACTATTGAATGAAACGACAATATCGCGGCACTAGAGTTTCCTTCGCGAGGTAAATACCGTCATACTTCCTGCTTTTCACAACTCGCCTTCACAAATTCTTACTCCCATTTGCTTAGAATGGCAGACAGTGAGGCGTGTGAAGCCTGCGACACACCGGAGACCGCGCTTTTTATCGGCAAGGAGGCAACTCTTCTCAACTTCATGGAAGCTCCATTCTCGGCGGTCGTTCTCTGAGGAAAAAATCCTGGGCCACTGGCCTTCATTACCATATACACACAAGGCCAAAAAAGCGCTCCTGTGCTTCCTAAAAACAACGAACATGCACAGCAGACTGTAGCGCAAGGGACTCCTCTTTGTGAAGTCCAATACACTTTATCGCCTATAGCGTCGTGGTACTGTCCACACCTCTTTACGCTCTCTCATTACCTTCTCCTTCTTTTACTGCGTTTCATCTCTTTTCCCCTTGTTCCCCTTCGCCACGTGTAGGATAGCAATCTAGGCCACAGCCTGGCTGACATTCCTGCCTTTCCTTTACCTTAATTCCTTCCTTCCTTGCGTGCGATAGTTTTTTATGCCAATTCGCGCTTCTGTGCATCCTCTGCAATCATCCGATGACGCCGCTGCTCCCTTTGTCGCCCGATTGCGGGACTTGTGAAAGAGGCATAGATGGTGGTTAGTGGCATAGCAGTTGCGAAAGACCGGTCGGAGGTGGCGAGGAGGAGTTGCGGAACGGCACCAAGTAAAGCGACTTCACCGAAATGAAAACTGGGAGAGTTTGATGCATACTGCTTCACCGCAAAAGAAAGCTCCTGCACGGAAAGCCAGAGTCTGTCAAAGTTCTGAATGTTTGAATGAACGAAATGCTCAAAATATGTTGGTGGAGCGTTCCCTAGTGGTGCGAGGCTAGAAAACCAGCAGAGCTGAGCTGTTGCCTACACCGACAGCGGATCGCAGGAGAGAGGGAGCAGCGGGACTTAGCAGTGCAAAGTCGTTTCGGGCGCCATTGCATATCCAAGACCATTAAAGATGCTACAGTGGTTTATTCAGTATCAAGCGTCATCATCCCTTTCGTTGTCGTCTTCCTGCGGCACAGGCGCTTATGGAAAATCCTCTTCTAGCAAACCCTCGCCTTGGTAGACCTCCACTTATTCGTCAGCTGTTCCGGTGGCGATCTCCACGTGTGGATTGGGAACGGGTGGCCTTACAGATTTGTGCTCGACTTTGAAGTTGCTCAGAAACGCGGGAAACGAGTCGGCCGATACTCATTCCAATCCGGACTCTTGCTAACCTCAACAAAGACAGCCTTGTGATCACTATTGTAGACCGCGAGAGGCATGCCAATCATTTGCAAGCAAAGAGCAAGTCTATGCATGGTTCTAGTGCGGTGAGGAACTTGCCTCCAAGAAGCCGACGCCGCCGACCGAGTCAAGCCGGCTTACGTCGCCTTTTTCTGACCCAACCAGGGCTTCCCCGTCTCAATGACGCTCCGGAATTCGCAAGCTCAACCGACAAGCTCAACGTCACGTGGGCAACACAACGGCCAGAACGAACCAAGCTCAAGCTTAAGTAACCCTGCTGTAATAAATGAATATTGCTAGTCGTGTAGGGAGATATAATATATCGGGAATCGCGGGGTCGCAGCGTAGTGCCCGAGACAGACTACCAGCTAGCATGGCAGGCTTTCAGAGCCGAATTGCACGTGCTGGGCTGGCGCACCAAGCACGCGCCGCTTATGTCCTGATTTTCCTTGTCTTTTACAGCCGGCGACAGGGCGGCCACTGAGCGCGTTGACGAAGCGGCGCTACAATATCAGCATGGAGTGCATCTGCCCATTGAGCTGGCATAGCTGAGTCTGGGGTCAGGACGGGCCATTATATTCTACGTGCTGAGCATATCCATACTTACCGGCACAGTCTGCATATGAGTACCACAATTAAAGTTTTATGCAGCAGCTCCATGTCGAACCGAGAGGGAAGCGAAGCTGGCGAGTTAGAGGTATAAATTAATAGCCACCTGAGGGAGTTCCCCGCTCCTACCCTGCAATAATTCGGAACGCCAACTCCCATGGTCGCTGGCAGCCATGGGCACAGATCGCTATCTACAAAGCCCGTCATGATTCCAACAAGAGCGATTGTCGGAGGCACCCGTCTATGTTAACGGAGTGAGGAAGAAGTAGACAAAGCAGAAAAACATGATGATGATAATGTCGATCAGAAACGGCACAACAACAAAGGGCACGACCATACACGTGCCGTTACAGCCGATGGGAAAAGATTCAAAAAATGTATTCGAATGATAAGAGAAAATTCACCGCTGCTGGACACGGTGGCTTTCCCATTAACTACATCATAAACAGTGTTTTGCTGTCCGATTATTTTCTTTCTTTTGGTTGTACTCTTTAAGGTATGTATACCTTCAGATCCTTCAGTATTAACTTCATGAGAAACGCTATCAAAGCCGCAAATACTTGTGTTTACACATGTAGTGAACCAATCCCCCTAGGTGGCTATGCGGCTTTTCTGCGGTACCAGCACCACGACCACGCGAAGAGGGTTGGAGCGTACTTTTTCTGCAGCCGTGCAAGCAAACCAGCCTGTCAGCCTCCATGATATGGCTTCGAATCTTCCTCCCCGAGCCATGTTCGCAACCAACAGGCCCACCTGCAGCATCACCTCGAGGTCCGACACCGGCAGGCCTTCGGGAAACACCAACGCGCCCACGCTTTCTCCGCGACCCCTACCCGTAAGCCTGGTGCCTTCGTCCGAGGCTCGGACGTCAAACGACCGGCCATGCAGCCCGACCCGTGGAAAGCTGGAGACCCAAGCAAGCTTCTTGTCTGTCGATCAGCCTGAGACCATCTTCGTTGAAATTCCGGTCTCACTTCAACTGGAGGTCACACGGTTTGCTTTTCACCCGCGTACGCACGCAACTCCTACTGGTGGCATCGCTGTGACTCTTTGGGATTCGGACGGCGACAGTTTGCAGTCAACGGAAGCGCTGCTCGGGCACCGGTCAACGACACGGTTCAGGCAGACGCCTGTCATTGTTGGTCAGCAGGCAAGTACACAAGCATCCGCCCCATCAGCGGTGCGCTGCAAGGCGACTGCCTCTCCCGCCGGCAGTGAGGTAGCACTCGTCAAAGACCGAGCGACCCACCCAGCACGCCTCAGCAGTGCCGCTACGGAGTACGTGACTGGGGACGGCGACCCTCCAGTGAAGAAGAACATGTCCGCACCAGTTCACGTCATCGTCCTCGCCTTGTCCTTGGGGGTGACAGCCGTCTTCGGCTTATGGGCCTTCTACACACTAGGACAGGCCGCGCTGGAGGTCGGGGGTGTGGATGCCCTTGCAGCCGGTCTTAAGGACGCCGAGTCGTTGACCTTCCTCTCTGAGGAAGAAACGACGATTGAACGCATGGAGGTCCACGAGCCAGGTCCACCTAGCAAGTGAAACCTACCAAGACGTCGTACTCGGTTCTGGTGAACCCGTGCCTGACTACTACTCCGAGGAGGATGACCGAGCCCCTGTCAATGCCACCGCTGAACAATCGAAGTCAACAAGATTTTGACAGGTGATGCAGAAGACAAAAAATGTTGTGGTAAAAATATTGAAATTCACAAATCTGGAAGGAATTTATGCTTGATTTAAAACAAGGCGAATAGAATGAATAAAATGTTTAATGATAAAAACAGGTGCTGCTGTTTGGGCACCCACCCTGTGTACGGTATCTCTAGTCCGGGATCATCTGGCTGCGCAGTGCACAGCCCAGGTTGTTTTCATTCTTTAAGGAATATCTATTTTTTCCTTTCTTCCCCTGGCTGCGGCTGCCTCTGCGTGCTCTTTTCAACAGGTCAAGCTAGAACATGCGGTCCTTGCTGGCAAACTGCACCGCCCAGTTTTGTATGTCGGGGTTGGAGATTTGTGCCATATCTGTTTTCCGGCACCCCCACACCCGATCATACAGGGTACCTCCTTTTTTGGGAAAATACGCAGGCTCATATTGCCTGCGACATTTATAATCTCTCTTACCTTGTAATCGCTATAGCAAGCTAAATTATTTGGTGTTGAACTGACTGCTTCTTCGACATTCGGGGTTTTCTTCGAGTTTATTGCAAAGCGCCAATTCACCCCAACAAACTTCTATTGCAAAATGAGCTTTGGGTCGTTCTTTCCCACGGGGGAGAATTATCTTTCACACGGCAGCACCCATGATTTTCAAGTGAAAATTTGGCCGCGTGCCTGCTCACTTCTCTCCAATTGCCGTGGAAAACGACCGGATTTTTAAGCCCCTGTACCTAAAGGCACCTCTCCCCTTTCCTGCCCACCTTTTACGATCTTCCCCTCCCGACTATCTTCTCTCACGATGAACACTGTGGACGACTGCTCAATCCAATTCAATTTTCCCGCATTCCAATACTCGTGCGCTATCTTTCGGAACTTCCGTGATTGTTGGAGTCAGAACGCCGCCACGAAAAATAAGCGCTTATTGAATTTTCAGGCCACTGTTTTCAATGCGCATTTTTTAAGTGCGAATGCACTTCTTAAGCGAACCTGAATCACGCGTCCACCGCCGTCCGTCCATCCGCACCACATACCCACTTAGGGCGATTGGCCAAGAAGAGTTCCTAATTTCTTTAGCACATACCAACTTAGGGCGATTGGCCAAGAAGAATTCTTTCGCAATCACCCGTGCATTCCCACTTCCCTTCGACGACTGCTGCTTTGCCAGGAGCGGAAGTCGGGGCGAGTACTGCGGCGTCTACCTCGTCGGTCACGTTTACGCGAACCTCGTGTCGCACGCCGTGTCCACCTCGCCGGTCAGGGACGAGTCGCCGTACAGTGCCGTCTACACCGACGCGTACTCCGGCGACGGAATCGTGGTCGTCACCCTCTACCTCGCGCCAAACATCTCGCGCGACGACGTCGTCGAATACGTGGACGCGGCGATGGAGAGTGTGGCCAGGCGCGTAAAGCCCTCGGACCCGGTCGTGGTTGTTGGGGACTTTAACGTGGACGTGCGAAAAGGGCGGCGAGTGGTTGATGGAATACATGCTCGCCAACCACTCCATGACGTGCCTACCGCTAGAGGCTCCCACCACCATCAACGGCAGCTACATCGACCTGGCCTTTGCGAGGAACTGTCTGATACGCGCGGTCTTGCAACAACTCTTGACCGTACATTTCAGTGACCACAAGGCGGGAGTCAGAACGCCGCCACGAAAAATAAGCGCGGGTGTGTGTGAATCCCCATTGAATTTTCAGGTTCAACATAACTCCCCCTCATAGACATCACCCGTTTCAATGCGCATTTTTTCTTGGCTATCGCAAATGTCGAGCGCACATCTATTTCAAATTAAAAGAACACTGCTTAGTACTAGTTACGTATTGATGTTTAGCCTGAGATATGCCTAATCTGTTGCTGCTTTTTTTGCTTAACAATGTTGGAAAGTATATATTACGTTAGCATCATATTTAGTGGTTTGTAAAGGTTTTGCCAATACAAATTCTCGTTTCATGGTGGACTGACAGACCAAATTTTTCAAACTTTCTTAGCCCAAGAAAGATTTTTGTCTGTAAAAACGGTTTAAAACCATGGTTACCATTCTTGGAAAGGCCGACGTGAAAAAACAAACTTTCAATTCGCTGGTCGTGTACGAGTATCACACTCCCTATTCTGCGGTACATACCACAGAATGATACTCATCTCTATTCTGTGGACCAGACTATGGGGTGACGTTGCGCTTTCAGCTGCTGCTGCTCGGCTTCCGTGGTGCAGGGGTAAAGTCTTGTATTTCGGCGCTCCTGGAATGAGGAACCCCGACCATTCATGCGGCCGCTTTTCTGGTGAAGGCGAAAAGCAGAAACGCCCGTGTGTACGAGATTTCTAAGCACGTTAAAGATCTCCAGGTGGACAAAATTTATCCGGAGCCCTCCACTACGGCGCGCCTCATCGCCTGCGCTGCGTCGGCACGTTAAACCAAACAAAAAATTCATGAGCGAAATAAAATTACCCTTTGATGTCACCTGCCAATAAGAAGTTGCTGTTGTGGTTTGTTTAACCAATGTACCTGCCCAATCTGGGGATTTTACCAATCAACAGAAGACAGTCAAAATAAAAAAAGAATTATTCTTTAATTACGAGGCCCTTAGAAGAGATAATTTAAAACGACTGGAAACCGTGTGGATCTCTAAACGCCCGAAAAAGAAAACAAAACGAGAACTTCACGCCGAGAGCAACCAATCCCAATCATAACGTCGATCTGTTCGAATTTTCAATGAAGCGTAGGACGGCAGAGCCCACATCACGCCGGCAGAACCTTGTTTCGGAAGCCCCTAATGATAGAAGAACCAGAAGAAAGGCAGTGGTCGACAGATGCGTCGTCGTTACAAAGGCTGCGTAGAACTGTTTTACGCCAAACGAGACCTGTTTAAATACCTATTGAACTGTGGTACCCGACAGTCTAGGGATGTACCAATAACCTCTAAGTCGCGTAAAGCCACCACTAAAATTTCTTTGAGATGTTTAGCTGGTAAAACTTCCTTAAGGTCAATAAAACTGGCTCTTTCTGTTCTTGAAATTTCCACAACCTACGGTACCAAGCAGCGGTTATTAAAGGTATGGGTTCAACGACGTCTACAAAATGCCTGGAGAGCGCGATCCTTGCTTGAGAGTCTGCGGTCTCGTTGAAAGCTATCCCCGCATGTCCAGGCAAACAAAGAAGGTGAATTTAAGTGAGTTGTTGGTTTCTGGTTACATATGCCATCGTCATTTACAACTTTTGAATGGGCTGGAGGGAAATGTGGGTGGAAAGGTTCACTCCGCAAGTTGATGGGTACAGGTAAATCTATCTTAAGCGTCTGCAGGGCGAAATTTCGTTTCCCTGTGGATGCAAACCGGAAAGTACTTGTATCATCAGACAGTTTTAGTTGAGCGTACGCAGAGAGTTGCGCGCGCACGTAGTGGCAGCACAGCGCGCGCAGCGAAGTTCTCGCGAAGAACCAGTTTTAGTTGAACGCACACAGAAGTTGATGCGTGGATGAACCAGCAGCTCCGAAATGCGCTGTCTCACTCAGCGCCACTGAACGACAGATTGGCGAACGAAACATGTGGTTGCGTGGCCTCGACGATTTGCTGCCGGCGGCGCAGGGAGGCCACGGCATAGAGTTAATACTACTCACTCTAGAGGAAAAGCTGCCAGGCCAGCCCGTGCATTGAACCGTGCTAAACCGAGCGCAGCCATGATGCCACCCTCACAGCGTTGCCCGCTGTATTTTTGCCTACTACAGTTGGCCGGCAGTAATGGGTATTCACCTGGCAACTTACGAATTCCATCATGGCAGCTTCCGTTGCTGTGAATGCGCAGGGACAACTTTCGTGTGTCAAAACGTTGTGTGAAGATTTTCCAGGGGTAGGTAGCCAATGTTCGTGCCATGTTAACGCGCTTGATGCAGTGTTGAGTTCTCCGCAAACAAGAAGGGTCGCGCGTAGAGTACGGTGGTCGTCAGCCAGCGCCAGACGGAAGCCTAGCCAGAAGAAGCCGTAAACCAGTTTGTAGGGAGACGCCGTTCCTTTTTTTCCTTTTGTTCACGGTAGAGAGAGACCGGAAAGAGGACGGAAGGGGCCTCGCGCATGGCCGGTAAAGCCCGCAAAACCCGTAACACAAGAATCGCAAACTTGCGGGCGCACGCAAAGCGCGCCACTCTCCCTTACGTACTGCGCATGCGCTCTCGCGCCTTCACAAGTTCCTTGCGGGCGCTGAGATGCTGCGCGCGCTCAACTCAAAACTGTCTACCTTTCAAAATCAGCGCGGAAAAAACAAAGCACAAAAAACGAACGAAAAGTAGCAGCACTGTCCTGTTTATTTCTCGTTCCTTTTATTGTGCTTTGTTTTTTCCGCGCTGATTTTCAGTCATGTACAGGTGCCGTCATAAGGAATTGGAGCACGAGAGCTGTGGCCGAACCGCGTAGTGGCGCCGCGTAGCTGCACCAGGGCGGCAAATGAAATGACGAGAACACGCACGCGTGCCTGGCCACAGCGATAGCCCCCTATTTGCATTTCATTTGCATTTATTCTCGTATTAAAAATACAGTGTGTAAAAATACATATACAGAAAGGGGTCCCAGAGTTATAAACTGTAATGGGACCCCTTTTTATTTATTGTACACAACTAAGCATTTAGCAGCAGTCATGAACACGAATAATATGAATAAATGGACAGCTGCAGTAATATTGATTAACTATGACACGGAAAGAAACTATATGATTATGATAAACATGTAGGAATAATAAATACCAGAAAATGGAGTACAAGTACACAAAACATTGGAAAGGGATACATTAGTAAGCAAGTACATCAGCGTAAATTGTCAGAGAAAAGAAATGTACATCACAAAACACTTCTTTTACCCCTGAATTCGAGAATGCTTCGCCGCATTCTCGTCTCTGCGATGGCGCTGATAGCATACACACCTTAAAATATTTGCAGGAGTAGGTGGAGGAGGAATAAACTTTATTTATGCGAACCTTAGGTGCTGCTGTATGGGCACCCGCCTGGTGGGGGGTTTGCTCTAGTCCGGGATACCCTGGCCTGCGCTGGCCAACCGGGCCCTCTCTACCAGGCTACGCTGGAAGGAGAAATCGGAGCTGGTCAGCTGTGCCATCCACTCTTCGTAAGTAGGTTGGGCATTAGGAGTAAGGAACGGGGCTTGTTGACACCCCCATACCAGATGGTATAGGATGTCAGGAGGGGGGCAGCATTTGCAAGATTCGGGGTAGAGGGAGGGGCACATTGCATGGAGTATGGTATTGTGGGGGTAAGAGTTTGTTTGTAGTCGCCGGAGTATTGTACCTTCATAGCGTAGAAATTTGGGCTTGTTGGTACACAACTTTCAAACAGGTAGCGCAGAAGACGAGAGACACAGACAAGTAGACACACGGCGCTAACTTCCAACAACTCTATTGAAAATGATAACACCCTTATATAGGAAAGAATCCCGTGACGTCACACTCGTGCGTACCTAAGCGCGAACGCAAGTAGGCAGTCTCTTTTTTTGATAATTTGAGAGAAGTCGAACTTACACAGGAGGTTCCTAACCTGGTTATCTTTTCCGCCTCAATGATTTCACGTGTACACTTGTCCTTACTCTTACCAATAATAAAACATTTATCAAGGAATGGTCTGCAATCTGTACATGCGTTACAGTGCATAACTAGTAGTTCATCTTGTTCATCTTTGTTGTTTACATTGCGATTGTGCTCACGAAGGCGATCATTTAGACAACGACCGATTTGACTAACATACTGTTTACCACAAAAGAAGGGAATATGGTAGACTACACTATCTATACATTCAACGAACGGAGTTTGGTGTTTCTTTTTACAATTATTAGATATCTGCCGATGACCCTTATTTATCTTACAAAGCCTATCCAACTTCTCAGGGGCTGAAAATACAACTGGCACATCTATTAGTTTCGCAATACGTTTCAAATTGTGAGACACAGTTGTAGATACGGCATCACTACCATTTTTTTCCTATTTTGACCAGCATCAGCGACGCAGGGATGGTCTACAGATTTTAGGTTCCTTAACAAGGCTTCAGCAGCACAGACTTGAAGATGGCGGGGTATCCTGCGTGCGAAAGCCTGTTGCACTGTTGTAGAAGACTATCAGACATCAAGTGCGGACAAGATTTACGAAGGGCATTAAGGAAGCATAAGTTGGCAATAGCTCTTTTATCTAATTTAGAATGGGAGGAACTGAAGGGAAGAAGCGGTTTATCACTGCGTGGTTCATACACCCAACAAGTAGGCATTGGGTGAAAGAAGAGGCTGATATCCAGAAATCTGAGCTTACTGTTAGTATGCATTTCATGCGTTAAAACGAGCGGGTTGAACCTTTGTCTGAGCACACTGAGTATGCTAGAAGTGTGGAATTCAAAGGAAGCCTCGTCACAATCAATGAAGAAAAAAAGTCATCCACGTATCTAAAAGTTCTCACTGCCCCCATTTTATCTAGGGTATCCTTAACAGACGTGTCCAGTTTGGCTAACAAAATGTCACTTAGGATTGGCGCAATGCACGAACCGATACAAATGCCCTCTTTTTTAATAACGTTGTTGGAAGTTAGCGCCGTGTGTGTCTACTTGTCTGTGTGTCTCGCCTTCTGCGCTACATGTTTGAAAGTTATTGTACCTTCGGTTCTGGATAGGTGTGGGTGGGGTGCTGGGTATTGGCGCCCGCGCCGGTAGTGGGCGAGTATATAGGCGTATTTTCTCAGGGGAAAAAACTGTCACTGCAGGTTATGTGTGAGACCACCGCTTCTCCGACTATGGTGGCAGTGGTAACATCTAAGAACGCCCTGATCACCACCGCTTCAATTCGGACAACTTCCTCCCTGGACGCTGAAGAATTAGCTTGCGCTCACCCTTACCCAAACCACCTCCAAGATTATATTGACGGATTCGCAAGCCGCCTCCCGCAGGCTCTTGTCGGGACGGGTGGCCCCACCACATGCCGACTTTTAAAAAAAACATCCGCCTGCCCATCAGGTGGACATTGTGTGGACTCCCGCCCACTCTGCACTGACGGGCAACAATTTTTGTCATCGACAGGTTCGAGACCTCACTCACCGAGCCGCTGAGACCGGGGCTGTTTCCGCACCTCTCCTCCCCTACCAAGAAATCACCCAATACTACAGAACCACGAGGCAGACATTCCCAGTCCTCACACATCTTTGAACAAAAGCCAAGAAACCACACTCAGACAAATCCAAGGAGGTACTTTTCCCCACCGCATCAGTATGCATTTACTCTTTCCGACACAGTACTCTGATAAGTGTAAATTCTGCCACGAACCAGGAACTCTGACACACATATTATTCGACTGCACAAAAAACTCGGACCTTCCGCCCCTGAACCCGTCCCCTTCCCCTGAGCAGTGGGAGATGCTGCTGTCCAGCTGTCGACCTGAGGACCAGATCTTGCTTGTGACCAGTGCTACGGCAGCCTGGACAACACATGGGCTCCTGGACGGAGGAACCACTCTCGCATTATTGCGTAATAAAGTTCTCTCTCTCTCTCTCTCTCTCTCTCTCTCTCTCTCTCTCTCTCTCTCTCTCTCTCTCTCTCTCCCGACAGCTCGCGTAGACTGGAAGTGTGCTACAAAAGTTGTTAGATATGCCTCTGCTATAAGCGCTATGGTCGAGACCGGTATGCTGCGAAGAATGCTCGAAGCCAGGTTAAAAGAAGTGGTTTGAGACGTATAGGGTGGCTATCGCCGTAGGCAGGCGCCCATGCCTGTTCTCGTCCTTTCTTTTGCCGCCGGTGCAGCTACACGGCGCTCCTATGCAATTTGGCAACAGGTCCCGTGCTCCATTTACCTGTGACGGCACCTGTACTTGTATTATCCTTGCCACCTAATGCTCTACATGGAACACTCCTTTTATTTTATTTTTAGACACTGCTCAAAGATTGTCGTTGTTCGTCCACAGTAGCCCCAAGAAGACTTGTGGATTTTGGAACTAACGACCCGAGTTGGAGCCCCAGCAGTGGCAAAATGTTTGCAGGACCCTCGATAATTTTACTGCAAAATATATTTTGTCGCAGCATTACGCTATTGTTTCATCAATAATGATGGTGCGGAATTTTTTGGCCGGTTTATGGGCCCTTCACATTATTCCAACACATTTATTTAACTATCCACTTCGCACCGGAACTCCCTGGATTGTATCCATAACGAAATATTGCCTCTGATGGCAGCTTCACCTTCATTGGCGAATCCACCTTGAGTGGCCAGATTGTTGGTTCTGTATTCGGCCTTAACGTTAGGCCACCTTAACGCCTTAACGTCGAGTCTTACGACGTTGCTAGTGACGTCAGTCATTGCACGGCAAGCTGCAGGAACCTGATTGCGACGTCAGACCTCAGATCATAACGTTATCGTCGCGGAGCTACTATCTGGTTGCATTTGCGGCGCTAGAGAACGGAGCCGTGAGACAACGCGATGGAACGTTTTAATGGACATGACAACAAGGAAATGGGGGTCGAGAACGCTTTAATGGAGAGCGGAAGTGTGGGCTTGCACCTTTCAAAATATTACTATGCTGGCATGTACCCTCAGTCGCGGCAAAAAACAGTAGCCGACCATTTTTTCGGACTCCGAAAATTTGGACTTGCTGGATATTTAGGACTTTTCTGGGGAAGCGCCAGTTGTCCCGTGTGAGTAATGACTCATGGATTTTTAGGACTGGTCTTTTCTTCGAAATATTTTTCGTTTCCCTCCATGTCCGCAAAATCCATCGGCTACTGTAGAACTTTGCAGAGATGTTCCTGGATGCATGTGGTCAATGGAATATCTTAGACAGCTTTGGGTACAGCCAAGAAACGCTTCTCTTTCCACCAGTTTGAGCCAAATAAAGAGTAAGTAATTCGCATGCGTCAGAATAAAGATCATCCGCCCTTTAGATTGAATGCGAATGGACGAGTCTACTCAATAGACCAACTGGTGTTGCAAGCAAGAAATGCAACAGAAAATGGCTGGCACTACGAAGAAACTAAGAGAAACGTAGTTTAGTAAAACAATATTGAGTGGTGCTTGGCTTTAGGTTAGATGAGGACTTCATCATTGTCATTGTGTGTTAGCCGAGCAGCTTTCACGACCATATCCGGAACTGTAGCCATGGCGACGGATATGAGGGCCAGTCCACCAGTTGGGCAAAGGATAATTTTTTTTTTATTTTAGTACGGCAAAAAAACTTTTTTATTGAGCTAATAAGGCGGGCGGGAATGCCTATTTCATGAATCCATGTGAAGAGACGGTAACCTTCGCTGTGAGGCCCAGAAGTATCTGGACGTCCCCATCACTACGGGACACCATGTGCTACCACAGCTCAGGGTTAAGAAGGCGAGATTGGAGATGGGGAGGGTGCGGTTGTGCTGCAACTCGAATATGACACGACAACAGTATCTGGTTGTAAAAATAATTTCCACTCGGCGTGGGAAAGACCGGTAAACACACGATTGAGGGGTCTGAGTAAGGGAAGGTATTGTCTCGTAGTCGGCGGAGTCATGATTCTTCGTTTCTGGAGCGTTTAGACCGGGAATAGGTGAGCCATATCAATCGGAGAATATATTTAAGTAGTATCTTGGAAGCTGAGAAATAGGACCGGCAATTCGCTCTCATCGGTAGCCTGGAAGGGAAGGACACAGGCTTGCTGATGCGAGAAGTTATTGCCCTGCAGTCAGTTAAGGCCACGTGTCCAAATGAGATTGTCGTTTAGGCTGACGGGAAGTTTTGGGGGTAGTTTCGAAGTTAAAGGACCCCCCTCACGGCTAAGAAGCTTCTGCAGGCAGCTTGGGAATCTCTGATGATCATGCGTTTCTTCGTATGAATAAGGGCGATACCGAACTCTCCGACAATTCATGCTGACAAGGTCTTGATTGATGAACAAGTCCTTGTGGTGACTACTGTTCCTTTATGTTGACGATTGTTAAAGGTACTGGCGTCCGTACAGGAGACGTATGTACGCTTTCCGGCATCTCCTCACTTTGCGAATTTAGGCGGCTAGGATGGAGGTCTGGGTACATATTTTTGGCGAGGGCGTGCCCAGATAAAACTTCTCCAGTAATCACGGAGGGGCTGAATGACAGTGGAGTGATGCCATAAGATGCGGAGACAGCATGGCTAAGCCTCATAAATGTTTTAGTTAAGCTTCATAAATATCGTTAGGAAAGATTGGAAACATTGCTGTAGAGGTGCAGTTTTTTGCCGTCGAGGTGTTTCCTGGGAAGATTCAGTACGTGTCTGAATGCTTTGCGTATAAACCGACCGATGATGTCCGGGCGACTTCTGATGAGGATAGGCAGGATGTGGCGCACATGACACGTGAAATTAGGAGAGCTTGCTCCAGTCGAACTATATCGCTCTTCATGCCATGGCGGAAGTTACAAACGCATCGAAGAATCTGGGAAAATGTAACGATTCGAGGCTGTTTACTTGGGAACCATAGGATTTCTTCTGTTCCTCAACAACAGCTTCCTCTCCTGCTCCGTAGTCCTGCCTTCGTCGTCTTCGGCTCTGCACACTCTTCGGGGTCCTCTTTTCATCCCTCATCTGTGTTGTGAGAAGCACGTTGCTGATGGCCGCGGTCATTTACCGCATGGTTTTCAAACAGGACTGGTGGATGCTGTCTTTATGACTTGGAAGGGCCGGGTATGTCTGGTTCTTAGGCTTTCACATCATTGTCGCACCAAGACCAACTCACATGACGACATACCCGGAATACTTGTGTTGTGAACCCTGTCGAAGAAACGTTTCATTGACTCCCTGTAATTCATTTAACCCTCAACTGCCCTTTTCGCTTCTTGAAGTTTAGGCTTCATCGCCAGACCAAAGATCTCGTCAACAAGCAGGTATAATGGCTTTCCAAAGACTGTATAGTCGGGGCTGCACGCTAGCGCACTCGTGTGTGACCTGCTTTGATTATTGACTGCCGCTTCCAGGCAGCAGTTTCAACCCCTCAGAAAGTTAGGGTACAAGTGAATGCACTGTTCCGTGTGATATGGGGCAGCAAATTTTATCGTGATGCCTCCGCTTTCCACCCAGCGTGCCATTGATCAGCTCGCAAAAGCAGGTTCGTTTGCATATTAGCGTACTCATTTCCTTCTTTCTGCTCACAATTTCTTTTACAATATTTGCGTACTCTTTTGCTCGTTTTTAAGACACCTCCCTGGAGCATTTATCGACACGCAGTAATAAAGACAGTACGGCTTCCCCCTTTTTTCAAGCTCCGGAAAATCATCATGTACTCTGTCGGATGGCATTTTTGTGAGAGCAAGCAAAGTCATCGCGTCCATTTTTTTTGCATAAGGGGCAGGAGCCAACGCATGCGCTTGCATCTCTTCTCATGCGTGCCGGGAACCTCTTCGTGATCTTGTAATAGGTTATCTACAGACCCTCGTGACCTCCGGACTTTGGACTATCATGGCAGAGCTCCCGAACTAGGTGTATCGTCAAACAGTCTATGTATGCACTGTAGTTCTTCTGTTCATTCTTTTCTCATAGCATTCAGTGCATTTTCTTCTTCACCATACTTGCAGGTTAGTTTAAAGGAATTCCGGAAAGAGAATCAGAATCTGATATAAACTACCCGGATCGGTGTGATAAGTCACAATCTAACTGCTGCACTTCCCTGATCCAACAATATACTCGCCCTTTGGGTTGGCTGTCGTGCACGAGATATGTGAAGGTGTGGTGGCCATAAAAAGCTTGCTAGCAATTAAGGTATGACCGGAAGTACCTTACCGCTAGCACAACAGCCGGAGCCTCTTTCTCTTGTATACAGTACTGCCCTTCAGACTTGTTGAACGTGTATGAGTAGTACTCAAATACCTGCAATTTTCGATCTTACGTAGCCCAATATCCCCGTTAGAATAGAACGGAGCGTGTATCATCGTGAGAAGCGTCCGTGTGGAGCTCAGAAGGAAGTCAGACGTCTCGCAGTGTTAGCACAGAATCAAATGAAATTGCTGACACAAAGTCGTGGTACACTTTATCACACACTTCTAAATCCGTACCCTTTCGAAGTAGGCTTTTTAATGGCTTGGCACGATCGGAGAAATCGTAATGAAGCTCCGGAACTGTCCTGGCATACCGGAAAACTCGCAGTGCATCAATGTTTTCAGGTCGTTTCACTCCGCACCCGTTTCACGTACTCCTATTTCGTGCTTATAGAGAATCCATCTTGGTTAATCTCTCTTGGTTAATCCATCCTTAGAGAATCCATCTTGGTTAACAGTCTTACAAAGTTCAGATAGGTCTTCGTCAGTACAACAGCCACTGTGGCCGGAGAGTGTCCTCCATTAAAGTCGTGAGGAGGAGGAGGAATCACTTTATTGAGCCTTCGGCTAGTTTACCGAAGCGGTGTGGCCGCCGGTTTGAGGCCGGCAGCGACGTTGGCTGCACAGGTGACCAGAAGTATCTGGACCTCTGGGTCCGAGCTGCCCAGCGCTCCCCCCACTGCTCTTCATTAGCTATGGGTGGAAAGGGGTCTTGAGTACAGGCCCGCATGGAGTGGACCAGCGTGACTGGGTTCCCGCAGAGTGAACAATTTGGCGAGGGAATTGCGAGGGTGAATTCGGTGAAGGGCTCGGTAGGTCAAGGAGTGCGTCTGCAGGAGTCGCCATAAGCGCTCCTGATCGTTGGTTAGCTCAGGGTGGGCAGGAGGTTATTGACGGTGATCAAGGCGGTAATGCTCAGTGATCTCGTGGTACGTGATTAAGTGATCCCTGGGTGACCTGGCGCCATGGTAGGGAACGAGGCTGGCACCGGCACGGATAGTAAGTCCTCGCGCTGCGTTGTGAGCTGCCTCATTTCCCCCTAAGCGGGTGTGCGCCGGGGTCCAGACGATGTCTACCAGGAAGGTCGGGGGATTTTGAAGGAGAATTGTGGACGCCACGGGCGATATGTACCCACGGGCGAAGTTTTGAATGGCCGCTTTCGAATCCGTGATTATAATTGTAGGTGACGGCCGAGTCGTTAGTGCGAGCGCTATTTCCGCCTCCTCTGCCAATGCGGGGATGGTGGTGCGGACAGTTAGGGAGTTAACAGGGAGATCATTCGGGCTGTTAACAACTGCGAGGGCAAAGGCGTCGAGGTGGCGGTATTCTGCCGCATCTACATACAGGATGTCGGGTTTGATTGGTAGTTTCTTCGTGAGCGTCCGCGCCCGTTCCTCCCTTCTACCTCTGTGGTAGGTGCGGTGCATGTTCCTCGGAATAGATGCACACGGAGGCAGTCTCGGATATGCCGGGGGATGGGGATAGCTTATTTTGAACAGACTGGACCCCCCATACCACGACGCATCAGTATATGTTGTCCAGTGGGAGTAGTTGAGAGACGACGGAGCTTATTGATATGATGCGCCTCGACCAATTCTCGGGCGGTATTATGAACACCGAGGCGCTCAAATCTGGCAGCGGATGTACTCAGAGGAATTTGTAGCGCAGCTTTGAAGGCCTTTCTTATAAGACAGCTAATTTTGCCATCTCTGCGTTCGAAACGTGAAGGTATGGGAAAGAATATGTTACACGACTGATGATGAAGGCCTGGATAAGCCTGATCATCTCCCTTTCCTTAATACCACGGTGGCGTCCGGTAATTCGTCGGATGAGTCCAATGGTTTTATTAACGTGCGCGCTTTACTGCGAGACATATTTAGTGTTCCTACGATTATGCTGAATGACGAGACTTAGGACCTTCAGGGTGCGCACCTTTGGGATCAAATGTTCATTCAGGTAAATTTTGATGTCAGGAGAATTTTGAGAGGTCGATTTGGCTGGAAAAGGAGGAGCTCCGATTTTGTGGGAGAGCACTCGAGGCACACCAAATGTGCTTCATCATTCACAACACGTGCACCTTGCTGTAGTGTGTCTTCATTGAGTGCATCGCTACCACCAGTGACCCACAGCGTGATATCGTTCGCGTATAAGCGAAAGTGAAGGTGCGGAATTGTCTCAAGTTTCTTTGGGATATTGAATAGAGCCAAATTGAATAATAGGGGCGATAAAACGGCCGCTTGTGGAGTCCCTATGGAAGGAAGAGTTAGTGTATCAGATTGAAGGTCCCCTATCTGAGCGAATGCTGTACGAGATGTTAGGAAGTTATGCACGTAGGTGTACATACGCTCTCCAGGAGATATTAATTCTACGCCACGCAGGAGGGCGGCGTGGGTAAACCCGGTCGAATGCTTTGGTAAGATCCAGCGCCAGAATATCAGCAGTGTCGAGTCGGGATAGAGGGGTGATAATATCGCGGGAAAGTTGCAGTAGGACGTCCTGAATGGAGAGTCTGGTGCGGAAACCAATCATAGAGTGTGGAAGAGCGTTGGTGGAATTGAGGTGGTGTGTTACGCGGGCGAGAAGTATGTGCTCCAGGACCATACCAATGCATGATGTGAGAGAGATGGGTTGGAGATGATCAATGTAAGGGGCTTTCCAGGTTTCGGGATAAGTGTGACCTTGGCGTGTTTCGATTCGGAAGGGAGTGTACCGCGTTCCCAAAAATAATGGAAGTATTCCGTGAGAGCCGAGATTGAAGGGTCATCAAGGTTTCGGAGCATTTTGTTGGTCACTCCATCCGGCCCCTTTGATGATCCTGGGCGGATAGCCAGCAGAGCGCTGCTCACCTCCGCCTTCGTGACGGCGGCATCTAGATTATTATTGGGCTCTCCTTGATATGATGGAAGCTGCTGAGGGTCTCCTGAAGGAAGATATAAGGAGCAAACTCTATCGAATAGTTGCTGTAAGCCGATGACCATGTTCTGTTTTTGCGCGAGCGGTGTCTAAGAAGTGTCTCAAAGGGACCACGTTCTCCTCATGCCAAGGTTGCCTTTAGAGTGTTATTGCAAATTTCGTGCCATTGACTCTCAGCAAGTTGGACAGAATAGTTGTCTATTTGAGTTTTTAGCTGAGCCATTTTCAGTCTTAATTTTCTGTTACGTTTATTTTTCCGCAACCTGCGCTGGATGCTACGGAAGGCATTCTGTAAGTGTTGAAGAGGGGTGTCTACCGTGTCGGCTGGGGTATCGGGATCCACTGGAGTGCTCGTTCTTCGAGCATCAGTAAGAAGTTGGTTCACCCATTGCTCGAGCCCCGAAGGGGTGATTTCTGGAGGGGCGTGCGCTTGCCGCACCTCGCGGAATTCAGTCCAGTCTGTCAGTGCGTCTGACGCGGACGGGAGCGCAGGAAAAGTTTCAAAATGACATCAGTTTGGAGAATGAAGTGGTCACTGCCTAATGTGTCATTGGTTCTGGACCAGCATGCGTTTGTTACATGATAAGTGAAGGTGAGATCTGGAGATGAGTCTCCTTGTACACTGTTGCCAATTCATGTAGGAATCATCGGATCCGATACTAAAGCAAGCCGATGTGCTTGGATGTGACCCCAGAGGAGCCTACACTTGCGAGTGCAGTGTGAGGCGCATTAAAGTCGCCGACAATAAGAAGAGCATGAGAGCGTACTGTTTGCTTGGTGAGAAGAAACAAGTCATTAAATAAATGCGCTGGTGAACGAGGGCTGCTGTATACGTTCAGAATATACAGCCGCTCAGCCTCCCGTTTACGGGGGTAGAGAACCACTAAATCGTGGGAAATGGGGATACTATCAAACTGTATCCGTTCAGCGGAGATATTGTGGTGGACTAGAAGTGCTGTTGTAGTGTTATCCTCCCTGAAAAGCCCTGTAACCAGGGAGCTTAGCCATGGTACCTACTTCTTGTAAGGCTACAACCGTAGGGGAGATTCGGCTGCCTGTACGAGAAGTTCCAAGGCATGCCGTTTAGGACGGAACCCCCTGCAATTCCACTGCCCGACCCGAGCGGACCCCATGTTGTGACTGAGTGGTTGGGCCATAGGTGGGAATGGGAATCTGGACAGGGCCAGTGAGAGAGTTGATGTTATTCACTAGATCCCGTGTGCTGGAGTGCAGTTCGCAGCGCAGGGCTTCGATGCTGGCATGCAAGTTTGTCATGCTGGCTTGGAGTGTCTCATGAATACTCTGGTATTCTACGTTCTGTTCTGCTAACGCCTGCTTGCAGGAAGCTTCAACCTGAGAGATTTCCTGTCTAACTGATTCTTCGAGAAATGAAAGGTCTGCGTCAGGAAGGGAGTCGTCCGACACCGCCTTACATTTGAGAGGAGAGGAAGGGGGCAAGGCGAGAGTGTCCTGCAGTGCGGAATCAAGCGCTTTGAGGGCTTGATTCTCTTGGCGGAGAGCCGCTTTTTCTTCTCTAAGGAGGGAGATTTCAGCCCGAATCGCGTTAAGCTCCTTACGTATGTCTGCGGTAGAGACAAGGGAAGGAGGTGGAGGGTTAGATGAGCAGTGGGCGGGAGCTACGGGGCAGCTCACCTGTGAGTCCGGAGCGGCAGGCACTTGTCCACGTCTGGGAGGGGGTTTCAGTGGTACTCCCGTGCGTGCACGAGTCGCGGGTGCTGCCGATTTATCGGGCTGTCGGGAGAGTCCATCTGGAGGCGCGGGCGGACACATTGGTTGCTTTTTCTGGTCTTGAGTGGCATTCAAGGGCTGTCACGCCGAGGCGATCTGAGCATAGGTGGGAGCTTTTCGTCGCGGTTGGTATCGGCGCGGGCAGTCGGCGGAGCCAGTGATATGGGGCCCTTCGCAGACAATGCACTGTGGGTGCACGGATGAGAATCAGTGGGATTGGGGGCCCCACAGCGAGGGCAGCGAGGTGGATCACGGGAATTGGGACACACATCCTGTCGATGGCCAGGGCACCGATAAGTAAGGCACGCCTGTCTTGCTGCGAAAAGGCTTCCAGCGGTACAACGTAGACCGGTACCGGATCCAGAAGGGGACTTTTGGGCCATCGAATAATATCTGGGCCATTGTTGGATGAGTTCAGCGCTTGGCGTCCAGAATGGGGAGCTCCGGGTTGAAATTGCATATGCTGTTCTGCACTTGTTGGCGGCTATCATCTTCCGCGTCATCATCAGGAATATAAAGATGACTCCTGTGACAGTGTCGGATGGGGCGGCCACATGTGTGATCTCATACAGGTTCCCGCGAAGCGAGAGGGCGGCAATACTTGCATATCTGTGGGCGCGTTCCTCCGACGGCGTGCTAACGATGACATAGTTAGCAACGTACTGGGATCGCATTTGGTCATCCCTGTTTGGTACAATTCCTGCCTGGGCTTGGATAGCATCGGCGAGGGTGGCTTGAGCGACGGAAGGTAGGGCCAATCCACCACCCGGGCGCAGTACGATCTTAATAGCCTCAGGAGGGAACGGCGTGGCCGGCGGTGTCCGTTGTGCTGGGCGCTTTCGCTGAGGCCGCTAGCTTGAGCGGTTTCCGGGAGTGCTCCATTGCTTATCGGAGATGTTAGAATCAAGATGTATGGCCCGCTAACGGCGGTGAACTTCTGCCCAGCCAAGCCTTTCAAATTCCGCGGGGTCCATTTCCTTTCCTTCTACCATGTCCTCCATGAGCGAAGCGAGATTTGCCCGTGGCACGCTGCAGTTTGCGGCGAGGAGCGCACGTGCAGCAGCGGCGCCAAAGCGAGGGTGCTAGGCCTGATTGCCTAGCAGAGCCGTCGGCTGGGCGCTGAAGTCAGGGGATCGTTGGTTCGCTCAAAATACACCACGTACCACAAAGATAGCGTCCAGGGGGTCGACGTCATGTACCGAGCGCTGTAGTCCACAGTTCGTCGTCAGGGCACGCGTTTAGCCTGCAGGACAGGGGTAAAAAAGGGGAGCCGATGTGCAGTGCGACTGCAAACCAACGCCGCCTAGCGGGAAATCATTAAAGACATGAAGTTCTCCCAACAAATTGGAGGCTTCCAAAAAGAATCGCGCGTCCCCATTGGCGCAGTTTTAGCAAGAAAAATGACGTTTGGACACACGTGTGATAATTTGCGACGTGATATTTCTAGCCAGCATGTAAAAAAATATAGTCATCTTTAACTCACGCTTTTTGAAAAAGCCGTCCCCTACGGAGAATTTTTTGGGGAAGTTTATGCATGCATCCCTTTGGCCTGCCCTAGACAATTCCTCTTCGTGGGTACGTGCCTTGTTTGTGACACCACCCCCGCCCCCAGCGGTCCGATTTCGCGCGTGCCGTTGCTGCCGCTGTTCTGGGGAACCAGGTACGGTCGAACTCACTGACATGGCTTCGAGCCTTCCGCCCCGAACCGTACTTGCAACCGACGGGCCCCGCCGCACCGTTTCCCCTCAGGAATACAGCGGCACGCACTCGGGAACCGGCGATGCGCCCACGCTGTCCCCACGGCGTCTGGCACTAAGCTTGGTGACTTCGTCCAAGGCTAAGACGCCAAACGACCGTCGTTGCAGCCCCACCAAGGGCAAGCTGGAAGCGCGACCACGCTCGTTTGCAGTCGTTCCGCCTGGGACCACTCTCGTGGAAACTGCCATCCCCTTTCAGTCAGAGGTCACCCGGACAACCTTTCTCCAACGTCACCCAACCACTTCTGCGGGTGGCCTCGCTGTGAATCCTCGCGACTCGGACGGCGACAGCATGCATTCAACGACAGCGCTGCTCAAACCCCGCGCAACGACGCATTTCAGGCCCACACCTGCAGTTGGGGGTCAGCAGGCCCGTCCACAGGTCACTGCTGCTCCAGAATCGCCACGCCGCAAGACTACCGCCTCTCCCAGCGGCAGTGGAATCGTGCTTATCGAAGAAAATCTACCGCGTTCTGCCCGCTTCGAGGGCGACTCTACGTCGTACGAGGCTGGGGACAAGCGCCTGCCAGTGAGAAGGAAGTCTTTGACCCTAATGCACTTCATCTTCCTGACCATGTTTTTGGGTGCGACTGTCCTCTTCTGCTGCTGGGTCTCCTACACGCTGGGACAGTCCTCGCAGTCGATTAAGGACTTAGAGCTCCAGGCGACCGGTTTTGCAGAGTCATTGACCATCGGGACTGGAAAAGAAACGACGACTGACGGAATGGTCTATCCTGCCAGGTACCCCAGCGCACGTTACGCCTCGTCTGGTGGTCTCCCGCTGGGCGAATATCAGGACGACGACGAAGCACATCTCAACGCCACTGTCTTTTGACGCGGCATACGAAGACAAACAAATAATGAAAATCAACTAATGAAATCAACGCTACTGAAAAGTCTATTGATATGTGTTGCTCCAGCATTCCACTCATAGGATTCGTCGTCTTCTTGACAACAAGACGATGAATATTCCTTTTTATACGTCATCCGTACATTCTTCAGGAGTGCTTCGTACTTAAAACAAACCTTAATTAGCTGAGTTTGTGCTTCTCTATGAGGCAGACAATAGTAGTACATCATTACCTCAAGCCCCCTTTTCCAATTCCCTTCATGCGGCATAGGCATATGTCGGCAAAACAGAAAGAACTCACTCAAAGTCAATCACAATTTTTTTTCTTCACGCTGTACTCAATCAAACTCAGACTCAAAAGCTCGTCTGTTCACAAAATCACTCGTACTCACTCATCAAATACTCATTTGCAATCATACTCACTTGTACTCACTCATTTTTCCTCACGAGTATTCGTACTCAATCTGTACTCATGAGTACTAACTCTGTACTCATGTGTACTCAATCTTCTGTACTCATGAGTACTACTCATTCTGAACTCATGAGTACTCAATCTGTACTCATGAGTACTCAATTTGTATTACTCACGAATAATCAACTTATCTACACTGTTAGCTAGGTCGTATCTCGAATGGAAGAATAAATAGAAAAAATAAAATGTTTAATTGATTAGAAAAACACAGGTTACATATATATCAGGACAGAGGAAGAAAGCGTGTGACGTGGTGCACTGTCGTAGGGCGACTTACAGCGCGAAGGAACGTACATGTGAGAGAGGAGCGAAACGGAACTCGCGTTGCGTCTGGCGTCTCCTCTTGTTCTCAGGAATAAAAGAACGAAGTCTGGGCCGCGTCGGGCTCAGGGGAGCTCGGGGCTTGTCAGTGCGGCCGTGGCTGTAAACTGCGGTTTTCTGCGTGTCTTCGGGTGGCAACTTTTGTAGCCCGCTTTCGTTTTCGGGCGCGCTGATACTCTCGTAATCGTGCTCCGTATCCAGATCCCTGTCCGTTTATTCACAGGTGCTCGATACTGGCGTTTGTTTTTTGTTGTTCCGGATACTAGAAACTTTGTTAAGAGGGTGTTCATCTCGTTCAGTTTTGGTGAATTTCAAATCTGCTTGATTTTATTATGTGTGTGCCATGGGATTCACTTCGTCCGACCTGAACTTGACAGTCTTTACGGCATTGCGTTAGCCGCGCCACTACCGTCGGCGATTGTGTTCTTGTAGCTCGTCGCGTGCTTGATCCATGTGGGGGCGTAGTCGTCCGATTTGTCTGGTGGCGAGCTGCGCTGCGTAGGGATGGCATAGTTCGGCGCGTTGAGGACGTTGCTTGAATTGACGTGTGCGTTGTGCATGGTGCGGGAGTGGTTTGGCTTTTCGTTTACTGTGCGGCAGCGTGGCGTTTTCGTAGGGTGGCATGGCTGATCGGTCAAAGTCGTTGCGGCTCCGTGCTCGCAGTCGCCGTGGTTGTTTCAAAAGTGAAACCGTTGTGGTGGGGAAGCGGGCATAGTTCGTGCCGTCCGTTCGGTCCCACATTCCTTGGTGTCGCAAGCGTGACTTCATCGTTAGGGCATTCGATGCCTTCGCCTGGATCGGGTTCATTCGCTGCCGTTCTTGAAGTGTCCGTGTCGTCGCTCAAGCCCTCGTCTTTTGCCGTTGTTTCGAGAATGCTATAATCGCTATCTGTCCCATACAAGCTGGCTCCGTTCGTCCCGAGTCCGCTTTCTCGCGGTTGCATCCTCTTGTACGAAATGGTGTTTCTCGTGGGAGTCTCGGTCGGAGCGCGGGTGCCGGGGATCTTCTTCGTTCTGTCTCGGACATGCCGCATGCGCTGGCCGTGTCGCTACTCGTTCACGGACCTACCTCCACGAGTGTTATGTAGTTCGTTCGCTGGACATCGGGCTGCAGCAGCGGGTGTCGGAGTGCTCGAACGTTCCGGTAGGGTTGAACCGCGTGCGCTGGGTCTTCCGTTGCTTGTGGCTAGGTGATTTCTGCGCTTGTAACATTCGCTGGCCAAGTCTGGATAGCAGCAGTGGGAGCGGAGGATGTCCCGAATAGCAGTTTTCTCCGTGTGCGCTGGCTTGGTGGCGTTCCGTGCGCTGTGCATTTCGTTCGCCGTGGTCAGCTCCACTGGTTCAAGTTGGATGTCGTTCGTCGCCTCTGGTGCGTTTCGTGCGCTGGGCGTCTCGTTTTATCTAGAAAACGCCCCTATAATTGGTGTGCGGTCGTTCGCCACGTATGGTGCATTTCGGCCGCCGTGCGTCTTGCTCGCTTGTCGTGGCCATATCCACCAATCTGGATGTAATGTCGTTGGTTGCGCGGACCGGCGCGGGTACAGGACGTGCAAAAAATGTACGTACTGGCTCCGTTGCGTTCCGTGCTCTCAGCGTTCCGTTTGTGTACGTCTGTACCGGAAGAGCGAGTGCCAGGAACGTGGTGCCTTCTGGCTCATGCACGCTGCGTACGTTGCGCGTCTCGTTGTTCGCTGCTGGAATGACCTGCGCGTGGGCGGTGTAGCTCGTGGGCGATGTAGCAGAGCAACGTGTGTTCGTGATCTCGCCAGAAATGCACTGACCTTCGATGCGTTTCCACAATCGTGGCGATTACCTGGGAGAGGTCCGGTGAGCCCCCAATCACAATTTTGCATGCGTCGTCTCGTCCGTGTGCGTGCCTTCGTGCATTCTGCCTGTGTCCGGATCTCGTGCAGTCCAGGAACCATTGGAAATGTGCCGCCGACTCTCGCCAGTTGTCTCTCAAAACTTTTTCGTTCGTCACGCAGCCTCCTGCTCTCAAACAGCGCCGCTTGCAGGGTCCTCTGCCGTTTGTTGTCGGAAGCAGCCTGAAGTAGCGTTGGCACATTCGTTCGCTTGGAGAGATGTTGACGTTCTCAGTTGTCCTCTAGAAGACGCAAGACGATGTCGTCCTTACGGCCAGAGCAGGGTAGCCCTCGTAATCGTAGTGCACTCACCAACTGTTGTTTCTTCGCAGAGCATAGGACGTAGCGTTCCGTTTAAGTCAGCAGTGTGTTGACCACCGCTGACATGGAGATTGGTGTAAACACACATGCATCATCTGCAAAATATCAGCGGCAATGGCAGCCTAGAACAAATTTAAAATCAATTTTAAAGTGTGGGAAACGCACCCGAGCAGCCAGCGGAGGACCTCCCGCAATCGACATTCACTCGATATTTTGTAAATAAACAACATCAATACACGTCACGAGTTATGTTGGCCGCTTCCGCACTTCCGGCGTTTCTCGCCGGCTCGCCGCTCCAATCGGAGGTCGGAGCTTCTGCTCTCGAGCAACGAATTACCCAATCGTTGTCGGCAGAGGCGCGATGATTTCGTCGGCTCATCGGGAAGCTGCCCGCGATCTATGTTCTACAGCGATTCCATTCACTCCATTTTTATTGGTTTTTTTAGACTGGACGCGAAGACACGCCGGCGACACCTAAAGCGCAATGAGCGAGCCGCACTGTCGCTGCGCGGGCAGATGAATGGATGTGAACATTATTAACTGATATATTATAGAGAGGTAGCTTGCAGGCTGCGGCCACGGCTGCGAAGTGGTGCAGGCCGGTAGCTTGTTACTGCTGCACTAAATGGGACCCAAGTCCCAAACATTAACAACCGTCGTCTGCATCGCCTACGAGAGCGGCAATCAATATCCGCCGCAGTGCTAAGCCGAAAGCATCTATAGGCTGACCTGTAGGCAGACTGGCCGGCTGCTCCCAGTGCTATCTTCCCATCCACTGTCTCGAGCGTCCTGCGTGGTTCGTAGCCGCGGCAGCAATTTGCACTCGCAGCGCCTGCCTCACGTCCAGGGTCACTTTTTATTTAAGCGGCTCACGAGGTCAGTGCATGGGCAGCTCTGCTCTGTGATATCTGTCTGACCGTCACTGGGTCAGCTTTGTTCACACAAAATCTCACGTTTTGCGGCGGCCGCTGAACCCGAAACTATGACTGGCCGCATTGAAAACGCTACTAATAAACAACCGCCGCACGCTGTGAGCGAATGAGGTTTCCACACGTCATAAGTACGTCTTTATATAGCTGCCCATCGCAACAAAAAAAACGAGATGCTAAATGTTTGTGTCAGTGCGCTTTTAAGGTAGCGCTCGTATCACTTATTTACGGTCGAACGCCACAACAGCCCGCTACAAGCATCACACACATCAGCAACGATTACCGCACAAAACATATCTTCTGTAAGAAAACACAGCAGGAGCACAACAAGCTCTTGCAAGCATATTTGGAGGTATCCGTGAAGCTGCAAGCCCGGGACGTTGACCTCTAATACAGCGTCCGGGCAGGGCGACGACACACAAATCGCAAACTGAGAAATAATTAGCCGCTTCCAGTCTGTCGAATCGAGACAGCTCTTCTCTTTCTTCATTATAAACAGGCTTGAGGCACAACGAAGCAAGATAAAGGTATTGCGAAATGGGTCGACAAAGGGCGACAGTATCTATCTTCCCGAAGACAACAGATCACGTCGACGTTACCCCTATTTCGCTCGTCCAGTCCACTGCGTCGGAAGATGCGGTTCCAGCAAAACGCCAGCTGCGGCCGCTAGTGTTTCCCAGTCGTCTTTCAAGCGCCACCCCATAGGTCTAAATCCCCAATTATATAATGATATGTGACTCAGCAATGTAATAGCAGTAACAACTAAGCTTGTAACCCGTCACGCGCGGATTGCAAGGTGCTGAAATGCAATGTGTGTATCAGCTCCGCTATGGTTTTACGTTGATTACTTGATTGGCTTTTTTATCGGGCCGGTGTTGCTGTCACACTTTGTTTTATTACGAAAGAGGAACCGGCGACTGCAATACCTCGTGCTACGCAGCGCGAAGTTTCAAGTTTCACGGCGCAACCGCCACAAGTTCTCCCTCCCTGATGTGTTTACTTTTGGCTAAGGCTTGCGTGTTCCTAACGGGGCGCAGGGAAAGGCGTCAGGGTGGCGCTGGTGGCGCGCCGCTTCTTTCTTTCTCTCCAGGCTATTTATATTTCTAGGGACCATACTATCACGGTGGTAGGAAAGGAAAGGAGCTAAGGGCAACAGCAATGCGATGCCTCTCATTGGTCGGTGGCGTGGGTTAACCGAGGTCAGCAAAGCAAAACAAACAAAAAGTGGATTTTTCGCCGCCTTGTGCCGTCGGTTGCACACCCTTCTTTTTACTTTCACGCTCGCGCTCCCGGTGCCGGCGCTCCAGCGAGGCGGCTCAGCAAAGAGGGAAGAAAATCGCCCTTCTGATGCATTTCTGACGCCGCGCTCTGGTGTTTTTTTTTATTCTTACTTTCATGACGTACGGTTCTCGTAATAGCTCGAAAGCGCGGCAACGTTTTAATTGTTCTGTGTTCCACTGTACATAGAAATAATGCACTGTCGACGCCGGTAGCGTCAGAAAGCTCACGGCTGTTAGCCAAGCTTGTATGGCTACGGTTCCGTGTATAATTCATGTCTGTAAATAAGAGCTCCCGAGACTCCATTTGTCTTCGAAGCTCGCGGGGTGCTGTAGCCTCAGACTTTCACTTTCGCTTTCTTATCACTTTCGTATTGATGTTTGGGTTCAAATAACCCTAATGTTTTATTTTTGTTCAACAACGCTCATAAATAGGAAGCATGTTACTACCTTTAGTAGCGAGGGAATATTTTGCCAATATGACGCTCTCGATCAAGAATTATTTTAACTTTTGGCCGAGCGGCTGAATCGCGGGGCAGTTGGCCAGTTGTAGAGAGGGCACGTTATGTACATAAGGCTACTTAACGGTGACCCCAGTAGCTCCCATGTATACAGCGAGGGCGTGATATAAGGTTGCAATAATAAATTATCTTTATGACGGACACAGACAGACAGACTGACAGGCCAACGTTGTCGCACTGAACTGACCAATAAAGGCTATGGTCTTTAAAATCAGCTGGAAAGAGACGCTGCCGCCACTGTTCCGCATTATGCGAACATTGCGCAACCGTACCCCTTGCAATCGCCGCCAGCCCGCAAAGTAAGAAATAAATAGAAAGACGAAAACCGGCTACCACGCGAAAAGCCAAAGAGGGAGGTCCCGCCGCGAGAAAGGGACAGGACAGGGGCGCTACGCGTCGTTGTGTCTATTTCCGTTAACAGCGCGGTCAAAACCCACACGGGTCTGACCTTAATCACTAATTTTTGTATGCGTGCGTGTGCGGTTAACCAGAGCGCCCGACACAAATTTGCTGCACCTGGTGCCGCACCGACGGTGGGCCCGATTCGCGCCTCGGTCAAACAGCCCGCGGCAGACGTGCCGCAACTTGGCGCCACACGGCGCCGCCGAGTCTACTCTCCTTTTCCCATCGAGACGGCCGCACCAAATCATGCCTGGGACGACCGGCCCGAAAGAGACACGCAGCGAGTAGACCCTGGAGACGGCGCCGCTGAGTCGCCTTCCCTTTCCTGTCGTGGCTAGGCTGAAGCAATCACTTCGCCTTCAAACTGCGGCCAGTGATAGTCCTGATTGGAAGGATTCGAAATGCACGCGGGTGCGGCGGAACCCCGGGGGTATAAAGCCAGTCCTGAAGCAGCGGCTGTGCGGCGGCATTTCATTGGAGGCACTGAGTTGTGAAGTGCTAATGCCTTTGTGCGTGCCATGTAACGCTCTCGCGACCTTTGTATGTATTGCATATAAATGCAGCCTAAACTCACCGTCGGCTCGACAACTTCATCGCTCCGCTCTGCGCCGCGTCGATGGCGGACTGAGCAGGGCAACGTCGCAACAGTGGTGACTGAGCTGGAATTGCCCAGTTCCTACAGTGTGTATGTATGTTTCGGGGGGGGGTGTGGAGAGGGTATCGCTGGCAGTCGAGGGCCACAGGGCACCCAGTTGCTGCTGGTGCTTGGCAGCCGTTACAGCAGTGTCGAACTTCTCTGCCGTGCTTCGTTTACTCGAGAACAATGTTTTGATGGCTTGCACTGTCGTCACTGTATTGCCGTGTTGGTGGGTTGGTTGAGCAGTGGAAATCTGCAGCTCTTATCTCGAGCAGCGCGGATGAAGCTGACAGCGATGGATCAAAAAGTGCGGTGGCGTCGTTATGTGCAATCCACATGTTTTACGAGACGTTCGAAGACGCGAGCTTAAGCGACAATCCCGGCGTCTGGCGTTGGCGTTCATCATTTCAAACCAAATCCTACACGAGCCACACCCCCCCCCAGTGCGAGCCTAAACTCGGCAGTAGTTGCTAGCGAGGGGTGGTCGCCCCGCCTGTAAACAATGGTTAAGGTAGGGGAATAACAACCACCGAAATTCACCGTTATCGTCGGCGCCCTCATTACACGGTGGCATAAACGAGAAGCGGCGAATGGGGTTGCCACTCGAAAGTAAAGCCATTCGAAAGCAAAACGCTCCTCCAGCGGCAAGATGCCAGAGCTCTTCGACAAAATATGCGAGGATAAACAAAGCGTCGCACGCGTTCAACTGGGTATTATGATGTCCGATTCACAACTCACAAACGTGCTTAGGTGTACCCGGATATTTTATTTCCATTGCTGGGGCAAATTCTACCGCCGCGCTTGCATGGTGGGGCTGTATGTCACTTGTAAATGGCACTACACGAGACCATAATACTAGCAAACCTGAGCAAAATTTTTCAAAACGGGAACCTAATAAAACCATATGGGCGCACGTACATCAGCCAAATTGTCGCTTGAATACGCACAGCGGAATGGTGCAGACAATTTCGGTGAGACAAACGTTACAAACCACGCAGTCGGTTTGACGCGAGTTACGTAAATTAACTGCGACTGCTGTAATGAGCGGTACTGCTCACAAAACGACTACACAGCGTGACATGCGTCTACGGAAACTTCTGAAGACCGAGAAAGAGGGACTTCAGTACGCCTAGTGCGTGCATTGTTAGCAGCCTCCACCACCTCTCCCCTAACACAACTGGAAGGGAGCAAGAGCAATGAAGCCGTCACGCGTTCACAGGCCGCGTAAACAAAAATTGGGCCCATCTCCCCGCGAGGGGGACTCGAGTAAATGCGTCGCATAGGGGGTGGGTGTATTGTGTTAACGTTTAGTGTTTGGGGAGTTGGTGAAAGTGAATGCGTTGTATCAGCAGCTTCTTGACGTAGTTTTAATGAGTCAAGGATATAAGGCGCTTTCGTAGCCTGCCATTCTGTGTCGGCTTTGTGGCGCAGTGGGTAGAGCACCACGTACATTGCGTTCCGCCCGCAGGGTCGAGGGATCGAAACCAGGCGCCGGATAGTATTTTTTATATAGTGTAGGGAAAGGGGTGCGGACGGGGACGGGTGCGGACTACGACTACGGACGTCAACGCGGGTGACATCGTGAGTTACTGAAATGCTGTGCTCTTAAAATAACTGCGGCAGTCAACAAGTGCCATAGGAGCAGAGCAACTGCGGCCGCGTTTCCCGCCGGGCCCTCACCCCCTCGTTTTTCCCTCTTCACCATGACCCCTTTGCGAGCGACCGCCGAGAAACGCTTACAGCGCCAAACGGGGACCGGGAAAGGAGGGAGTTGCAGTTTTCACTGTCCAATTTTACCATCCTTGACAGTTCAGCTGCACAGCGGCACCGCTAAATGTTTGCGACTAGTACACGCGCGTCCGGACTCGAGCTCGTGATAAAACTTGTTTGCACTACTGTACTCACGAGTGCATATACTCCAGAGTGCAGGCACTCGCAAAACCAGTATTAATGAGTATTGTACTCATGAGTGCTGTGTACTGTGTACTCCTGAGTTCTGTCTACTCACGAGTACTGAGTACTCATGAGCAGTCATACTCGTTAGTACTCAAACTCAAGAGTACTCATACTCATGAATACTGTACCCATGAGTACTCATACTCATGAGTAGTGTACTCATGAGCACTGTACTCACGAGTGGTGGACTTACCCCTGTACTCACTTGTCATCGTAGTCACTTTTTTTGCTGGGTGTGTACTCACTCATCATCGTACTCACTCGTGAGTTTGAGTACAAATGAGTACAAATGAGTGTACTCACGAGTGAGTACGCCGACCTAAGGGCATGGGGCTATGCGTTCGGTCGTGTGCTGTTCGGTTGTGGTTTACGAACTGAACCCCGTATGGGGTCCTGGAGGTTTATGCGGTGCAACACGGAGGGTCCAATGATGCGAAAAAAACAGTGGTTGCGACACCTGGTTGATTCCCCACGTCAGCTGTGCATTATTCTTGTGCCCACCTTTTAGTCAGGCTAGCCACCATTGCATCCAGCATTGTTGCGGCGGGAAAGGAGATTCGGGGTTATGGTTAGTATGGCAGTTTCGGGCACGACTGGTTACCCTATTTACTAAACCACTATGGGGGGGGGGGGCTAAGTAGCATCCATCATGGATCCCACGTAACTTCCTCAGTGGCGCAATATTCTACCCCAACCCCCACCCCGTAGCAAGGGGTGTCCAAAAAATGTTGAATTAGTCGTCATGGCAACGATGGGAAAGAGGAGAGAGGGGGCTGCGTCACCCACCTCGTACCCTGGGTGTTATTTTTTCCGGTTTTGTCGGCGTGGCGTCGCAATGGCGGCCCTCCAGCTACCGCTCGCTCAAGTTTAACGCCGCAATGGGGGCCGGCTATGGGGGGTGGCCGTGTAGCCACCCATAGACGGCGGCCGGCTATGGGTGGCTACAGAGTTTAGGAATTTTTTTTTAATAATAAAAAAATAAAACATGCAGAATAAGGTGGGTATACCTGTGCTGAAGTATTTGCGTATTGGTGATACGTTGTACTATTATTACCCAAAGCAGTGCCAGAACGGTATTTCTGGTTCTTTTTAACAGCATAGATGTTTCAAAACCAACTGCGCTTAAATTTCTCTTTACACAAATTAGATCCAAATAAGTAGTTAACGCTCTCAAAATGACCATTGCCAAATCCCAAGCCTCGCAAACCCAGAGCACGCTAGCTACCGTCGTTGAAAGTAGCCGCGACCGGGCGACGTTTGCACCTGTCAGAGAGTCGTTAAAAAGAAGTCCGAGCACCTTATGATGGAGAAGAGAAACCTGTCCCGCGCAGCTCGCGCTTCTCCGGCGACTTTCACTTCATTGGAATCCCCGTTTTATTGCAAAGCTGTATACCTTTATCCCTCAAGGGTTTTTTCGCGAGCGCTACCGTTAACAGAAAACTCCCCCAAACAAATGAAAGAAATTACTGGCACCACAGGAACCAAACCTGGACTCGGATAGAGTAACGGCGCAACAGCCCGTCGTCTTACCGACTAAGCTACGCCCACACCAAGAGACAACGAGACAGACGGTGCACTCAACGAGCACAGCGGCGGGTCTACAACCTGCACTCATACAGAACCCTCGTGTGAAGTTCACAATATAGATCAGAAAAGGATCGAAGAGAAGAATTCAAGACCGCCTCCAACAGGCCGCCAACGTAGTTCAGGCCTGTGCAAAAAGTTGCACACTAGCCGGCGCCCCCCCCCCCCCCCCCACCAAAAAAAATCCGTGCTCTCACTCCTGCAAAATAGGCTACGTGACACAGCCGTGGACACAAAGAAATCACTGGATGGACATAGCATCCTTTATTCTTCAGCAATTAAGATATTGCCGCGAACCATGTATGGGTTTGTTTATTTATTGTTTGCTTTTACTGCCCGGGCACACCCGGCTCTGTTATCTGTGTCCCAAGTGAAGCGCGTCTTCTATTCTTTATTTTTATGCTGCACGGGCTATCTCATTCAGATAAGTAGACTGTTCCGTCTTCACGTCACTAGCCCAGAATAATCCTCTCTGATCTACAATGTTCTGGATATAAATCGACGGCTTCAGAAACACTGGCGCCGAAAGATGAAAGCCTGCAGAGCAAACGCCGCGGCATTCGAATCGTCGATGCTCGCCTTCGCCCGCCACTTTGTTGACTGTTGCTTCGCCGACTGTATTCTTTGAGTTGTTAGGGGAGCACAAGTTCGCTCCAATAAATTTCTTTTCCTTGAAGACAACTGCGTCGTCTTTGGCCACGTGACAATATTGGACATGACCTATTAAGATAATTGCAAAAACAACCAACTAATTCAAAAACTAGAAGCAACCACAGCGCAAAACATTAGGATGCTTCGAAGGATTGCTAATCAGAACCACGGCATAAAACAGCAAGTCATGCTATGCTTGATCGAAGCGTCCACTGTTTCTTAAATCACCTATGTCGCCCCCTACGCCAGCGCGAGACATTCTCGACACGTAATGTTGCGTTTGAATAAAGTTTTTTTCTACTCCTCCTACACCATCTTTAAGGTGCGACAAACTCAGAAGATACACACCATCTCCGCAAAGCGTACAAACAAGCCCTAGCTTTTCCCGCAAGTACATCAACAACGAATATGTCAACTAAGCGAATATATCTACTTAGGCCAAGTTGTGACCCCAGATCCCAAGCGTGAGGCGAAGATGATTAGAAGAATAAGAATGGGGTGGAGTGCATTCGGCTGGCATTCTCTGATAATGAATGGCAGCCTACCATTGTTCCTGAAGAAGAAAGTGTATGACAGCTGCATCTTACCGGTACGCACCTACGGGGCAGAAACTTTGTGGCTGACTAACAGGGTTCAACTTGAATTGAGGACGACTCAGCGAGCCGTGGAACGAAAGATAATAGATGTAACATTAAGCGACAAGAAGAGAGCGGAGTGGGTCAGGAACAAACGCGTGTTAAGGACATATTAGTAGAAATTAAGGAGAAAAAATGGACGTGGGAATGGCATCTAATGCCAAGGCAAGATAACCGTTGGTCATTAAGGGCAACAGAGTGGATCCCTAGAGAAGGCAAGCGTTGCAGGAGGCGGCAGAAAGTTAGATGGGCACGTGAGATGAAGAAGTTTGCAAGGATCAGTTGGTCGCAGATAGCACAGGAGTGGGATAATTGGAGAGAACACGGCTAGGCATTACCCCCCTCCCTGGATGCCACATACTCCAGTGTCTAGGCTACGCACATCCTCAAACCTTCGAAACGACGTAGGACATCCAACTGGACATTGGGTCAATGCTGCGAGTACCCCCACTTTCACGGATCATGAACCCTCAGCACCATGAAGGGAGAAGACAAGCCAGAGCCCAAGACCTAAAAAAATTGGGCCCATCTCCCGCGAGGGGGACTCGAGTAATGGGCGTCGCATAGGGGGTGGGTTGTATTGCATTCACGTTTAGTTTTTGGGGAGTTGGTGGTAGTGAATGCGTTGTATCAGCAGCTTCTTGACGTAGTTTGAATGAGTCAAGGATATAAGGCGCGTTCGTAGCCTTTCATTCTGTGTCGGTTTTGTGGCGCAGTGGGAAGAGCACCATGTACCTCGCGTTCCGCCCACAGGTAGTGAATGCGTTGTATCAGCAGCTTCTTGACTTAGTTTGAATGAGTCAAGGGGGGTATAAGGCGCGTTCGTAGCCTTCCATTCTGTGTCGGCTTTGTGGCGCAGTGGGTAGAGCACCATGTACAATTGCATTCCGCCCGCATGGTCGAGGGATCGAAACCAGGCGCCGGATAGTATTTTTTATATAGTGTAGGGGGAGGGGTGCGGACTGCGTCTACGGACGTCAACGCGGGTGACATCGTGAGTTACTGAAATTCTCTGCATTTAAAAACTATACGGCGAATGTACCACCACGGTGTACACGGATGCAGCGGACTACGCACGCGCGGACACCTAAACTGCAGTTATCGCAGCACCCACGGCCCTCATCACGAGCATAAGCGGAAGAGACAGCGATCGCAATAGCCATAGCGTGGACTCAAGCGAGTACCATCAACACTTACTCCCCAGCAGCTTCTCGTACTCACATCGTGGGAAGAATTTCCAAAAAAAGCAATGCAGGTTCTAGCCCAGAGTCACCCCAAAAGATACCTATGAATAATTTAGGCGCCCTCCCATTTGTTGCTCCCGGCAACCAAGCAGTACATGCGTTCACGCGATATTTCTAGAAGCGGGCACCCTTGGGGATGACGACCGGGCAGATCACCCTCTCACTACTTGCAGCGACACAACGCAAAAGTACAAGCTATCCCGATTCACTTACCCGTGATGAGCTGACTCCCTGTGCAAAGACCAAGAAGTGACCTTCCGCCATCTGCAAACAAACACGTTCCCACACCCCACGAGACTACGTGCCATTCACCCACACCCTATACCGACGGTGCAATTACTGTGGCCCACGTGCTACTCTATATCATACGAGTAAAGATGGTTGTGGTTTGTTTCCCCGAAGTCCGGTGTCCATCAGGAACCCAATCGCCCAGGCTCCGGTTGATTCAGGAGGGGGCTGGCAGGGCGATCGTGTTGAAGTTCTTGGAGACGGCGGTCGAATTGACGAACTCGAGGCGTTGGGGTTGATTAAGTGAAACGAAGAGTTTATATACAGCTATTTACAGTAGGAAAACTGGGTACATGAGTAATAAATGGAAAAACTTCAAACTTCAGCTAGACGCTAGCTCCAAGTGCGCACAAATCACTTGAGCTTTTCAACTTCGTCTAACTCTCCTATCCTCGGAGCGTACACAAACCGCTCGAGAAACGACGGCCAAGACTCTGTCTCGCCGCAAGATCCGTCTAGTTGCCCGGTATGGCGCTGTACCCTAAACTTCCGACGCGATCTTAACCTCTAGCCTAGGGGGCTCGCTAATCCCAACCTACCTTTAACGGTCGAGTCTCCTTGTCCCGTCGGGAACTGCCCAGGTAAGTTCTCAGACAAGAACGATTTCTAACGGCCAAGTTCGGCCTCGAGCTCACGCTCTTCGGGAACGCCCCTGTAGCGTTCGATACACGCGTAAGGGAGTTCCCGAATTCACGTAGACAGCTGTTCACTCAGCGAGGTACGGAATATTCAATGAGTCGCCGCCATCTTTGGTCAATCGGACCGCTCGCGGGCCAGCAAGCGCGCGCGACCCCGCGGGGTGAGAGCGAAAGGCGGCGACAGTGCACTGTGCCGACGGGGCGCGTTAACAATGGTGTCTCGCGCTGCGCGCGCTTCGACGCCGGTAATTCCACCTCCTCCGTGCGTCACGTCGACGATTCTCGGAACCCGGCGGCGCCGTCTGCGTTCTCAATGGGGGATTATCCCCGTGGTATTCGGTGGGCCAGACAATCCGTCTCCGTGCGCGCCGTAAACGAATTGGCGACGGCTGCGGCGTAGAGTCCACAGTGTTGAGCCTCAGACAGAGTGGGCGGGTTCTCACGCGCAGCCCGGGCGCCTGGCCGCCTATCTCATAAGTGGCCTTACAACTCCCCCCTCTAAGAGGGTTACTGGACCTCTTGGTTAAGTCAACCCGAAAAAAATAAAAAGGGCCACTCGTTTCAGCTCTCCTTCAGCAATAACAGCGGAACAAACAAACAAAAACACGTGGAAGGAGCTAGGTATAACCAGAAATGAGCCCCCTATCATTTCTGCAGTTCAGCCGATCCGAACGCTCTCTCACTAAGCTACAAACATACCTATTCACTAGCCGTTCAAACAGGACGGAATACTCTAGCAAAACCGAAAACGCAAAAAATTGCTGAAACACTAAGTGCAAGTAAAAGAAATTGGGTCGTGTCTCCAGGGCGCGTATATGCCACGAACAACGAGGCAACTCAACCTGTAACACTGATGCGCGCTATAACAGCAACCACGCACAAACATTCCGGCACTCGACAACAAGAACCAAAGGAATAAGGACTGGCAAAGAACACGGGCAATTTTGAAGTCAACAAAAATGAAACGTTAATAAAGTTTCCATTGTCACTATGCGCACGCACGCAAAGGTCCCCCTTGACGGCGTAGCATGGTAGCGTTCCTTTAGGAATGTTCGGCTGTGCTTTTGCTCACTTGCGGTGCACAGATGGTTCAGTTTGGTGCGCGGATCGAGCACCCAATGCATCTCGTCACGCACAACCACGGCACACACTCACACACACACACACACCACCGACGAAAAAGGACGGGCGAACGGGAACGTTCACGTCCGTCGTGGCGGTGTCAAGGCTGGGAGGCAATTCAATTATGGCCTCCCCAAGCTACATACTGAAAACAGGGTAATGCATTCCAGTATTTCCAACCTTTCTGCAGATGATCCGGACCGTGTAGCGTTGCAATGTCAACGCAAGTCTCGATAATTTAGCCCCATGAGGCGAACACAACTTCGGGGAAGACGGAGTGGTATCACAAAATGCGATACTGTTTCCTGCCCCATAGTGCACGCGGCCATGCCTCTCCAATGCCTAAACGTACGGCAATGCCGCGTGCTGGCTGGCGGGTGAGCGAAGGGTTGATGCTGGAGCGGAATGTCGCCCCGCGAACGCGACGACCTTCTCGGGGTCATTCTTTCCCTTACGTTTAGACTGCCCCGCTGCAAGCCAACCCTCACCAACATCTGTTATTACCAAAAACAGCTCGGATAGGCTATGTGCATTCTGAGCAGCGGCCTGACCAAGACAGTTTTAAATTCGGAGCATTTCTTAGTCGCACGATGTCGCGCTTCGGCGTCGGCGCCGTCCACACGCTCACTGCGCATGCGCGTCGCGTCGAGGCACAGGTGCGCATCTCTCCCCCATACCCTCCTCGCTCTCAACAACAGGTGCGGCGGTGCGGGGAGGAGCGCGTGTACCCCGTGCGCTCCGTCGCTCTCAACAACAGCTGCGGCGGTGCGGGGGAGCGCGTCTGTGCGCGCATGCGTCGTAGCTACGCGTGCGCTGCGTCGCGCTCAACAATAACGGCGGCAGGGCGTGTACACGTGATAACGGCGTGGTGGGTGCGTGGAAAGTTCGCGCGCTTGTGTACGGAAGTGTGCGCATGCGCGTCTCTCCCCCCGTACTCCTCTCCCTCGAACGCGGGCGGTGTGTATATAAGCGGCGGAGCGCGCGTTCGGAATTCAGTCAAGGGCGTCTTTGCTTGGCTATCGCTTGACTTGACGCTTTGCTTGACTCGAGTAGATGCGATGGAAGCAACGTCTTCACCAGTTACGCAATCGCACGACCGCTCCTCAAAGACCCCTTGACAGTGCACTTTAGCGACCACAAAGCAGTCATCCTCTCCGTCCAATACAACGACGGCACCAAGCAATAAAGACAGACTTTAACTTTACACTCCTTGCCTTCGCTTCTCCTTCATTCAATAAATAAGAATAATAAAGACGAAATAGCAATTAAGCATTCCCAAACCATACCCAATTACGCAACATTCACGCGATACCCCCACCACTCTGCGACGCATTTACTCGAGTTCCCCCCGTGGGAAGATGCGGGCGGGTTTTTTAGCTCTCCCGGCATGCACTCGTCCTGGCACAACTCAGAACTCGGTCCTGTGACACACGGCCCGGTCGCAGAACTTAGTGCGTAAACCCTTCCAGCGCGGCTCCCGACTAAATCTCGGAAACGGCCCCAACCGACCATAAATCTACGAAGCTCCATCGCAGACACTGGTTTTGCGAGACCGCTGATTGCGTCTCGTTCCCGTGTCCCTCGGCAATCTGTCTCCTCACATGTTTTTTCCTCTCTCCTTCCAAACCTCCTCGGGAGCTCTCATTCTTTGTTCCGCAGTCTCCACGCATGCGTTTTGGTGGTTTTCCATCAGCCTCCTCGGGCACGCTCTCACCATCAATACTACCAACCCACGCGACATCTCCGTATCGTTCCTACCTCTTCAAACGTTCTGAGCTCCCCATCCTCGTCTTCTTGCGTTCTCTCTCACTTCCTCTTCCATTTTCTTGTTCAACCCAGTTCTCTCTCTTTAACTTCTTTGAAGCTCGAATCGGACGAGCAGTCCATTGAATTGGAGCTGGAGCGGAGAACACGCCCTTGTCGGACACCCGCGAGCAGAAACAATGGGGCACAACCCAGTGGCGACAGCGAAGTGTAATGGTTCCGGCCAATGTTTGGAAGTTGAACTGCGATCTAAGCAGCTCGAGGCCATTTACCGGTGTGGAACGCGTGGAGCGGACTGAGGAGTGACGAGGTAAGCGCGTCCTCCTGCGGTGTAATGAGGCAAAAGCAGATGGCGGCCCTAAACCCGCGAACCCCTTGCTCGCTCCCATACCGGACGCGCTCGCGGACGAGCTGTTCCCGGCAGTCGCGACGGCCGCTTATCTCGTTCTCGCGCGGCTTCAAATTGAAAAACGGGCTGAATTGGCATAAGCCTGGAGCGGCTCCAGAAGGCAGACGCCCTTACACCGCCCGGTATCACCGGACGCGGACATCCGCGTCCCCACGCGTTCGCAGAAACAATGGGGCACAGATCCAGCCAGTTGTATGGCGACAGCGAAGTGTAATGGTTCCGGCCAATGTTTGGAAGTTGACTCCAACATTGCGATGACAAAGTAAGCTACACCACCACAACAGCCAAGAACTCCCACTCACCCGACCTTCCGTGGTCGGCTTCCGCGTCGTTGGCCCCGTGCGCTGGCTTGGCTCTCTGCTCCACTCCGCGCGGAGTTCGGAACTGCCGATGAGGGCGGGCTGGCGTCTGCTTGCTGCCCCTGGTTGTGGCCTGGGATTTCTTCTGCCAAATCCTGTCGGCTGCGCCAGTAAAGATTGTTGTGGTTCGTTTCCGATGTCGATCGGAACCCAATCGCCCGGGCTCCGGTTGATTTGGCAGGGGGCTGGCAGGGCGATGGTGTGAAGTTCTGGAGACGGCGGTCGAATTGACGACTCGAGGCGTTGGGGTTGATAAAACGAAGAGTTTATATACAGCTATTTACAGAGTGTACATGAGTAATAAAAGGAAAAACTTCAAACTTCAGCTAAGCGCGTCGAGGTAAACTCTCCTATTCTTGGAGCGTAAACCGCTCGAGAAACGACGGCCGAGACTCTGTCTCGCCGCAAGATCCGTCTTGTTGCCCGGTACGGCACTGTACCCTAAACTTCCGACGCGATCTTAACCTCTAGCCTAGGGGGCTCACAAATCCCAACCTAGCTTTAACGGTCGAAACTCCTTGTTCCGTCGGGAACTGCCCAGCTCAGCGCTTAGACAAGAACGATTTCTAGCGGCCAAGTTCGGCCTTATAACACCTCGAGCTCACGCTCTCTCGGGAACCCCCCTGTAGCGTTCGTACACGCGTAAGGAAGTTCCCGAATTCACGTAGACAGCTGTCACTCAGCGCGGTACGGAATATTCAATGAGTCGCCGCTATCTTTGGGTCAACGGACCACTCGCGGGCCAGCAAGCAAGCGCGACCCAGCGGGGTGAGAGCGGAAGGCGGCGACAGTGCACTGTGCCGACCGGGGTGCGTTAACAATGGTGTCTCGCGCGGCGCGCGCTTCGACGCCGGTAATTCCACCTCCTCCGTGCGTCACGTCGACGATACTCGGAACCCGTCGGCGCGGTCTGCGTCCTCAATGGGGGATTATCCCCGTGGTATTCGGTGGGCCAGACAATCCGTCTCCCGTGCGCGCCGTGAACGAGCCCCCAGACAGAGTGGCGGGTTCTCACGCGCAGCCCAGGCGCCTGGCCGCTGATCTCATAAGTGGACCTTAGAATACGGTCTGGTAATTCCAGAGTAACCCAGATTTGAAACCAATTCCCAGTCCCTACGAGCAGTGGGAGAGTGAACTTGCCAGCTCTGACCCGAATAGGTACTTACGGCTGACCGAAAGGGCGAAGACGGCGGGTAGAACCAATGCTGTGCTGGAATAAGGGCCTTGCCGACCTACCAGCGCTACAGTCTAATAAAGTTTTTCCTCCCCCGCCACATCCTCGTGTGAATCGCAAACCGCATAATATATGTCAACGGCGGTTAGGTGGTTTACATTAGCAGCGAACTGATCAGCGTATGAAGATGGCGAGGGCGGAGCAGGGCGCTCCTTGGCGGCGACGCATGAAACAAGACAGATGTGGAGCAGTTAAATAAGATTACGCCATAGCCGCGCGCGCCGCCCTCCTCCTCATACTTCCCCAGGTGCTGTTCTACACTTTCTTTCTACCTTCATTGCTGCGTTCGGTACGTCCCTCGGGTAAGTTGGGGATGCCGTTTACAGCTTTGCAGCCAACCACCTTCACAGCATGTAGTGGAGCCAATTTGTTGTATTTCTGAGTTTTAATTGGAGGTCACAATAACCGGCTTCAGATGACGAGTTCCCCAGCTCAACTTCTATATGGACCGGGCTGGTATCGCATCTTCCTCTCGATGTGCTGTTTGCGGGTAACATGAGACCTTAGAGCACTTTCTCTTGGATTGCCGCGGTTTTTCTGTAATGAGGTAACGTCCACTTGTCACGTCATTGCCATGAATTGGTCTTCCTATTTACCTACCTGTACTACTATCCTTTAGGGTCGCATCACTGAAATATTGTCACTAAGGGGCGGTTGAAACCATTCATGCATACTTATCCGAGACCAGGCGCCGGCCCTGTTAGCTTTGATTCTTGATAGTACCTTTTCCGGACGAAAAAGCTCATTTTTCTATTACAAACTATATTTTGAATTTTTAAACAATTCTTTCTTGTAATCATGCGCTCTTTCTAAATTTGAATTGTTAGTTTGCTAAATTTCAGTGGTTGTAAGCGGGAGCATTAGCCGCCTTGCAATTTGGTTCAGAACACGCCAATCTTCACGAGCCCTTTTCGTTGAGCGTGTTCGTGTTAGTATCACGGTATTTTCCATTTCGCACTCTTTTTATGCGTACTATATAATGCCATTATTTTCACGTTGCCACAAATTTAAGTGCGGTTCACCTTTAAGCTAGGCCTCAGTTCATTGGTGTTGGCAAAAAATAGAAAGGAAAAAAACTCCCCCTGCACGAGGCGCCTGGCACGACCTTCGCGCCGTGGCTTTAGCAAGAATTACGCCCACCTCCCCTCGCGGGAACCCTGGTGTGATGTGACGCTGAAGGGGGTTCCATTGGCGTCGCATCAAGCAATCGTCGGGTACGGCAAGAAAGCAAGCGCAAGTGCAAGCGCGGACGACCGTAGACTGAGAGACCGGCCGGAGCGCGGCACTCCGCTTCTATGCGCAGCGCGCCCGAAGGAGAGAACACCGCGGAGAGAGAGAGTACTGCACATGCGCACAGTGCGCAGCGCGACCGCAGATGTTGGGAGAGAGTGTTCGCTATCGGAGAGAGGAGAGGAGGCGAGCGGAGGAGAGACGCAGCTGTGTGGACGCGGACGACGGACGGACGCACGCAGGACAGGGCCGCCGGCAAGAGATGCTCCTCTCAGCGTCTCATTTAAAATACCAAGCACACGGGACCGTGCGGCTACTGAGGACCGCCCGCCATCGCCACACCTGCGCGTGGACTTGAGCCACGTGAGCAGCTATCGCCGTCATCCGCGTCGTCTTCGGCGCGGCGGACAGGTAGCGCGCCGTTTGCTTCATCAACCACCTCCCCCCTTCGTGGATCACGAGGCCGTTGTGTTGCCCACGGGACGCTTTTGGTCGGTTCAGCTTGAAAATTCGGGGGCGGTGTCATGCCGGCTACCACGGCTTGGCGGTCGTTAATGTCGAGGATGACAGTCTTTGGTTCCGAAGTTACCGTGCAAGGAACGTGCATAGACTAGCTAGTTCTGCTTCCTCTCTCCTGGGATCCGCTGTCAGTGCGGGAAGAAAATAGGTCAACCCCAGCTCTGTTCCAGTCTAGCACCAGTAGTGCAAGCTGCACCATTTTTAAGTGCAGAGCACTTTAGGGGCTCGTCTTGTCTTCGTAGCTCGCTGTAACGGTCCATGTCAAATGACTGCCGCCAATAAGGCGGTGCCGCAGGATATACGGACCCAAGTAAAGCCCGGACTTCCATTGTGGACCGTCCGCAGAGGCTCCGAAAACCAAGAGTTTAAAGAGCCATAACCTTCAAAACTCATGAAATGATAACGCTTGTCATGCATCTCCCCGTTGTTTAAACGAAAAAAAAAACTGCAGGTACCTTTCACGCAAAATATATGTAATTAAGCGGCAGCACCCGCGTTCATTTAGTTCTGAACGCTCGTTGGGTTGGTTGTTGCGATAGTAAGCGACAAAAAGTGGCAGTGCAACGCCGGCACATCAGGGAGGGAAAGCAAGCACAAAAATAACACAACTCTCCCTGGCGACTGTTTCAGCATGGAGAGTGCGAGCACTACCGAGAAAATTTGAATACCTTTGAGTGGTAGCAGAGACGGGAAAACGCCGCTACAGCCCATTATCGGGAATTACTTTCTCTGCACTTCCGTCAGCCTTCACGTTGAGTGAAGCAGCTTTAATTTGTTTATTCAAACTTCACTACCATACCGATAAATGGTATATACGGTATATAAATTTTAGCATCATGGCTTTTTCTACTTGAACGTTTAATGCGCAAACTCCACGAAGACGAAGAAAGAAGACGAGACAATGCGGATTGTCTCGCCTTCTGTCTTCGACTTCGTGTAGTTTGCGCATTAAACGTTCAAGTACGATATACCAACTCGCCCAAACCTATACCTTCTAAGGCTGTTCTTACATTGCTCCTCTAACAGGCATAACGCGACAATGCATCATAACAAACAACAATGATATTGGAGGAAGAGTTCACCGGTGGTAGTTTACTTCCATCGGGTTCCTCCTCGTCCATAACTTTGAGGAGCTCCGGCACTTGCTGTGGGACCGCTAAAAACGGGGCCGGGGAACCAGAAAAACACGACAGCTTGAGCGTATTTATCAGGAAAAAGTCAGCTTATATATTTACCAACTGCTTGGAATAATATATTAATTCCGATGAACTGTTCCAAATTACTGTGACACTAGTATCAATTATGGCTTTTTCAACAACACAAGTCTGCGGGCTAGCGCATGCAGACACAGTTCCCTGTATGATCAAAAGTATTTCTGAACACAGTTGCTTTCCCGTCAACTTTTGGGATCAAGAAACTCCGAGGTGTTAGTTTTTCTCTTCGGGCTGCATTTAGCGCCGGAGGACTAATGGTGAATCCTTCAGGGTTTCCTCATGTTGCAAACAGCGGCACGTTGAGAACTATTCATTACAACCACAATACTTTGCGAAAGCCGGTCCTTGCTTCAGTAAGCTCGGGAGCTGTCGCTTGCCCAACTGCTCACCCAGACAGAGTCACCTTAGTATGGACAGCCCATTCCGGGGTGGCATGTCACGCCACCGTGCAGGGGAGCATCTCTTTCCATGACGCTCGCGTATGGGCGGGGGCTTAGGCTAAGAGCGTCAGTGATGACGTCCCCTTAATGGTTCCTTTTGAGCTGTTTTACCAGTAAGCAGGGGAATTCGATGAAGGTGAATGGTGCCCCGTGGCAGCTTTTGTGTTCCAAGAAAAATTTTTGTGTCCGTCGTTGGTGCTTTCAGTCAACGGCAGTAAACATGCGTGAAATGGCTTATGCGTCTTAAGACCCGGTGCGCAGCACTTGTGTTCGAAGGTGCGTTTGTGTGCGTCTCCGCCTTGTTTCAGCTAACCAGTTGGCACTCTAAACGTCAGCATACGTGCGTGGAGTCCACGTTCGTGACGCGCCAGGGCACTGCTTTAAATGTTTTTTTGTTTTTTTTGGTGGAAGTTCTGCGGTGATAGAGCGCAGCTCTGACGTGTTTTGTGCGTCTACCCCGCTTCAGCTGATGAATTTGTTCTTTCCAGTCAACAGCTGATGTGAGTGAATAGGGTGATGATCAAGGCTCCGCTTCAAGTGTTTTTTTTTTCTGTTCCTCCCGTACGAAGTTATGCGAAGCTGGCTACAGCAATGCGAATTTAGGATTACAACCCATTTTCCCGTAAAGGCTGCGTACGCGCTCTGTTTTTTTTAAAAACAGAACTCGGTGGTTGGTTTACAATCGTCAGTGGACTTTTGAATGAAACGGCAATATCGCTGCACTAGAGTTTCCTTTGCGAGGTAAATATTGTCCATTCCCTGTTAGCAACCTCAAGAGCGCACTATGTTGAAAGATATTGCCAAAAGAAAATAACTGACTTTTGAGGTAGCACAGTTTGAGCCATCACTCTCGGTTCATTTAGCGTAGTCATTGACATCGTTCAGAAAGACATACCCCAGAGAAAATGTGAGCTGGCGCCAGCTCTTTTATGTACTTTAAATTCCCAGGTGAGTTCAGCTGTACCCCGCTGGCATATGTTCGCTAGTACCAGTAGTGAATTTAGACATAAACCAGCTCGTACCAGCTCCTATCCACTCTCGGGTACAGATGGCAGTTCAGTATAGTTATATTCACGTCATTGATGTGTGAAACGTGGAATTGAAATAAGTAATATTTCTTAGCAGGGCTGCCTCCCATAGAATTTTTCGCACGTAGCTCATACGTTTTTGACTTCTAAAGCAATTCATAACCTAAATGATCACGGAACACAAGCGCTATGTAGCACATGTTCATTTACAATCTTCAGAATTAAAACAATCAACAGTTTTTTTAGAAGAAATCAGCCATGTGGTCATTAATTACTATACTGGAATGCAGACGGAAAAAAATTCAGGTGAAACTTCAATGCGTACTGTGCACATACTGACCTGTTTAATACATTAATCGAAACAAATTATGCGCATTTCCTTAGTGTAACTTTCGGCAATGTCTGAGGTGCATAAAATCCCTGAAATCATGACTAAGGCAGATTCCTTTAAACCGAGTGACCCATTTGAAACACAGGGCCCATTACTCTGTCTTGAATAACGCTGGGTGTGTCACTACGATGAGACGAAATTGGACGGGATGAGGCATCTAGTTAACGATAGAATTACCATGTTATGAGGATTACGACCAGCCCAGGTATACGTTAACAAACATTAGTCAATTAATCATTGTGTAGCATTTAAATTGCTAATGAACTCTTCACACTTAAAGGAACTACAGGCAGCCCTGAAACATTTCAGTAGGAAAGGGGGGTGTACGCACACACGGTGTGGGTGTTTATATGCAAGGCTTAGGTTGGAACAAACTAACCAAGTTGGCAAATGAAGAGAGCGTTTCTTGCGAGGTCAAACGATTAAGGTCTCAATATTCGTGGACCGCCGTTTGTGCCAAACGGGGATGCACTTCCTATACCAGTGCTTCCATTTTTCAAGGGCATTGTAGCAGTCTCCGCAATGTCAATTGGCATGTGGCTTGAAAAATACGGGTTAACGTTTGCGCATGTTCTCTGGAAGTTGCACACCCTCAAGTACACCAGCGGTGCCCTCGAGGACACCAGCCAGCTCGCATGGGGCCGTCCGATGTCCACGTTCAAACCTCTTCCCGCAAACAACGAGCATGTCATCAGTAAGTGCACGACACCCATAGCTGCGCGTGCAAGACCCCTCCCCCCGTCCTTCCACTCCAATCCCGCGCACGTATAAACCGGAAAAAGGTTATGTCCGCATTCTTAGAAGTAAAAGACAGGCAAAAATGTCCTGCTGAAATACCTTTGAGCTAAACAAGTAATATTGGTTCACGCCGGTGTTCCAAGCAGGCAAGTTGGTGTTCATTTGGCAAGTATTCGCAGCTACTCGAAGATGGAACTTGAGGCAGTAACGGCGGCCGCTACATGTTCCGTGGCTGCTGGTGGCGGTCGTTTTTACGCCAATTAGGGCTGCTGTGCATCCTCTGCAATCATCCGATGACAGCGCTGCTCCCTTTGTCACCCGATTGCGCAACCTGCGAGAGAGAGAGAGGAATTTTATTGAAATGAAATAAACACAGAAAGGTCGGCCTGACGGTAGTATATCTCGCCAGCTATTCTGTCTGTGGGAAGGGAAAGTGGAGGAAAGTGGTATCGATAGTGGTGAGGGGCATAACAGTTGCAAAAGACGGTGTTCGAACTTATTCCCCCGAAGACGAAGAAGTAACCGTGCATAAAAGAGGATGATGAGGAACGATGGCGGCGGTCGGACGTGTTCTGCTTGTGATGTGATGGAATTATAGTTCTTTTCCCTTAACGAATGCGTTGTAGTCGCGAGAGACGGGTCGGAGGTGGCGAGGAAAAGTTCCGGAACGGCACCGAGTAAAGCGACTTCACCGGAATGAAAGCTTGGCGTGTTTGGCGTGTACTGCTTCACCGCGAAAGAAAGCTCCTGCATGGTAGCCAGAGTCTGTAAAGGTTCTGAATGTTTGAATGAACGAAATGCTCAAAATATATTGGCAGACCTTCCCCGAGTGGTGCGAGGCTGAAGGAACAGCGCTTTTGCCCACACTGCCAGCCAATCACAGGAGAGAGGGAGCAGCGGGACTGAGCAGTGCAATCTCCTTTTGGACGCCGCTGCATATCAAGGACCATGACAGTATGCACAGTGGTACATTCAGTAGCAATCGTCATCATCCCTTTTGTTGTGGTCTTCCAACGGCACAGGCGCTAATGGCAAATCCTCTTGTAGCACGACCTCGCCTTGGTACCTCCACTTATTCGTTAGCCGGTCCGGTGGCCGTCTCCACGTGTGGATTGCGAAAGGGTGGCATTACAGATTCGTGCCCCACTCTGCAGTTCTTCAGAAACGCGGGAAACTAGTCGGACGGATACTAATTCTTCTTCCAATCCGGTTGCTAACCTCACCAAAGACAGCCTTGTGGTTGCTATTGTAGACCGCTAGAAGCACGCCAATCATTTGCAAGCTAGCCAAGTCCAAAGTGCCAAAGAGCTAGTCTATGGACGTCCCTCGTACGGCGACGAACGTGCCGCCGCGAAGCCGCTGCCGCCGAACGTGTCAAGCCCGCTTACGTTGCCTCCCTCCGACCCACCCAGTCCTTCCCCGTGTCAACGACCCCGATCGGGAATTCCCAAGCTCAACCGACAAGAAGCGTCACGTGGGTAGCACAAAGGCCAAGCGGACCAAGGTCAAGCTTCCATTCCCTGCAGTTTTAAATGATCGCGTAGGCAGATATAATATGATCGGGAATCGCGGTGTCCCAGCGCAGTGCACGAGACAGGGTACCAGCGTTACAGGCTTTCACAACGGAACTGCCCGTGCTGGGCGGGCGCACCAAGCACGCGCCGCTGATGTCTTGATTTTCCTCATCTTTTACAGCCGGCGCCAAGGTGCCAGCTGAGTGCGTTGACGAAGCGGCGCTGCAATATCAGTATAGTGTACATCTGCACGTTGAAATTTTAAGTGCAATGCACTTCTTAAGCGACCCTGAACCTGCGTCCACCGGCGATGTCCGCTTCACATACCCACGTGGGGGATTGGCCAGGAATCTCCTCGTCTTCCTTGGCAACGCGGGGAGATGGGCGCGCGCTGCCTGGCCGCTGACATGGCACATACCCACGTGGGGGATTGGCCAGGAATCGGGCGTGAGAAGGGCTAATGCACCCGCTTAAATGCATCTTTCTTTCTTTGCAGTTGTGTGTGTGTGTGTGATCTCTCTTTCGCGAACATTACCGAACCGCGCAAATTCAACTCGTGCATTCGCATTTCACATTCTTCCCCTCGGAGAAATCCGGGAATTTTTTCATAGCTGAGACAGCGGCAAGGACAGCCATTGTATTCTAGATACTTACCAGAACCGTCGGTAAATTAGTACTACCATTAAAGTTTAATCCAGCAGTCCCAGGTCAAATTGAGAGGAAAGCAGAGCTGGCGAGGGTGGAGATTCAATTAATAGCCACCTGACGGAGTTCGCCATTCGTTTACCCTTGCAATATTTCGCCACGCAATCTCCCACTGTCGCCGGCAGCCATGGGCAAGTCGCTATCTAAAAAGCCGGTAATGGTTCTAACAAGGCCGATTGTCTGTAATAACAGAGTGAGGAACAAAAAGCCACAACAGAAAAAGACGATGATCATAATGTTGAGGCGAAATTGCACCACCGAAGAGGGCACCAACGTACACATGCTGTTCCAGCCGATGGTAAAGATTAAAAATTATATTCGGATGATAAGGAAAAATACACGGCCGCTGGACAGGGTGACTTTCGTATGAACTCCATCATAAACAGTACATAGCTATCCTAATATTTTCCTTTTGCTACGACTCTTTAAGATATGTATGCCTTCAGATCCTTTAGTATTAACCAATCCCCCCTCGGTGGGTATGCGGCTTTTTTCCGCCACCAGAACCACGACCACGCAAAGACAGTTTCGCCACAAAAAAATGGAACAACAACAACAACAACAGTTGGAACGTGTCTTCTCTGCAGCCGTGACGCCAACCCCACCGGTCGGCCTGCGTCACATGGCTTTGAACCATCATCCCCGAGCCAAGCTCGTAACCAACCGGCACACCCGGCGCATCACCTCGAAGGCAGACAGCGGCAGGGTTCCGAAAACCACCGACGAGCCCACACTTTCTCCGCGACCCCTAGCCGTAAGCGTGATGCCTTCGTCCGAGGCCGGGGCGACAAACGACCGACGATGCAGCCCCACCCAAGGAACGCTCGAGACCCGAGCACGCTTATTGGCTCTCGGGACCACCTTTGTTGACATTCCGGTCTCACTTCAACTGGAGGTCTCACGGTGCTTTTTTCACCCGTGTAAGCAAGCAACTCCTACTGGTGGCTTCACTGTGAATATTTGCGATTCGGACGGTGACTGTTTCCAGTCAATGGAAGCGCTGCTCGGGCACCGCCCAACGACACAGTTCTGGCCTACACCTGTCATTGTTGGCCAACAGGCCCGTCCACAAGCCTCCGCCACACCAGCGATACACTGCAGGGCGAATGCCTCTCACGCCGGCAGTGAGGTAGTACTCGTCAGAGACAGAACGTCCGACTCAGCGCTCCGCGGCAGTGCCGCTACGGCGTACGTGACTGGAGACGGTGACCCTCCAGATCAGAAGATGTCCGCTCCAGTTCACTTCATCTTCATCGCCGTGTCTTTTGGGGTGACGGCAGTCTTCGGCTTATGGGCCTTGTACACACTGGGACAGGCAGCGCTGGAGGTTGGGGGTGTGGATGCCCTTGCAGCCGGTCTTAAGGACGCTGAGTCGTTGACCGTCCACCCTGAGTAAGAAACGACGACTGACAGCATGGAGGCCACGAGCCAGGTCCACCTAGCAAGCGAACTTACCAGGCGTCGGTACTGGTTCGGTGAACCCGTGCTTGACGACTCCGAGGAGGACGGCCGAGCCCCTTTCAACGCGACTGCTGAACAATCGAAGTCAACACGATTTTGACAGGTGATGCTGAAGGCAAAAATTATATCATGCTAAAAATATTGAATGTAACAAACAATTTGGGAGAATTATTGCTTGATTTAAAACAAGGCGAGTAGAATGAAAAAAATGTTTAATGATAAAAACAGGTGCTGCTGTTTGGGCACCCACCCGGTGTAGGGTATCTGTAGTCTGGATCACCTGGCTGCGCAGTGCACAGCCCAGGTTGTTTTCATTCTTGAAGGAAGATATATTTTCTTCCCTTTTTCCTCTGCCTGCGGCTGCCTCCGCGAGCCGTTATCGCCAGGTCAAGCTCGAACGTAGGGTCCTTTGTGGCAAAATGCGCCTCACACTGTTCTATGGAGGGGTTGGGGATTGGTTGCAGGTCACGTGTTCTCTGTCACCACCACACCCGATCGCACAGGGTACCGGGGGCTGCGCAGTAGTTGCAAGTTGCTTGGCAGCCTTTTGTATAAATTGCATGAAAAAGGGTGTGGTTGCTAATTTGCCTTTGTCTATAGTCGCGTGAAGGTGGTTGTTTTATCCCTTGTTGGTTGGTGGTGGGGATTGGAGCAAATTACCCATTTGTCTCAGAAGGCTGCCAAGATGTCCGTGTAGCACCGGAAACATTGTGGGCAAGGTGGAAGATGTGATGATGGCCTCGTGAGATGAACGGCCAGGTGGAAACCAGATAAACGCCTCACACTGCTCAAAGGGTTCACATTCAGAATATATAAACTTCGAGAATATTCTCTCTTGTAGTAACAATATGGTATGCCGCTTCAGAAATGGGACCTCGTCAATTGCTTCTGCAAGCTGCCTGAGAGTCACTGATTATGGATATTGCGTCTTGGGTAGTGGTGATGGCGTTAGCTTGGAGGTTATTTTGACATAATCCACCGGTGTGATATTGAATGTGCAGGATCTTTCCTTACATTCACTACAAAGACTATGTGGTTGGGGGTGCAGCGGATAAGGAAATGCGTCCACATATCAGGTATTTGGGCCGTATTTACATACGGTGGACAAGGCTCTTACTGGGGCAGTTCTGGCCTTGTACTCCGCCTGGCGGTTTCTTGGTGTTGAGGCCACTCATATGTGCTGTCGGGTTTTTGAAGGAATGCTTGTTTTCTGATCTTCAATCGATAGGTTGGACAACTTAGTAGGTGGCGAGTAGCGTGCTCGGTCGGTGTTGTCTTCAAGCGCTCTATCTGAGAGGTCTGGTTCACTTCCTTTAGTTCCTCCCAACGGTTATGTCCGCCTCATTGTCGTAATTTAGTAGGTAGCCGAGTGCAGTCTTGTGGGCTTGGCGAATACAAGGCGAGTAGGAAATATTTAGCAAATCAACTTGTTTTCGGCGGTTAAGGTTTTCATGAGTCGAAGCTTCTTCAAGAGTACTTCATCCCATAGAAAAATTGCTGAACGACGGTATTATCAAGCCATTCGACAGATGCATGGGACTAATTTGTGGTACCAGTGAAAAAAACCGGCCATCTCCACAAACGTAAAACCGGGGGAGTGGCGAAGCATGCTGTGTATAACTGTATTCAAAGATTGTAAGTCTTTATTTTGCCACACGAATATTCGCACTTAACGTCAAAGAAGCTTTCGATAATATAACGCACCTTGCTATGTTAGAAAGCGTACGGTCAACCCACTGCGTCGAAGCGGACAAACAACTTTGTGCAAAACTTCTGGACAGATTCTACAGCCACAAATGACATCGGGAACCTCAGAACAAACTCCCATACACCACCGAAAGGAACACCCCAGGGCTCTGTCATATAACCACTACTTTTCGATTTGGCCATAAAAGACCTGATGCACAAATAAATTTTATCCCAGGCTTTAGCTATTTTATCTACACCGATGATATCACAATATGGACACGCACGGCCTCTGCCCTCACACAACAAGATGCCTTGCAAGAAGCAATTGAAACCACAGAACAGTAAGTTTTCAGACGTGGCCTTCAGCGCTCTCCAGTTAATTCGAATTAGTGCTCCTTAAAAAACGAACCAGAGGTCGACCCCCGGCACAAATTCCTGAAATAGAACTTTAAATCAACAACGCTCGAATCTCAAAAGTCTCTCCGCCTTATCTACCCACATCTCTGCCTACAAAAACTTACGCTATAGCAAGACGACGCGTGAGAGAAAACGCTCCATAACCTGCAAGAGACCATTCATCAAGTGATACATCTCATCCGCGGTATCAGAAATCGCTGACATGGCCTCAAAGAAGAGAACGCCATTATAATCCTGCAAGCATTAATAACGAGTACAATTAAGTATGTGACGCCATGTCTGGCAATGCAAAATAATGAAAAACAAAAAGTTAATACATACGAGTACTACCACAACCGAAGTCACACTACCTCCAGCCATAAGAGAAGGCATACACGTTCCGCCAATTCGAAAAACATTCATCCCGTCCTCAATCTGGAGCGAAGACACGCGCGGGCCAAAGCCTTCCACAAACAGTGCGAAAAATCAGTGAGGGTGACGTACGTGGACACAGCCGATACGAAGGCCGCGACGCCAAGGCATTCGTGATAGTGGATCGGCAAGAAAATTCAATAACCTCCGGCTCAATTCGCACGAACGAACCGGTAGCGGGCGAAGAGGGGGCACAGCACTGGCAATGACGGCCTCCGCAATCATCAAATATGTAATCAGTGATTCCAAACCTGCCGTTATAAATTTTTCAGGAGCGCGAACCTCCCCAGAAGCATCTGCAATCCTTAAATCTGGCTTTCGTCGCGATGCGCGAACCGGCAAAATCTACCTAATATGGGCAGCTGCCCACTCCGGCCTGGCCGGTTACGGGTGCGCGCACGATTCTGCTCGAGGGTTCACCGACCGAGCTGACATCGACCCTAACACCACATTCGCCCATTCGCTCCGATGGTCGGGCAGGGATCGGCTCGTGCCCAACAGGGACGTAACAAATCACTACCGTCTGGGACGGGGTCGTTTCCACCCCACCCCCCCACCGCTCATCCACCACTCATTAAGAGGCAATCCGTAGTATGGCGACTACTTCGTACGAATTCGTATCCGAACCCGGTTATGTGTAGCTACTGCTATCCACGGCAACATTCCGACAAATGCCACAAATGTAAAGAAAGGGCAGATCTAGCCCGTATCCTATGGGCATACGTACCTCACGTAGCATACGTACCAAATGGGTGTAGCCCACAGGCGGCTACACCCGCGCGCCGAATCACTCAGGCGGCGCAATGGGAGACCGTGTTGCTCAGTTCCGACCCAGAAGATCAACTCTGGGCTGTCCAGCTGGCCTAGGACGCTGCTAGAGCCCAAGGACTCTTGACCGACGCCTAGGATCACCAGCCTCTCCCAATAGTTATTTCTCTCCCTCTCTCTCTCTCACACACACGGAAAGCCTACAAGTATTCTCTCGGTTTACCCCTCACCGTTTCTACAGACAAATTGGGTTACGAACTGGGTTAGAAAGTTCCAAAACTTGGTTACAAACTGGGTTACAAAACTGGGTTCCAAAACTGGGTCGTAAAAAACTGGGTTACGAAGTTCCAAAAGACAATAAGGCTAAACAATGCCTTCCTCTACATGTTACAGTAAACACTGTAGCCCCCCGGTACCAAGAAACATGAATCCCATCCAGACAAAAACGTGATGCAATTGCATCAGTTCAAGCTCTTCAAACTGAATGGGGAAAATGGCCTAACGTTAGGTACGGAGACGCTTCACTATGCACCGGTCGACCAGCCCATGCCATTAGCATAGTCGATAATCAGGTACCGGATAGAGAGAGAGAGAGAGAAGGCTCTTTATTGAAAAAGCAGACAGTTTTGCCGGCGTTTTCAATCTCCTTCATGCTTCTCTGCTAGGGGTCGGTGATGTAGGCCCTAGAAAAAAGAGGGCAGAAAAATACGGACTATTTTGTTGATTGCCATAGAATTCACTATTTTGAAATGTCACCAATTTCCTCCAAATAAGAAAACAAACTTTTTTAGACCCTGACGCTGCTTTGAGGGGCAAGTTCATGGTCCTAGGATAGTCTTCAAAGTTACCGGCCCTTGATCTAGGCGTTCAATATCTTCAAAAAATGGCATCTTGGTAACACGTAGGCCACATATTCTATTCAAATATGTTCAACGGTTTCTACAGAAGAACAGTTATCGCAGTACGGGTTGGTCGTCAGTCCGAGACGAAAAAGGTAACTGTTAGTGTAAGCCGAGTTCATTCGTAGGCGATGATATAATGTCTCCAGCCAACGATGGAACTGTCTTGGAAGTCTTGATTTCAATTCAGGGTCAATTGCGTGCAAACATACTTCGTTATTTGGTTCGTTGCAGCATAGCCGGTTTCTTTCAGTTACTGCAAAGCGATCGGCCATGGTAGAAGCCTCTCTTTTTGTTAAGAACACTTTGCGGAATTTCCTGTGATTAAGGCCCATACGGGCCGCTTCATCGGCTTTTTGATTTCCAATAATACCACAGTGGCCAGGTATCCATTGCCATTTTTTACTGTGTCTAGCAATGCAAGCGAGGTGGTGAAGGCAGGAGACATGGGAGGCTGCGGTATGGGGAGGGGAAGCCCTGCTCCTCGTTGACAAGACTTCCAGAGCTACCTTGGAGTCCGTAAAGATTCTCTACTGATGCGGCTTGTGGCGTAGCACGTAAACAATTTCTTCAATAAGGGCATAGAGCTCAGACGCTGTAGATTATGTTGGTCGCTGCAGACGAAATGAAAACATTTCACCAGTAAGTGACACATACATTCAAGATGGAGAGCTTTGCGGGGATGACAATCTATCCGTAAATATGTGAGTTCTGGCCGAATGCATTTTATACAGGTATGCTAGCAAAATATGTAGTATTTTAGTTTGGGCATTGTCTTCTTGGGGCCAATACCAGGGATGCGACTTTGAATTTCTAAGGAAGTAACGTTCCAAGGAGGGAAATGTGCAGGCATTATCTGTTTCGGCTTGTTTGGAATTAACAGGGGTATACTGCCAATTGCTTGGGCGAATTGCTTAGGCGAAGCAGCTTGAGGTTACCAGACTTAAAAAGTGATTTCTTTAGTGAAGCCGATGCCTCAGGTGCACACGCAGAGTCTCCTGTTTTTTAATGACGTCAAAAAGCAAACAACGTCCCTCTGCAAGGGTTCCGACGCTCGAAGGTCCCTTCAGAAGCCCAAGACAGGTGCGTAAATGGTTGTTCCTTGCTGACTCAAGACTCTTCTTGCTTGTGCCTGATATTCGTTGTAATATAGGAAGGCCGTACCTCAGCACACCATCCACATAGCCGTTGCGCGGCATAACCATTGAATGGCAATCCCTGACACAGCGTAAACACGGGAGGCATTTCAAAGCATTAGTGGCCGAAGAAATGCGGGCCCGTAACCGTTTAACTTCAGGTGACCATGTCAAGTTGCGATCTATTAAAATTCAAAGAAATCTCTGCACTCGTGCATATGAGAGTGCGCGCCCGCTAGAATCAGTGGATAACAATGCAACTTTTTTCGTGTGAACGCCACTGCTTCCCTCTTATCGGGGGAGCGTTGAAGGCCACGGGCTGCGAGGTAGCTAGAGATTTTATGGAGAGATATCTGTAGGCGCTGCTGTGTAGATCGTAGAGAACGTGTGGCACACCAGATACACGTGTCATTTGCATGTAGCGTGATCTTCACTACATGGGACAGGACTCACTTGCGTGAAATAAGGGCCAGGTTAAATACCAGTGGACTTAGTATAGTACCTTGTGGTACACCCTTTTCTACACCGTAGTAAGACGTGGGGTCGCTTGGAGTAGGCATAAAAAGCTGCCCTCCATCCAGGTAATCTGATATACATCCCTATATTCTGCCCCGAGACCTTGCTCTATAAGCGTGGCAAAGATTGCTGCGTGAAGGGCTGAGTCGATGGCAGCTTTGATGTCCAGGTAAATGGCGGTTGGTGTACAGCCGGAATAGAGTGACTGGAGCTAGATTCTGCTTCTATACCTACAAAGGACATGGACACCGCCGAAGAAGCAGCAATGACACTTCCAGGTACAACTTGCAAAGTACAAGCCACCATTATATCAGACTCCCCGACAGCCTGTCGAAACTACCAAATGGGGCGCATTTCATCAACAGCAGCAAAAATTATATCAACCTAACATGATTTACCCAAAGCTTTCACGATATGGACATCGGCTCATCCATTCCTGGAAAGGAATGAGATGGCTCATTCCGAAGCCCGAGCTTATCTACACCAGCCAGCTCCTTGTGGGATATCAGCCATTCCTTCTGTGAGCCCACGACGAGAAATAATCCCTAGTAGATAAGCTGACTTCCTGGTACACTACCGTATTGGACGAAGAACCTTTTCGCCTCCACATCACATCTCTCGCGAAGACTCGGTCATCTACAGAAAGCTTCAGACTAAAACATTAGACTAAAGCTAGCAAGAAATCACAAAGTATAAACGAGTGTTCCTGGGTGTTCTTTTAGTACGCGTTTTTGCTGATGGAGATGAAAGGTCGAACCCGAGGCGTTGGAAAACGAGTGTTTCGATTTTTTAGTACAGTGACCACATGAGAATACGACGACGAACGACGACGGCGACTTGAGACGCCGACAGCACACGCCCCAAAGGTTGTTGCCCTTAATAGTGACTGAGTTGCAGCTCTTGGAACGAGACTTGGAAATAATTTAATTGTCTCAATCACCGACCGCATTCCTCCATGTAGTATGCCAGTATATAGGTGGAGTTAAGCTGTGTCGTTCTGCTGTAGTACAAAAGCTGTATCCAGTACATGGACCTCTGTGTTGGTGCTTCGCAACACAGAGCGCTGCATGATGTGGATAGAAAGGTATAGTTTATTTTAACTGGTGTTTTAACGTGATACCTGAGTGAGCCAAGCACAGCCTGGTGTAGGACAAGTTCAGGTACCTTTGATAAAAAAGCAACCTACCACGAGTGATAAAAGAGCCAAGTGCCACAAAATAGTCTGCAGGCATCCCCTCCTTTTCCGGAAAATGCGGAGGCTCATATTGCTTCCAACAATTTATAATCTTCCTTATATTGCAATCGCTAAAGCAAGTAAATTATTTGGTGTTGAACTGAATGCTTCTTCGACATTTGGGTTTTCTTGGAGTTCATGGCAAAGCGCCAATTCACCCCAACAAACTTCCATTGCAACAAGAGCCTTGGGTCATTCTTTCACACAGGAGAGACGCACATTTCTATACGGCTACACCCATAATTTTCAAGTCAAAAATTGGCCGCGTGCCTGCTAACTTCCCTCCTATTGTCGTAGAAAACAACCGGCTTTTTCCGCCCGTGCTATATGAAGGCACCTCTCCTCTCCCAACCACCCAACTTTCACGTTCTTCCCCTCCCGACTATCCCGTAGCACGATGAACACGGTGGACGACTGCTCAATCCAAATATATTTTTCCGCATTCCCATACTCGTGCGCTGTCTTTCGGAACTCGAGTGATTGTTGGAATCGGAACGCCGCCACGACGAATGAGTGCTTATTGTATTTTATGGGCCGTTCACGTCATACCAACACATTTCTTTAACTATCCACACCGCACCCCAACTGCCTAACTTCAATTCATACCGAAAGATTGCGTCTGCTGGCAGCTTCACCTTCACTGACGAATGCACCTTGAGGGGCTATATTGTTGGTTCTGCATTCGGCCTTAACGTTAGGTCACCTTAACGCCTTGACGAAGAGTCTTACGACGTGCCAAGTAACGTCAGTCATTGCACGGCAAGCTGCTGGAACCTGCTTGCGACGTCAGACCTCAGATCATAACATTAGCGTAGCGAAGACCATCTGGTTGCATTTGCGGCACCAGAGAAGGACACCATCAGACACGCCGACGAAACGCTTTAATGGAGAGCGGAAGTGTGGACTTGTACATCACAAAATGTTTCTATGCTGGCGCGTACCCTTACTCGCGGCAAAAAAGAGTAGCCGACCGTTTTTTCTGACTCCGAAAATTCGGACTTGCTGGATATTTCAGACTCTTCCAGGGAACCGCCAGTCGTCTCATAGGAATAATGACTCACGGATTTGTCGGACTGGTCTTTTATTCGGACTATTTTTATTTCCCCTCCAGGTCCGCAAAATCGGTAGGCTACTGTAGAACTTTGAAGAGATCTTCCGGAATGCATATGGCTAATGAAATATCTTAGACAACTTTGGCTACAGGCATCAGAGACGCTTCTTTTCCACCAGTTTCCTCTAAGTATAGAGTGAGTGATGTGCATGCGTCAGAATCAAGATCGTCCACATTCCAGATTGAATGCGAATGCACCAGCCTACTCAATGGCGTTTCAAGCAAGAAATGCAACGCAAAACTGCTGGCACAGCGAAGAAAATAAGACTAACGTAGCTTAGTAAAACAATATTTGGTGGTGTTGATGGGTATGTTCTTGGCTTTAGGTTAGATGGGGGCTTCATCATTGTCATTCTGGGTTAGCCCAGCAGCTTTCGTAATGATATCTGAAAGTGTAGCCATGGCGACGGTTATGAGGCCCAGTCCGCCAGTTGTGCAAAGGATCATTTTATTAATTTTAGTAATGCAAAAAAATGTTTTATTGAGCCGGTAGGGCGGTAGTGATTGCCTATTCCATCAATCTATTTGAAGATCGGGCAGCTTTCGCTCTGCGGCCCCGAAGTATCTGCATGTCCAGATCACTACTGGCCACCATGTTCTCTTCAAGCACAGGGTTAAGAAGGAGGGATTGAAGATGGCGGAGGGTGCGGTTGTGCTGAAACTCGAATATGATGTGACAACAGACTCTGGTGGTACACATAATTTGCATTCGACGTGGGATTGACTGGCAAACACACGATTTTGGGAGGTCTGGGTAAGGGAAGATATTGTTCATAGTCGGCGGAGTAGTGATTCTTCGTTGTTAGAGCGTTTAGACCGGAAACAGGGAAGCGTTATTGTTCGGACAGTAATATTTAACTAGTATTATGGAAGGTGGCAACTAGGACCTGCGATTCGCTCTCATCGGTAGCCTGGAAGGACAGGACACAGGCTTGCTGATGCGAGAAGTTATTCCGTACGTGTCTGAATGCTTTGCGCATGAACCGATCGATAATGTTTCCGCAACTTCTGATAAGGATAGGCAAGGTGTGGCGTTCATGACACGTGAAATTGGGAGATCTTGCCCCAGTCGAATTATATTGCTCTTCTTCATGCCACGGCGGAAGTTACGAACACGTCGAAGAATCTGGGAAAATGTAATGATTCGCGGCTGATTACTTGGAAACCATAACATTTGTTCTGCTCCTCAACCTTCGCTTCTTCCTCTGCTCTCTAGTCCTGCCTTCTTCGTCTTCGGCTCTCCACACTCTTCGGGGCTCTGTTTTCATCGTCCCCGATCTGTCTTGTAAAAAACAAGTTCCTAATGGCCGCGGTCATTTAGCACATTGGTTTCAAAACACCACTGGTGGATGCTGTCTCTATGACTTGGAAGGGCCCGGTGCGTCTGGTTCTTAGGCTGGAACATCATTGTCGCACCAAGACCAAATCACCCAGAGAAATACCACGAATACTTGTGTTGTCACACCTGTCGACGAAACGTTTTATCGTCTCCCTTTACTTCATTTCACCCTCAGCCGTCCTTTTCGCTTCTTCAAGTTTAAGCTTCGTCGCCAGACCAAAGATCTCGTCAACAAGCAGGTATAATGGCTTGCCAAAAACTGCATACTCAGGGCTGCACGCTAGCGCACTCGTGTGTGACCTGTTTTGGTTTGTGACTTCCGCTTCCAGACTGCGCTTTCAAATCACTGAGAAAGTTATAATGCAAGTGAATGTACTGTTCGGTGTGATAAGGGGCAGGAAATTTTATCGTGATGACTCCGCTTTCCACCCAGCGTGCCATTGCTCAGCTCGCGAAAGCAGGTCCGTTCGCATATTTGCGTACTCCTTTCCCCATTTCTGTTCACAATTTCATTTACAATATTTGCGTACTTCTTTGCTGGTTTTTGATACACTTTTCTGGAGCATTATCGATAAACAGTAATAGAGACCGTGTCTTGCTTGCCGCTTCCCTCTTTTTTCAAGCTCCACAAAATCAGCATCTACTCTCTCGAATGGTATTGATTGATTTGATTGATTGTAGGGTTTAACGCGCCGACGCAACGCAGGCGATGAGGCGCGCCGTAGTGGAGGGCTCCGGATTAATTTTGACCACCTGGGGATCTTTATCGTGCGCCGAAATCTCGTACACACGGGCGTTTTTGCTTTTCGCCTCCATCAGAAAAGCGGCCGCCGCGGCCGGGAATCGAACCCGCGACCTCGTGCTCAGCAGCGCAACGCCTTAGCCACTGAGCCACCGCGGCGGGTCTCTCGAATGGTATTTTTGTGTGGGCAAGCAAAGTCATAGCGTCCATTTTTCTGTTGGTATGAGCCCTTGTTGTTTTGGCATAAGGGGCGCGAGCCAACTTATGCGCTTACATCTCTTCACGTGCGTGGCGTGAACCTCTTCCTGATCTTGTAATAGGTTAGCCACAACCGTCGTGACCCCCAAACTCTAGACTCTAGTGGTAGAGTTCCACAACTTTTCTGACCAGTGTAGGTTGATCGTCAAACAGTCTATCTATGCAATGTAGTTCTCCTGTTCCTTCTGTTCTCAGAGCATTCAGTGCACCACCTTCTTCACCATTCCTGCCGCTTACGTCAACAGGAAGACGAGAAAGGGCATCAGCATCTGATATGAACTGCCCGGCTTGGTGTTATGCGTCGAAATAAAACTGTGACTTTGCTGATCCAACGATATACTAGTCCTTAGGTTGGCTTTCGTATAGGAGATATTTAAGGGTCTGGTGGTTATAAAAAACTTGAACTTCTCGCAATTAAGGTATGAGTGGAAGTACCTCCAATCTAGGCAAACACAGCCGGAGCCTCTTTCTCTGACGTACAGCAGTGCTCTTCAGACTTGTTAAACCTGTATGAGTAGTACTCAAATACGTGCACTTCTCGATCTTCCGTAGCCGAATATCTCCGTTAGAATCGAACGGCGCGTGTATCATCGTGAGAAGTGTCCGTGCGGAGCTCAGAAGGAAGTCAGAAGTCTGGCAGGGTGAGCACAAAATCAAATGAAATGGTGGAAATGAAGTCGTGGTACACTTTTTCACATTCTTCTAAAGCCATACCCTTTCGAATCAGGCATTTTAATGGCATGGCACGATCTGAGAAACCCGGAATGAAGCTCCGGAACAGTCCTGCCAGACCGAGAAAACTCGAAGTGCATGAACGTTTCCAGGTCGTTTCATACTCCGCACCCGTTTTACGGACTCCTATTTCGTGCTTTTAGAGAAACCATCTTTGTTAAAAGCCTTACAAAGTTCAGATAAGGCTTGGTCATTCCGACAGCCATCGTGGCCGCAGAGTGCCCCTCTATTAAAGTCATGAAGTTCACCCAACATATCGGAGGCTTTCAAGAAGAATTGCGCGTTCCCATCCGTGCGTTTTTTGCCAAAAAATGACGTTTGCACACGTGTGATAAATGGCACCGTGATATTCGTAGTCGGCATGTAAAAAAATATAAAATCATCTTTAAATCACGCTTTTTAAAAAAGCAGTCCCCTACGGACAATTTTTGGGGGGCGTTTATGGATGCATTCGTTTGGCCTGCCCTGGACAATTCCTCTTCGTGGGTACGTGCCATGCTTGTAACACCTCCCGGGCCACCAGCGGTGCGATTTGGCGCGTGCCGTGGCTCCTGCTGTGCCGGGGAACCATATACGGACGTTCTCGCTGACATGGCTTCGAACCTTCCGCCCCGAACCGTGCTTGCAACCGACGGACGCCCCCGCAACGTCTCCCCGCGAGCATACAGCGGCACGCTTTCGGGAACCGGAAGATGCACCCACGTTGTCCACCGCGGCGTCTTGCCTTAATCTTGGTGACTTCGTCCAAGGCTAAGGCGCCAAACGACCGGCGTTGCAGCCCCACCAAGGGCAAGCTGGAAGCGCGACCGCGCTCGTTTGCAGACGTCGCGCCTGAGACCACCTTCGTGGAAACTGCGGTCCCCTCTCAATCAGAGGTCACCAGGGAAACGGTTCTCCAGCCTCACCAAACAGCATCTACTGGGGGCCTCGCTGTGAATTCTTGCGACACGGACGGCGACAGTTTGCATTCAACCGCAGCGCTGCTCAAACCCCACGAAACGACGCATTTCAGACCCACACCTGCAGTTGGGGGTCAGCAGGCCCGTCCACAAGTCGCCGCTGCTCCAGAAGCGCCACGCCGCAAGACGACTGCCTCTCCCAGCGGCAGTGAAGTCGTGCTTCTGGAAGAAAATCCACCGCGTTCTGCCCGCTTCGAGGGCGACTCTACGTCGTACGAGGCTGGAGACAAGCGCCTGCCAGTGAAAAGGAAGTGTTTGACCCTGATGCACCTCATCTTCCTGACCGTGTCTTTGGCTGCGACTGTCGCCTTCTGCTGCTGGGTCTCCTACACGCTGGGACAGGCCTCGCTGTCGATGAAGGACGTAGAGCCCCAGGAGGCCGGTTTTGCAGAGTCATTGACAATCGGACCTGGAGAAGAAACGACGGCTGACGGAATGGCGGCCACCGGCCAAATCAACCGTGCCAGGTACCCCGGTGCACGTTACGCCTCATCTGGTGGTCTCCCGCTGGGCGAGTACCAGGACGACGACGAAGCACCTCCCAACGCCACAGTCTTTTGACGCAGCATACAAAGAAAAATCATCTAATTGTAAAGCCTGAAAATTGCCTTGGTGTGTGTTGCTGCCACATTCCACTCTTAGAATAAGTCGTCTTCTTGACAAGTCAATGAATCAGCTCGTTCTTATGCTTTATCAGTAGTTTCTTCAAAAGGGCTTCGTACTAAAAACCAACCTTAATTAGGTGATTTTGTGCTTCTCTTTGTACCAGACAATAAAAGTAAATCCCCTGCTTTCCTATTGCCTTCATGGGGCGTATGGCTATGCTCCGGGGGTGTGCTGTTCGCTTGTGGTTTACGAGCTGAAGCCAGTATGGGGAGCTTGATGTTGATGCGGTGCAACAGGGGAGGTTCATTGATGCGGAAAACAGTGGTTACGACACCTCATTGCTTGCGGACGTCATCTGTGCGTTGTTCTTGTGCCCACCTTTTAGTCAGGTTACACAGCGTTGTTTCCCGCAATAGTTGTGGTGGATGAGGAGCTTCGGGGTTATGGCGTTAGTTGCGGGCACTACTGGCGAACCTATTTGCTATACCACTGCCCAGGGCGGGGGGGGCTATGTAGCATCCATAATGGTCCCACGTAATTCAGGCAGCACAATCAAATGCTGAATAGAATGTGACACCCCTCTCACAACCTACCACTTTGTGTATTCATGTCCGCACCACCCCGACCCCATTCCTTCCTCCTCCCTTGCGCAGTGGGAGTCTGCGCTGATCAGCTCGGCGCAGGAGCATCAAATCGCCCCGGTGCAACGAGACCTGGATTTGGCGCAGGCTCGCGGCCTCCTGGACGTAGGAGGCTGACCATGTCCCTTTACAGCTCCCTTGGCTGCTCAATAAAAATGTTTTTACCACCACCAGTCGTAATGGCAACGATGGGAAAGGGGAGAGACGTGGCTCCGTGACGTACCTCGTACTCGTGGAGTTTTTGTTCGGTTTTGTCGAAGTGGCATCGCAATGTCGGCCTGGCAGCTGCCCCTCGCCCAAGTTTCAAGCCGCGATGGGCAGCAAACATGAGTGACCGGCGGCTACGGCGGCTGGCTACGGTGGCTACAGTGTTTGGTAATTTTTTTAATAGAAAATAAAACATGCAGGCTAAGGTGGCATACCTGTGCTGAAGTGTTTGAGTATTTTTTACACGTTCTACTATTACCCAAAGCAATGCAGGGACGGTATTTCTGATTCTTTTTACAACATAGCTGTTTAAATGCCAACTGCACTGAAATTTTTCTTTCCTCAAATTACGGCCAAATAAGTAGTTAACGCTCTTAAAATCACCATTGGGAAATCCTAAGACTCATAAACCCAGAGCACGCTAGGTACCGTCGTTCAAAGCACCCAGAGGAGGCGACGTTTGCAGCTGGGGCGAGTCGCCGAAACAAGTTCGAGTGGCCGGTGACGGAGAAGAGGAACCTGTAATGTGGAGCTCGTGCTTCTCCGGAGACTTGCACTTCATTTGAATCGCCGTGTTTTCAATGTCGTCAATGCGAAGTCGATATTACAAGCTTCAGATGGCGAGTCCCAAGCTGAACTTTTATATGCACCGGGCTGGTGTCGCCTCCTCCTTCCGATGTGCGGTTGCCGGTAAAAATGAGACTTTAGAGCACTTTCTCCTGCATTGCCGCGGTTTTAAAGCAACGCTTTCTACCTTTACCTGCCAACGGTTCTTTCGTGGCGTGCGAGTCAACAAACTCACAACAAGGCTGGGGATGTGGAGGGGGCTTTTCACTCGCAGAGCACAGTGTAGATGGCGCAGCGATAGGGCGCTATTACCCAGCGTTCCCCGCACGACGGTAACTGCTCGCATTGGCGGGCGGGTCGGCGGGACGGCTACATCGTCTGCTTTAGCGACAGTTGTTTTGGGCCTGTTTTGGCGCTGCTTCGCGTCCATTGCGTGCTTAATTCGTACGGCATAACTTTTTCGACAGCACCTGCTGGGTAACCCGAACCCGAGGGTATTAAGTGAGTGCACGACAAATATACGTTAAAGATTGGTTTCCAGGGCGCGAAAACAAAATGTAGCGACCACATACACACATCTGGCCGCTAGAGAAACGCTACCTTTCGCGCACTACTTCTCACGAATAGGACTCCATTTTCTAAGTTGTTCAATACCAATTCGGTTGTGTTTTAAGATATATAACAAAATGTGGAAGGGGCACCTGGATCTGATAAATAGGGATTATAAAAGTGCCCTCCGCTTTGTCGCAATTCTCAACCTTACTAAACTTTTCAAATTGGCATAAATAAGAATCCCTGAGCTCACATGCCCAATTGTTTCGGTGTCTGCGCTTGTGTCGCCGGGTGGTATAGCCCCGAGCTAACCCGTCAGGATCGCTGGGTTCCCGTCTCACACTTCGAAAGATGCTCCTCTCCGTTTTCTTTCCGCCGATGCACGGCCGGGTTGCACAGGTGGCCCCCGCCTTTCTAGCGCGGCCGTGCCCCACGCTGCTGTCTTCGGGACGCCACCTTTGCAAATTCCAGGTAAAGGCTGGCAGAATCTCTGGGTTCGCTCTTTGTAGAGCCATGTGTGTGAATTCAAGTGACGTCGCTTGGGCAATCGCTGTGGGTGTGGTTTAACGCTTTGCTTTCTAATCTCCTTCATAGCGTGGATTGGAGCCAATTTTTTTCTTTTATGAGGCAACGCCACCTTGCCACGCCATTGCAATGAATTGGTCTTCCTATTTCTATGCCCGTACTGCTATGGTCTGGGGCCACATCACTGGGGCATAGTCACCGAGGTGTTGCGGCAACAATTCATGCATACGTATCCCAAACCAGGCGCCTGCCGTGTTAGCTTTGATTTTTGCATGTACCTATTGATGCACAAACAGCTCATTTTTCTATTACAAACAACACATTTATTTTTATCCAATTATTTCTTGTAATCGTGCGCTCTTTCTGGATGTAAGTGGTTAGTTTTCTAATTTTCAGTGATTGTATGCAGGGCGCATAAACCCCTTTTACGCCGGATTTCCGGCCAATCCCCCGCGCAGGTATGCGCAATGAGACGAGAAACGACAACAACAACGACTTACACGCGCTCTGTGGGGCGTAGGCATGCGTTCGCCGGAGGTTTTTCTGCTACAACACCGCGCTGTACCATCGTCGGTATCACATGTTTAAAACAAGTCGCATAGGTAGCAATATCCGCCATTTTTTTCAATGCCATAAAAGAGATTAGAAGCCCCCAAACAATACGCGCGCTTGCGATTGTTCTGGAGTTAGGCAACGTTTTTTACTTTAAAATAATATTTTTACTGCATAAGATAGCGCGAAACGCGGACTTGCCTGTGCATTTATCATTCCTATTGCATCTGTCACAGAAAAAAAAAGGATCTTTTATAGATTCTTGATCACTTCCACTTCCGCGTCAAATATCTGACTTATTTTGGGCTTGCCGAACGTCACGTCCACCCATAAGACCTCTCCAAAAGTTGTAAGACGTAACTAGAGTTGCCCTACACTCTTAGTCGCGTCCCGGATGGCGTCCTATTTATATGCGGTGGGCAGTCTCAATACCATTATATAAGAGGCCCTGACAGAGTTCTTCTCCGTGAGAAAACCTCAGGTGGTTGCATCACGCTTATATGCTGCGCCAACGGCCCGTGTCACGGCTATAAACTAGCAGACAGCCTGACGCCAGGAATAAAATAAAAAAGGGGGGCAATCATGAAGCTCCGAGCGATATGTTGGCTGGCGGCGCATGCGCGTATTCCTCCTCACACAATCGCCCGCGAGCTGCTTTTGCGGTGGCCGACGACGCGCGCCCGACGACGCGTCGAAAGCCGAAAAAAACATTCACAAATATCTCGCGCGCACATGCGCAGTAGGAGTGGAAAAAAGTTCGCGTGCGGTGAGTTGTGGTACGGTGATTCGTCTCCATCGCGCACGTGCGAGGAATTTCATCACGGAGCAAGTTGGGTGCCCGCGCTTTGACTCTCGCTCTATGTAGTTCATACTTAGTTCCAAGCGTTCACACTTTCTTGACCACATTCGCTTCCGCTGACATCAAATATGTGCTTCTAGGTCGGTGTAACAGTGGAAACAACTGCAAATGCGATGGGTTTATTAGGGCCACCAGTCAGGCAAGCTAAGCAGCGGCGCCATGTTAAGCCAGCTGGTGTGTGTATTGCGGGCATAGCCTGGTTGAACACGAAAGGATAGGTAAGTCCCTGTATTTCTTGTTTTTTTTTTCGAGGGGTGGGGGCGCAGACTGTAAGAATTAGTGTTTGCAGACAACTAGTAATGGCCATGAAATTATGCCTTTTTCGTCGTCGTAAGAAGCCCGCGCAAAAATCGTTCTCCGATACCCGGGGCCGTACGGTAAACGTGGCGTGCTTTATAGAGAGAATTCGGTTTCCCTGTGCGGCGGCCGTTTTGGGATCCAGGCGAAAAATTAAAAGCTTTTACATGTGGGGTACTTCTGTTGCCGTAATGAGTACCATGGTCTCATAAAGAAATTGCATTTTTTCATGTGTTTCATTGTCCAGGTCAAGGCACGTAAAACCCAGTTTGAATTTTGTATTTTTCAATATTCCAAGGCCATTTCTTGTCATTTTCGGTAGGCGTAGCGAAAAGTTATGTAACGTTTTTTCGTAACTAGGTTTTCGCGTCGTCGTTTCGGCTAGTGACTTTTCTGGCGCGTTGAGTAGTCTTGATTCTGTGGGCGAATTGTAAAATTCATTACGGTGCGTTTAAGTGGTAAAGTTTTCACATGATGCAACGTTCATGAGTAACACCAGCCCCCATCTTGTTGTCTTCACCACAGCTGTCGTCTGTCTAGAGTGTCAACTCGCGGTTTGCTGAAACATGATAGCATTGGCAGCGCCAACGCGGCGCGTCGCCGGCGTGGAGATTGCTCGAAGCGGTGGCTTCTAATGTTGTTAAAGATGTGCTGGCTGTTGCTCGGTGCGCGCAGTTTACCTATGTTTAGCAAAAGATATTGCCAGCAATCTTGTTCCATCTTTAATAAAATGTTTTGCGCCATATTATTGGTGGAAATTGTTTCATAAAAATAACTAGGGCACATTAGCCTCCGCATGTAACGGTGAACAGAGTTTCTTTTCGACGTGCACTTGACGTGTCTCCATCAAATAAAATTATGGCAAAATTTTCTGGCACGCCTTTTCACTGAAAAAGCGCTCGGCCTTCCTATGTATATGAAGAAAACGTCCTCTGGGAGAGCGTTTGAATCTACAAGCAGTAAGAAATAAATAATTGCCTGAACTACAGCGATGCACATACCTGATTTATGATATTTTCACATATATGCTAACGCGTTGGTGATACTTCTGCTGCGCCCCTTCAGGCTATACTGTCATACCGCCGATAAATAACGCCACCATTTTGTACCTGGTCACTTTTTCACCGGCCGTTTCTTTTCTTCACGCAGTGCCAATACAACAGATTCCTACCCGTGACTCACGTTTTTGAAATATTTACAATGCTGTTCACATTCCAGTGCGACGAAATTCCGGAAGCAGCACCTCCCGGCCAAAGATTGCTTGGGGCGATTCTACAAAGACCATCTACATCATCGGAAGTGGTGTACCTTTATCGTAATTGAAGCCCGGAGAATGTACTTTGTTTGGTAACATATTACATTAAGGTCATGAAATACCCGTCAGATTTAGGCCAATCGTTGGGCGTTATACAGTGGGTAGCCTGCAAAAAAGACGAGTTTCCTCTCTGTTTTGTAAGCACCAAGCTGCTGAAAATTCCATAAATGAAAACAATAATTTTATCTTGACAGGTCGTTATTTGCTCTTCCACAAAAAAAATTTAATTTGTGTTCCATAAGGGCAATCTGCTAATATTTGTATTTGTTATTTCAGTATAAGTCTTTTGTGTTCACATTTGTATTTTGGATATCAAATAAAAAGAAAACATCGTTCCTTGGATATGGTGCCATTTATGTAATTTTTATCTCACACTTGTGCATGCTCATGAATTCGAGAATGACAAAATACTTAAAATTTACATACCCAACTCAGTTCTCTGTTCGTGTCCCAAGCTTGTATGAGTAGACTATCACTTCAAGATCCGAGATAGGTTTAAGGTATACAGATACTTTCTTTAGAGCTTTGATTGTATCATGACATAATGAATATAGGAAGGTTTTTTTTATTTCGTGGTATGTGCATTGAGGCCTGATAAATCAGTTGCAAAACACTGTGAGATTATAAAGGTAAAACCTCATTGCATGAAAACTGAGGTCATGAAGATGTTCCAGAAGGCCACAAATTAAAAATGTTTTAGGGTAATTGCAGCCATTGCAACCCATTTATTTGTGGCATTATTTTACATGATCTAAACTTTACATGCACAAGGGTGCGTTCATGCCCAGGTGAAAATGCTGAACCACGACCTTGCGCTTCCGCGTACAATAATAACTTCGCTAATAATGGAAGCGCGAATGAAACGAGCCCACTTAAAAAAATTGCATAAATTCAGAGAAATGTCTACTAATGCGCAGCATTCTTATGCCGCTTCTCTTGAGTGTGAGTCTTTTAGAACCAATTTTCTTGGTTTTTCTAAGTCCTGCACGTCCAATTATCTCCATTTACCCTATTATAACAATCACAGGTGTTACTTGCGCCAAATCTGCATTTTTTGTAAATGAACGGCGCTACAAAACTCAGCATTTCCCGTAGTTTTTATACTTTACTTGTTATTTAGTTTTTCAAAATTCTGTTCGACCAATTATCTCTATCTACGCTATGATAACGATTCAAAGCGAAATGTCCGCTAAATCTGCATTATTGTGGAAATGCAGGTGTTACGGTTCGCCATTTTCCGTCATTTTTTTGTTTCTTAATTTTTGGTTTCTCAAAATTTCGTTTGACCAATGGTCTTCATTTACGATGTTATAACGACTACAGGTGGAACATGCGCGAAACCTGCATTTTTCTGGAAATGCAGGACGTTACAAGTTACACGGCCGAGCGCTTGTCCGGTCTGCGCGAGAAAATGCTAAGATATTCTTTGTGTGCTCGCGATCCGTAAAAGAAAACGCAGTATCTGGCCTTCCGACGGCTCTTTACCGGGGCATCAACTCAGCAATTCTGCAGGCGTCGCGACACAATGTTGTGTAGAGTGAGTGATTTAATATTGGTTCGTTACATTACCAGATGCGTAATTTACTACCGCCCCCCTATTACAAAAACAAAGGTCAAGGCATGTAACCGCACCATCAGAAGAGCTACGACGAACAGAAAAAATTCAGTACACCATTTCATGCTTGGTATACTTGCCACTCGTGACGAGACAGCTCTTATTTTCAGTACGACAGTGCGCCTTACGTGCTAGTTATTTGCAAGCATTGTTTCAGGGGAGACTTTCCGCCAATGGCCAAGAATACATTTGGTAACCACGCAGAATACCTGTTATCAATTCCGTTTGCATCGATGGAATAAACCCCCGCACGGCGCATCATACTGTTAAAACAGGCACACAGCATGACAAGCGGTTTCCGCTCGTACCAGAGTGCTTAAATTCCCGCAAGCCGTAGTATTATGCTTCTTTGGTAGAGCGATTCAAAAACGGGTGGTATAAAGAACGCCACTCGCCACCGAATGTGTTATTTAAGACTCCTGCTTTACGCGCAACAGCATGCAGAACACTTATAAGCCTATGTTTGCACTCCCCAGCAGCCCGTGGGGGTGTGGCGCAGTGGTTATGATATCTGCCTCTTGATGCGTTGTAGTAGACCCAAGTTCGATTCCCCGTAGGGTTACGTCTATGTGCTTACATGTCTTGCATGATGTAATACGTGCTGGAGCATTCGTCACGGGGTGATGGTGTTGGCCTGTCAATGCAAGCGAAAAAAAACGGTTAAAATCAATTCTGGCCGTGTGGATCTTTTTTTTTTTTCTTTTTTCTGGTGAAAAGCAACAAGGCCGCTTATTTGAGGGGCCGTATGATTTGGGGGCCGCTGAGTAAGCGGGAATAGATTAGCATAACGAGCCGCGTAGAAAAATTACGGCCAGCGGCCCGCCGAACACACGGCCTGGGGTTTAGGTGGCCTTCTGGTTAGGCGGCCCTGACGAGGGCCGCTTAAACGCCGGGCCGCGTGTTTGGTGGGCCACTTGCGCTCGAGGCCGTCTGAACTGCCGCTTTATAAGCGGCTTTAAATTGACGCGGTGGCCCGCCTGCATCCGGGTCGTATAACCAGGAATTGACTATGAGTGTACTTGCGGGTATGAATATTTGTGCGACAAAATCAGCCTTGCACGTTGTAACACATACAACCGCGCTAATACCGGCCGTCGTCTTCGCGAAGCACAAAACTCAACGAAACTGCTCCTCTCTAAAACAATTAAATTCATTTTATTCTATTCTGCAATGTTGTATTTACGTTTCTAGAGTGTTAGATCTAGTTTACTTAAAAGAAAATGTTATCAATTGCAAATGTCTGTGATGAAGGTAGAAAACAGTGCTAGATACACAACTTCTATGTGTTTTAGATCATCATCTCGCTGTGGAAGCCGACATAAGTTTTCAGACCAATTTTATACTTCGATCCTCGATGTGCAGCCAGCTGAAAATTACTGGGCCTATATTCACAAAGCAGCTTGCACGTAATGACATTAAAATTGGTTACTGATTAATCTCCTCTCACGTGCGCTTTGTTCCCTTCCAAAATAGTTTTATAATATCCGTGGCGCCGGTCTAACCAAAGCTGTTTTAGATATCTCACGAGAAAGTAGCTTCGTGAACCTGGCCCGTTCGAAGCGCAAAACATAAACGAGAGACGACGAGAGGGCACTCCTTCCTCCATAGATCCGGAGGCCGTTGTGTTGCCCACGTGACGGTTTTTTTTTCTGCTCGGTTCAGCTTGGAAACTCGGGGGCGGTGTCGTTGAGACTGGAAGCCCTGAGTGGGTCGGAGGAAGGCGACGTAAGCAGGACTGACTCAGTGCCAGCGACGACGACTATGCGGCCATTAACGTCGACGATGACACTCTTGGGTTGCGAAGTCACCGTACGAGGAACGTGCATAGACTAGCTAATTCTGCTTCCTCTCTCCTGGGATCCGCTATCAGTACTGGGAACAAGCTAGGTCGACCCCCAGCACTGCTCCAGCCTTGCACCAGTAGTGAAGCTGCACCATTTTTAAAGTGCAGAGCACTTTAAGGGCTTGCCTTTTCGTCGTAGCTAGCCGGAATGGTCGATGTCAAACAACTGCCAAAATTAGGATGTGCCCTGAAATAACGCAACCAAGTAAAGGCCGGCGTTCCGTCAGTAGGGTGTCCCGCAGAGGCTTCGAAAATCAAGAGGTTTAAATAGTCATAACCGTTCGAAACTCGTAAAATGCTGGCGCTTGAGATACATCTCCCCATTGTTTAACAAAGAAAAACCAGCAGGTACCTTCGACAAAAAATATATGTAATTAACCGGCAGCACCCGCGTTCATTTAGTTCTGAACACTCGGGTTGTTTTTTGCAATAGTAAGCGAAAAAAAGTGGCAGTGCAACGCCGGCACGGGCGGGAGAAAAAGCAAGCACAAAAAGAACAGAACTGACGCTGGCGCTCTTTCAGGCAGGCGGCGCGCGAGCACTACGGTGGCGGGAAATTTGAATTGCTTTGAGTGGTAGCAGACTAGCAGTGACCGGATAACAGACCATTATGGCGAATTACTTTCTCTGCACTTCCGTCAGCTTTCAGGTTGAGTGGAATGGCTTTAATTTTTTTTTATTCAAACTTCAGTACTACACCGATTCAATGGTATGTACGGTATATACATTTTACCATCGCGGCTGTTCCTACTTGAACGTTTAATGCGAGAACTACATGAAGACGAAGAAAGAATGCGAGACAATGCGCATTGTCTCGTCTTCTTTCTTCGTCTTCGTGTAGTTTGCGTATTAAACGTTCAAGTACGATATACCACCTCGCCCCAACGTGTACCTTGTTAGTCTTTTCTGATGTTGCTACTCTAACAGGTATAGAACGATAACGCATTATAACAAACAATGATATTGGAGGAATATTTCAGCGGTGGTAGTTTATTCCATTGGGCTTCTGCTTGTCCATAACTTGCAGCCCCGGCACTTGCTGTCCGACCGCTAAAAACGGGGCAGGGGAACCACAAAAACACGACAAGCTTGAGCTTATTCATCAGGAAGAAGTCAGTTGCTTCATTTGCAAACTGCTTTGTGACGATCTATAATTTCTGACGAACTTATCAATTGCTATAAACCGTCGTTTAAATTATGGCATCTTCAACAACATGTGTCTGCAAGGGTTAATTATTCCTACCACATACAGCCACAATTCACTGTATTAACAAGAGGACTTCTTAAAACAGATGATTGCCTTTCAACTTCGCCAAGCAAGAACCTCCGAGGTGTTAGTTTTCCTCTTCGGGCTGCATTTAGCCCCGAATGCTCCGCCACCGCGACGCTACTATTTCGCTTTCGGCTCGCCTTTTTCGCGTACCCGTGCTGCAGCATATATGTATCGGGTTGATTTTTGTTCGCTTCCCGTCAATAAAATGAACAGAGAATGCTTCCAGAGCGCAGAAATGTGCGATAACGATTCAGCATGAGGGTGAATAAACAGTGCTTCTAAAATCAGCGTCCGACCGTACTTGCCCTCGTAAATTTGCTAGGTTCGAAGTCTTTCCGATTCAGCGTGACGATTCATTCGCGGCGGCACTCAAGGAACGCAGGAAATTAATGCAGCGAATAGACTCCGCACATGCAAACACTTCTTTTGTCGTCGTGCACTTCGCACGTTTCTTGTTGAGCACTTTGCGCTTACGCTGATTGTTGTTGCAGCCAACAACGGCGTAGTGACGCCAGGACGAGCAGATTTTTTACATCGAAAGTAAAGGTAATGACGGCAACCTGCCCAGAATTAACAAATAAACATCAATTGGTGCTAAGAAGTCGGGCGTCCTGCTGGCGCGGCGAAACGTAGCCTCATGAGCAACCCCCGTGAGGATAAAGCGTGCGTAGGGTGGCACGCCACCCTAGCGGGTTGAAAACAGAATTTATGGGCAAACCTGACAGCTCTCGGACGTTTTGAACGTTCTCCTTAAATCCCTGTTAAACTTCGCAGCTGCTGACATACCAAATAAATGACACTTACCGATTTTTGATGCGCTGGGACGTCTGATATCCACGCGCAGCACGTAACAGCGTGTGACTGCGGCGTCGTCTGCTCGCGGCGCAGTCCCCATGAAATGCCCGCCAGATGGCGCACCGGTTGCCGCAAAATGGCCGACTCAGCAAAATTCTGATCTATGCCCTTGCAATATTTCGCCACGCAAGCTCCCACTGTCGCCGGCAGCCATGGGCAGGTCTCTATCTAAAAAGCCGGTAATGGTTCTAACAAGGCCGATTGTCTGTAGTAACAGAGTGAGGAACAAAAAGACACAACAGGAAAAGACGATGATCATAATGTCGAGCCGACATTGTACCACCGAAGAGGGCACCAACATACACGTGCTGTTCCAGCCGATGGGAAAGATTAAAAAAAATATTCGGATGATAAGAGAAAATACACAGCCGATGGACACAGTGGCTTTCGTATCAACTCCATCATGAACAGTACATAGCTATCCTAGTATTTTCCTTTCGGTACGACTCTTTAAGATATGTATGCCTTCAGATCCTTTAGTACTAACCAATCCCCCCTCGGTGGGTATGCGGCTTTTTTCCGCCACTAGCCCCATGACCACGCAAAGAGAGTTGGAGCGTGTCTTCTCTGCAGCCGTCCAAGCGAACCACACCGGTCAGCCTGCGTCACATGGCTTTGAACCATCCTCCCCGAGCCAAGCTCGCCACCAACCGGCACACCCGGCGCATCACCTCGAACAACGACAGCTGCAGGCTTCCGGAAACCGCCGACGAGCCCACGCTTTCTCCGCGACCCCTAGCCGTAAGCGTGATGACTTCGTCCGAGGCTGGGGCGTCAAACGACCGGCGATGCAGCCCCACCCAGGGAACGCTCGAGACCCAAGCACGCTTGTTGCCTGTCGTTCAGCCTGAGACCACCTTCGTTGAAATTCCAGTCTCACTTCAACTGGAGGTCACACGGTGCTCTTTTCACCCGTGTAAGCAAGCAACTCCTACTGGTGGCTTCGCTGTGAATATTTGCGATTCGGACGGTGAATGTTTCCAGTCAACCGAAGCGCTGCTCGGCACCGCCCAACGACACAGTTCTGGCCTACACCTGTCATTGTTGGTCACCAGGCCCGTCCACAAGCGCCCGCCCCACCAGCGATGCACTCCAAAGCGACTGCCTCTCCCGCCGGCAGTGAGGTAGCACTCGTCAAAGACAGAACGTCCGACTCAGCGCGCCTCGGCAGTGCCGCTACGGCGTACGTGACTGGGGACGGTGACCCTCCAGTTAAGAAGAAGAAGTCCGCTCCAGTTCACTTCCTATTCATCGCCGTGTCCTTGGGGGCGACAGCCGTCTTCGGCTTATGGGCCTTCTACACGCTGGGACAGGCAGAGCTGGAGGTAGGGGGTGTGGACACCCTTGCAGCCGGTCTTAAGGACGTTGAGTCATTGACCCTCTGGCCTGACGAGGAAACGACCACTGACAGCATAGCGGCCACCAGCCCGGTCTACCGCGCAAGCGAACCTATCCGACGTCGGTACTGGTTTGGTAGACCCCTGCTGGACGACTCCGAGGAGAACGAACGAGTCCCTCTCAACACCACCACTGAAAAATGGTAGTCAACAGTATTTTGACAGGTGATGCAGAAGACAAAAATCATATCATGGTAAAAATGTTGAATGTAACAAACAATTTGGAGTAATTAACGCTTGATTTAAAACAAGGCGAGTAGAATGAATAAAATGTTTAATGATAACAACAGGTGCTGTTGTTTGGGCACCCACCCGGTGTAGGGTATCTCCAGTCCGGGATCACCTGGCTCCGCAGTGCACAGCCCAGGTTGTTTTTATTCTTTAAGGAAGATATATTTTCTTCCCTTTTTCCTCTGGCTGCGGCTGCCTCCGCCAGCCGTTTTCCCCAGGTCAAGCATGAACGTAGGGTCCTTTCTGGCAAACTGCGCCTCCCACTGTTCTATGGAGGGGTTGGGGACTGGTTGCAGATCAGGTGTTCTCTGTCACCACCACACCCGATCGTACAGGGTACCGGGGGCTGGGCAGTAGTTGCAGGTAGCTTGGCAGCCTTTTGTATAAATTGCATCAAAAAGGGTGTGCTTGCTAATTTGGCTTTGTCTATAGTCGTCTGAAGGTGGTTGCTTTATCCCTTGTGAGCTGGTGGTGGGGATTCGAAAAAAAAAACATTTGTATCAGAAGTCTGCCAAGATGTCCATGTAGCACCGGAGACGTTGTGGGCAAGGGGGAAGATGTGATGATGCCCGTGAGAGGAACGGCCAGGTGGAAACCAGATAAACGCCTCACAATTCTCAAAGGGTTCACATCCAGACTACATAAACTTCGGGAATATTCTATCTTGTAATAAGAATATGGTACGCTGCTTCAGAAATGCGACCTCGTCAATAGCTTCTGCAAGTTGCCTGAGAGTCAGTGATCGTGGATATTGGGTCTTGGTAGTGGTGATGGCGTTAGCTTGGCGGTTTCTTTGACATAATCCATCGCTGTGATATTGAATGTGCAGGATCTTCCCTTACATTCACAACACAGGTTATATGGGTGGGAGTGGTGCGGATAAGGGAATGCGTCCACATATCAGGTATTTGGGCCGTATTTGCATACGGTGGACAAGGCTCTTACTGGGCAGTTCTGGCCTTGTACTCCGCATGACCGTTTCTTGGTGTTGAGGCCACTCGCATGTGCTGTCAGGTACTTCGAAGGAATGCTTGCTTTCTGATCTTCAATCGGTAGGTTGGACAACCCAGTAGGTGGCGAGTTGCGTGCTCGGTCGGTGTTTTCTTCAAGCGCTCTATCTGAGAGGTCTGGTTCGCTTCTTTTAGTTCCTCCCAACGGTTATGTCCGCCTTATTGTAGTAATTTTGATGTCGACGGCTTAGTGGGTAGCCCGAGTGCAGTCTTGTAGGCTTGGCGAATAAAAGGCGAGTAGAAAATATTTCGCAAATCAACTTGTTTTCATCGGTTAAGGTTTTCATGAGGCGAAGCTTCTTCAAGAGTTCTTCATCCCATACAAAAATGCGGAATGGAGGTGTTATCCAGCCATCGACGACTGAATGGGACTCTTTGTGGTACCGGTGAAAAAAAAACTTGGCCAACTGCACGAACATGAAGCCTTGGGAGGCGCAAGCCTGCAGTGTATAGGTGTATTGAAAGATTATAGGTCTCTCTTTTGCCAAACAGATATTGGCCCTTGACGTCAAAGAAGCTTTCAATAATTTCACACACCATGCTATGTTAGAAGGCTTACGCTCAACCCGCTGCAGCGAGCGGACATACAACTTTGTGCAAAACTTCTTGACAGATTCTACAACCACAAATGGCATCGGGAACCTCAGAACAAATAAACTCTCGACACCACCGAAAGGAACACCCCAAAGCTCTGTCATAAAACCACTACTTTTCAAATTGGCCATAAAAGACCTACATGCACAACTTATTTTATCCCAGGCTTTACCTATGGTATCTACGCCGATGATATCACAATATGGACGCGCATGGCCTCTGCCCTCACACAACAAGATGCCTTGCAAGAAGCAATTGACACCACAGAACCGGAACGTTTTAAGACATGGCCTTCAGTGCTCTCCAGTAAATTCGAATTTGTGCTCCTAAAACACGAACCAGAGGTCGACCCCGGCACCAATTCCAGAATTGGAACTTCAAATCAACAACGCTCCAATCGCGAACGTCTCTCCGCCTCTATCTACCCTTCTCTCTGCCTGCAATGATGTACGCTACAGCAAGACGACGTGGCCATGACAACGCTCCATAACCTGCAAAAGACACTTCATCAAGTTCTACATCCTCATCCGCGATATCACAAATCGCTGACTTGGCCTCAAAGAACATAACGCCGTTATAATCGTGCAAGCATTATTCACGAGTACAATACGTCTGTGACGCCATATCTGGCAATGAAAAGTAATGAAAAAGAAAAAGTTAATATCTTGTTACGAATGCCTACAAGTATTCTCTCGGTTTCCCTCTAACAGCTTCTACGGACAAATTATTGTAATTAGGCGTGCACAAGACTAGGAAGAATTGGCTGCAGCACACAATAGTCAATTAGAAAGCCCAAAACTCACTAAGACGGCCAGACACACCCTAAAAAAACTGGGTTACGAAGCTCCAAAAGACAATAAGGCTAAACAATGCCTTCCTCTACATGTTAGAGTAAACACTGTAGCTCTGGTACAAAGAAACATGCATTCCATCTACAAAAAAAAACATGATGCAATTGCAACAGCTTCAAGATCCTCGAACTGCATATGGAAAACGGCCTGACCTTAGGTACCCAGACGCATCACTATACACCGGTCGACCAGCCCATACCATCAGCATAGTCAATAATCAGGGACTGGAGAGAGACAGAGAGAGACAGAGAGAGAGACGGCTCTTTATTGAAAAAAAGCAGAGAGTTTTACCGGCATTTTTAACCGCCTACATGCTTCTCAGCTACGGGTCGGGGATGTAGCAAAAACAGGCCATTGAAAGAGGTGGACAGGGAAAAAAACACTGCCGTGGCTTTACGGGCTTGACAGACTATTTTGTGGATTGTGTCACAGAACTCACTATTTTTAAATGTGACCAGTGTCCTCCAAATGAGAAAACAAACTTTTTTGAGCCTGACGCTGCTTTGAGGGGCAAGTCCATGGTCTTAGGATAGTCTTCAAAGTTACCGGCCCTTGATCTAGGCGTTCAATATCTTCAAAAAAATTGGATCTTAGTGCCACGTAGGCAACACGTTCTAATAAAGTATGTTCAACTGTTTCTACAGAAGAACAGTTATCGCAGTACGGGTTGGTCGCCAGTCCGAGGCGAAAAAGGTAACTGTTGGTGTAAGCCGAGTTCAGTCGTAGACGATGATGTAATGTCTCCAGCCTGTGAGGGAGCTGTCTTGGAAGTCTTGACGACAATTCAGGTCACTCGCGTGCAAAAATACTTCGTTATGCGATTCGTTGCACCATAGCCGGTTTCTTTCAGTTACTGCAAAGCGATGGGCCATGGTGGAAGCCTCCGTTTTTGTAAAGAACACTTTGCGGTATTTCCTGTGGTTATGGCCCATACGTGCCGCTTCATCGGCTTTTTGATTTCGTATACTACCACAGTGGCCAGGTGTCCATTGTAATTTTATAGTGTTTCCAGCAATGCAAGCGAGGGGGTGAATGTAGTAGACATCGGAGTCTGCGGTATGGTGAGGGAAAGACCTGCTCCTCCTAGACAAGACTTGCAGAGCTGCCTTGGAATCCGTAAAGATGCTCCACTGATGCGGCTTGTGGCGAAGGGCGTAAACGATTGCTTCTTTAAGGACATAAAGCTTAGCCGCTGTAGATGGTGTTGGTCGCTCCAGACGAAATGAAATATTTCACCCGTAACTGGCACGTACATTCCAGATGATGTCACATTTTTCGGGGATGACGATCCATCCGTAAAAATCTGAGTTCTAGCCGAATGCATTTTATGCATGCATTCTAGCACGATATGTATTATTTCAGTGTGGTGCATTGTCTTCTTGGGGCCAATTCTAGGAATGCCACATTGAATTTGTAAGGGAGTAACGTTCCAAGGAGGGAAATGAGGAGGCATTATTTGTTTGGGCTGGTTTGGAATTACCAGGGGTATACCGCCATATCTTGGGCGAATCCAGAGCTCGAGCAGCTTGAGGTTACCCGACTTAAAAAGTGGTTTCTTTAGTGAAGCCGATGCCTGAGGTGCACACGGAGAGTCTCCTGTTTTCTAATCACGTCAAAAGGCAAACAACGTGCCTCTGCAAGGGTTCCGTCGCTTGAAGATCCCTTCGGAAGCCCAAGACAGATGCGTAAATTATTCTTCCTTGCTGCCTCAAGACTTTTCTTGCTTTGTCTGATATTCGTTGTAGGATAGGGAGGCTGTATTTAAGCACACCATCCACATAGCCGTTGTGCAGCATAACCATTGAATGGCAATCACTGCCCCAGCGTAAACCCGCGAGACATCTCAAAATCTGAGTGGCCGACGAAATGCGTGCCTGTAACCGTTTAACCTCGGGTGACCATGTCAAGTTGCGATCTATTTAAAATTGCAAGAAATCTCTGAACTCGTGCATGAGAGTGCGCTGCCGCCTAGAATCTGTGAATAACAATCAAACTTTTTTCGTGTGAACGCCATAGCTACTCTTATCGGCGGACACTTGAAGGCAACGGGCTGCGAGGTAGCTAGAGATGTTATGGAGAGCTTTCTGTATGCGCTGCTGTGTAGAACGTTCAGAACGTGTGGCACACCAGATACAGATTTCATCTGCATATAGCGTGATCTCCACTCCATGGGGCAGGACTTGCTTGAGTGAAATGAGGGCCAGGTTGAATAGCAGTGGACTTAGTACAGCACCTTATAGTACACCCTTTTCTACAGCGTAGTAAGATGTGGGCCGGCATTGAGTAGACATAAAAAGCTGGCTTCCATCAAGGTACTCCGCTATGCATGCCTATAGTCTGCCCCCGAGACCATGGTCTTCAAGAATGGCAAAGATTACTGCGTCAAGGGCCGAGTACAAAGCAGCTTTGATGTCCAGGAAAATGTCGGTTAGTGCACAGCAGGAATTAAATAACTGGTGCTAGCTTCTGCTTCTATACGTACAAAGGGCATGGACACCGACGAGGAAGCAGCCATGGTCGCTTGCAGTACAACCGGCAAAAAACATTGCCACCGTTATATAAGACTCCCAGACAGTCTGTCAAAACTACCAAATTGAACGCATTTCATACAGCAGCAAAAATTCAATCGACCCAACATGATTTAGCCAAAACTTTCATCATATAAACAGCGGCTCATTCACCCCTGGAAGGGAATAAGGCGGCTCATTCAGCACCACGAGCTTATACACACCAAGCGTCTCCTTCTGGGATATCAGACACTCCTAATGTGAAACCAAGACGAGAAATAATCATCAGACGCTGCACTGACATCCTGACGCACTACGCACTTGTCTCGTGAAGACACGGTCATCTACAGAAAGCTGCAGACTAAAACATTTTCACGTAGTACATTACTACACTCAATAGATCAGGCATGCACCTACACTTGTAAATTCTGCGTAGAGCCATACACTCTCCAGCACAACGTATAGGAGTGCCACCACACACCACTCGTTGCCCCAAATCCAAATCCCTTATTTGAGCAGGGCGAGGGTTGGTAGACCATCTCTAACCCGGATCACCAACAACATTTGGCAGTCCGGGCGAGACAGGCCGCCAAAACCAGGGATTCCTGAACGAGGGAGGTCCCCCACCCGCCGGTCAATCCAACAGCATTGACTGCTCCATTAAACATTTATTCCTCCTTCCTTTGCCACACGGCCCGCGCTGGTATACGCGACATCCCAATTACGAAGACGAAGGATAAGTGAAATTTGAAACGAAGAACTGCGGAGTGAAATAGAAGCAAACAACCAAGCACAAAGTACAAACGAGTGTCACTGTGTGTTCTTCTATTACGCGTTTTTGCCGATGGCGAAGAAACATTCTAACCCGAGGCGTTGGGCAACGAGTGTTTCTTTTTTTAATACCGTGACCACATGAGAATTGTACGCCGCACGACGACCGCGCCTTGAGACGCCAACAGCGTGCGCCCTAAAGGTTCTTCGCCCCTAATAGCCACTGGGTTGCCATTCCCTGAAACGAGGCAGGGAAAACATGAATTGGTCTCAAGTCGCCGAGCGAATTGCTTGCATGTGGTATGCCACTATATAGGTGGAGCGGAGCTGTGTCGTTCGGCTGTAGTACAAAAGCTGTATCGAGTACAGGCACCTCAGTGTTGGTGCTCCGCAACACAGAGCGCTGCTTGATCTGGATAGAAAGGTATAGTTTAATTTATTTGTTTTACACGTGATACCTGTGTGAGCCAAGCACAGCCTGGTGTTGGACAAGGTTCGGAACGTTTTATAAAAAAGTAACCTAGCTCGAGCGAAAAAAAGAGCCAAGTTCCACAAAATAGTCTGCAGACATCCCCTCCTTTTCCCGCAAAAGCGTAGCCTCATATTGCCTGCGACATTTATAATCTTCCTTACCTTGCAATCGCTGTAGAAAGCTTACTTATTTGGCGTTGGTCTGATTGCTTCTTCGACATCTGGGATTTTCTTGGAGTTTATTGCAGAGCACTAAAAAATTCACCCCAATAACCTTCAATAGCAACGAGAGCCTATTGTCGTTCTTTTTCAGCATTCTTAAGGAGGCCACCTGTTTTGGGTCGAACTGTACACATTTAAGATGTCCCAAGTTACAAACCTCCCACCTTCTACTTCCCCTTCCCCCACTTGACGTAGAGTCTTCCTGCCACAATAAAGGCTACCTCCTCCTCCTCCTCCTTTCTCACAGGGGAGAATAATCTTCCACACGGCAGCACCCATAATTTTCAAGTGAAAATTTGGCCGCGTGCCTGCTCACTTCCCCCCTATTGTCGTAGAAAACGACCGGCTTTTTAAGCCCCTGTACCTAAAGGCACCTCTCCTCTCCCCTGCCCGCCTTTCACGATCTTTCCCTCCAGACAATCCCCTCCCACGATAAACACGGTGGACGACTGCTCAATCCAAATTCAATTTTCCCGCATCCCCATACTCGTGCGCTATCTTTCGGAACTTGCGTGATCGTTGGAGTCGGAACGCCGCCATGACACAAGCGTTCATTGTATTTTTGGGTCACTGTTTTCAATGCGCATTATTTTTGGCTATCACAAATATCAGGCGCAGATCTATTTCGAATTAAAAGAACACTGCTTAGTACCAGTTACGTATTGATGTTTTGCATGAGATATGTCTAATCTGTTGCTGCTTTTTTTTTTTTGCTTAACAATGTTGGAAAGTATAAAGTATGGTAGTATCATATTTAGCGGTTTGTAGAGGTTTTGCCAATATAAAGTTCTCGTTTCGTGGTGGACCGACAGACCAAATTTTTCGAATTGTCTTAGCCCACGAAAGATTATTGGCTGTAAAAACGGGTTAAAAGCATGGTTGTCGATCTTGGGAACGCCGACGTAAATAGGTAAAACTTTCCCTTCGCTGGTCGTGTATGAGTATCACACTTCCCTATTCTGCAATCCATACCACAAAATAATGCTGAGCTCTATTCTGTGGACCAGACTACAGGGCGACGTTGCGCTTTCAGCTACTGCTCCTGGGCGTCCTGCGCAGGGGTAAAGTCTCGCGTTTCGGCGCTAACGGCCGGGTTCGAGCCCCAGAAGTTCAAATCCAAAGTGAGCTTTTTACTCTAAAACGTTGTCCAAGGTCAATTCTACGCTGTTTTTCAGCAAGTAAACGCAGTTTGGTGTCTTTATCGTCAGTTTAAAAAAATAAGGCTCAACTATTCCATGGTACCTTTTCCAGAAAAAAAGTTGTCTGGTCCGCATAATAATACTGCACATTATCCTGTGGTCTGCTGCACAGAATAGGCACAGCCCATGATAACTGTGAGTTTATATACTGGCTACTGGTCTGCAGGGGTAGATCGCGTTGTCGTCATTGGACTCCTGGAATGACGAACCCCGCCCATTCATAAGCGAAATAAAATTACCATTTGATGTCACCTGCAAATAAGAAGTTGGTGTTGTTGTTTGTTTAAATATGGCACCTACCCTATCAGGGGATTGATCAATCAACAAAGGACAGTTAAAATAAGAAATAATTCTTATCTATTTACGAGGCCCTTAGAACACATAATTTAGAACGGTTGGAAAATGTTTTAGATCTCTAAACGAGCGAAAACGAAAAGAAAACGAGAACTTTACGGCGAGAGCAACCAATCCCAATCATAACGTGAATCTATTCGTATTTTCGATGGAGCGTAGGACGGCAGAGCTCACATCACGGCGGCAGAACCTCCTTTCGGAAGCCCCGAATGACAGAAGAATCAGCACTGACAGGGCTATCCCCAGACTATGCAGCATCACCTCAAGGAACTCATGTCTCACACGTGAAAAGGGTCGGCATGTCAAAAGGTAGTGGTCGACAGATCCGTCGTCTTTACAGAAGCTGCATACAACTGTTTTGCGCCAGACGAGACCTGTTTAAGTACCTATTCAACTGTGGTACCCGACAGCGTAGGGCTGTAATAATAACCTTAAGTGCGTTAACGGCACCATTCAGATTTCCGTGAGATGTTTAGATGATAAAACTTCCTTAAGGGCAATACAACTGGCTCTTTATTTCTTGAAGTTTGCGGTACCTACGGTACCTAGCAGCGGTTATTAAAGGTGTGGGTTCAACGACGTCTACAAAAGGCCCGGATAGTGAGATCCTTGCTTGAGAGTCTGCGGTCTCGTTGAAAGTGAGCCCCGCATGTCCAGGAACCCAAAGAAGGTGAATTAAGGTGAGTTGTTGTTTCTGGTTACATCTGCCATCGTCATTGACCACGGTCTTTTGACTTTGTTTGAGGGAACGTGTGTGTGGAAAGCTTTACTTCCCAAGTTATGGACATAGCTAAATCTACCTTAAGCGCCTGCAGGGCGAAATGTTGTTTACCTGTGGGTGCAAACCCGAAAGTTCTTGTATCAAATCCTGCGCCATCTACTGGTCTGCTTGGAACACTCCTTTTATTGTGTTAGAGACTGCTGAATGATTGCCGTTTTTCGGCCACAGTCGCCCACGGTAGAGTTGTGGATCTGGTACTAAAGACCCAATTTGGAGCCCCAGCAGTGGCAAAATGTTTGAAGGACCCTTGATAATTTTACTGTAAAATGTTTTTTCTCAGCTTTGCACAATCATTTCATCAATAATGATGGGGAGGTATTTTTTGGTTGGTTTATGGGCCGTTCACGTCATACCAACACATTTATTTAACTATCCACATTGCTCCGGAACTGCCTGGAATGTATCCATAACAGCTTCACCTGACAGCTTCACCTTCACTGACGAATCCACCTTGAGTGGCTATATTGTTGGTTCTGAATTCGGCCTTAACGTTACGTCCCCTTAACTTCTTGACTGTCGAGTCTTACGACCTGCAAAGTAACGTCAGTCATTGCACGGCAAGCGGCGGGAACCTGATTGCGACGTCAGACCTCAGATCGTAACGTTAGCGTCGCGGAGTGACCATCTCTTTGCATTTGCGGCGCCAGAGAACGGAGCCGTCAGACACCCCGATGTAACGCTTTAATGCAGATGACCAAGGGGAAATGAATATCGGAGAACGCTTTATTGGAGAGCGGAAGGGTGGGCTTGCACCTTTCCAAATATTACTATGCTGGCGTGTACCCTCACTCCCAGCAAGAAACAGTAGCCGATCGTTTTTTCGGACTTCCTGTATATTTTGCACTTTTCCGGGGAAAGGAGTAATGATTCACGGATGTTTTGGACTGGTCTTTTATTCGGACTATTTTTCGTTCGCCTCCATGTCCGCAAGTTCGGTAGGCTATTGTAGAACTTTGAAGAGCTCTTCCTGAGTGCATGTGGCCAATGGAATATCTTAGACAGCTTTGGCTACCGGCATCAGAGACGCTTCTTTTTCCACCATTTTGGGCCAAATAAAGAGTGAGTGGTGCGCATGCGTCAGAATCAAGATCGTCCGCACTCCCGATTTAATACGATCGCACCAGCCTAATCAAAAGCTCAACGAGCGTTTCAAGCAAGAAATGCAACAAAAAAATGGCTACACTGCGAAGAAAATCAGAAGAACGTAGTTCAGTAAAACAATATTGGTTGGTGCATATGGCTATGTACCCGACTTTAGGTTAGATGATGACTTCATCATTGTCATTGATTCGTTAGCCCAACAGCTTTCATGATGATATCCAGAAGTGTAGCCATGGCGACCGATATGAGGGCCAGTCCCGCAGTTGGGCAAAGGATAATTTTTACAATTTCAGTAATGCAAAAACAGGTTTATGGCGCCGGTAAGGCGGGAGTGATTGCCTATTCCGTGAATATACTTCAAGAGCAAGTGGCCTTCACTCTGCGGCCCAGAAGTATCTGGACGTCCAGGTCACCTACTGGCCACCATTTTCTCCAACAGCTCAGGGTTAAAGGAGGTGTGGAAGATGGGGGACGGTGGGGTTGCGCTGGAACTCCAATATGATCGGATAACAGGGTCTGGTTATAACATAATTTGCATTCGGCTTGGGATTGACCTGTAAACACACGAATGAGGGGTCTGAGTAACTGAAGGTATTGTGTCATAGTCGGCGGAGTAGCGATTCTTCGTTTTTAGAGCGTTTAGATTGTGTAGAGGGAAGCCTTATCGTTCTGGCATTAATATTTAGTAGTATCTTAGACCTTGACAACAAGGATAGGCGATTCGCCCTCATCGATAGCCTGGAAGGACAGGACAAGACAGGCTTGCTGATGCGAGAAGTTATTGCCCCGCAGTGAGGTATGGCCACGCGTCTGAATGAGATTGTCGTTTAGGCTGAGGTGATGTTTCGGGAGTAGTTTCGAAGTTAAAGGGCCCCCCTCCCAGATAAGAAGCTTCTGCAGGCAGCTTGGGAATCTCTGATGATCGTGGGATTCTTTGGATGGATGACGGCGATAGCGAAATCACCGACAATTCGTGCTGACAAGAACTTCATTGATGAACAAGACTTTGTGATGACTACTGTTCCTTTATGTTGACCATTGTCAAGGTGCTGGCTTCCGTACAGGAGACGTCTGTACGCTTTCCAGCGTCTCCCGGCTTTGCGCTTTTCAGCGGCTGGGATGGAGGTCACAGTTCATTTTTGGGGGGGACGGGGGCACCCAGATATAACTTCTTCCAGTAGTCAGGGAGGGGCTGAATGACTGTTGATTGATGCCAAGGGATGCGGAGACAGCAGGGCTATGCCCACAAATATTTGGGTGATGCCTGGTAAATGGCGTTAGGAAACTTTGGAAAGCCTGTTGTGGAGGCACAGTTTTCAAACAAGGGCCCTCGAGGTGTTCCTGGGAATATTCAGCACGTGTCTGAATGCTTTGCGTGTAAACCGATCGATTATGTCCGGGCGACATCTGATGAGGATAGGCAGGGTGTAGCATACGTGACACGTGAAATTGGGATATCTTGCCCCAGTCGAATTGTGTCGTTCTTCTTTATGCCACGGTGGAAGCAGCAAACGCGACGAAGAATCTGGGAAAATGTAATGATTCGAGGCTGTTTACTTGGGAACCATAAGATTTCTTCTGCTCCTCAACCTTCGCTTCTTCCCCTGCTCCCTAGTCCTGTCTTCGTCATCTTCGGCTCTCCACACTCTTCGGGGTCCTCTTTTCGTCGTCCCCCATGTGTGTAGTGAGAAGCACGTTTCTGACGGCCACCGTCATGTACTTCATTATTTTCAAAACACCACTGGTGGATGCCTGTCTTTATGACTTCGAAGGGCCCGGTATGTCTGGTTCTTAGGCTGGCACATCATTTTTGCACCCAGACCAAATCACCTGGAGAAATACCCGGAATACTTGTGTTGTAACGCCTGTCGAAGAAACGTTTTCATCGACTCCCCGTAATTCATTTCACCCTCAACTGTACTTTTCGCTTCTTGAAGTTTAGGCTTCGTCGTCAAATCAAGGATCTCGTCAACGGGCAGATACGATGGCTTGCCAAACGCTGCATACGCAGGGCTGAAAGATAACGCACTCGTGTGGGACCGGTTTTGATTTGTGACTGCCGCTCCCAGACTGCACTTTCAAACCACTGTGCAAGTTACGGTACAAGTGAATGTACTGTTCCGTGTGATATGGGGCAGCAAATTTTATCGTTATGCTACCGCTTTCCGCCCAGCGTGCCATTGCTGAGCTGGCGAAAGCAGGTCCGTTTGCGTATTTGCGTACTCCTTTCCTCGTTTGTGTCCACAATTTCTTTTACAATGTTTGCGCACTCCTTTGCTCGTTATTGAGACACTTTTCTGGAGCATACCTCGATACACAGTAATAAAGACCATGTCCTGCTTACCGCTTCCCTTTTTTTTCAAGCTCCGCAAAATCGGCATCTACTCTCTCGAATGGTATTTTTGCGTGGGCAAGCAAAGTCATAGCATCCATTCTCTGTTTGTATGTGCCCCCTTTGTTTAGGCAGAAGGGGCAGGAGCCGACGTATGCGCTTGCATCTCTTCTCGTGCGTGGCGTGAACATCTTCCTGATCTTGTAAAAGTTTCGCCAGAAACTGTCGTAACCTCCGGACTCTGGACGATCGTGGCAGAGCTCCACAACTTTTCTGACCAGTGCAGGTTGACCGTCAAACAGTCTATTTATGCACTGTAGTTCTTCTGTTCATTCTGTTCTCAGAGCATTCCGTGCATTTTCTTCTTCACCATTCTTGCAGGTTAATTCAAAAGGAGGCCGAAACAGAATCATATTCTGATATAAACTGCCCGGATTCGGTGTAAAACGTCGAAATCGAACTGCTGCACTTCGCTAATCCATCAATATACTTGTTCGTTAGGTTGGCTGTCGTGCACGAGATATTTAAACGTCTGGTGGTCATAAAAAACTTGCTCGCGATTAAGGTATGCGCGGAAGTACCTTACCGCTAGCACAACAGCCGGAGCCTCTTTCTCTGATATACAGTACTGCTCTTCAGACTTGTTGAACGTGTATGAGTAGTACTCAAATAACTGCAATTTTCGATCTTCAGTAGCCGAATATCCCCGTTAAAATAGAACGGCGCCTGTATCATCGTGAGAAGCGTCCGTGGGGAGCTCACAAGGAAGTCAGAAGTCTGCCAGCGTGAGCACAGAAAGAGATGAAATTGCTAACACAAAGTCGTGGTACACTTTTTCACACTCTTCTAAAGCCATGCCCTTTGGAAGCAGGCTTGTTAATGGCTTGGCACGATCGGAGAAACCCGGAATGAAGCTCCGGAACTGTCCTCCCAGACCAAGGAAACGTGCAGTGCATGAATGTTTTCTGGTCGTTCCATACTCCTCGCATGTTTTACGGACTCCTATTTCGTGCTTTTTGGAGAAACCATCTTGGTTAAAAGACTTACAAAGTTCAGATAAGGCCTTGGTCATTCCGTCGCGGCCATCGTGGCTGCAGAGTGTACTCCATTAAAGTCATGAAGTTCTCCCAACAAAATGGAGGCTTTCAAGAAGAATAGCGCGTCCCCATCGACGCAGTTTTAGCAAGAAAACTTACCTTTCGACACACGTGTGATAAACCGCACCGTGATATTGGTAGTCAGCATGTAAAAAATATATCACCATCTTTACCTCAAGCTTTTTGAAAAGCAGTCCCCTACGGTGAATTTTTGGGCATTTACTCCATCCATTTGTCCTGACCTAGACAATTCTACTTCGTGGGTACGTGCCTGGTTTGTAACACCACCGCCGCCACCAGCGGTCCGATTTGGCGCGTGCCGTTGCTGCTGCTGTGCCGGGGAACCAGGTACGGTCGAACTCGCTGACATGGCTTCGAACATTTCGCCTCGAACCGTGCTTGCAACCGACGGGCGCCGCCGCACCGTCTCCCCGCGAGCATACAGCGGCACGCTTTCGGGGACTGGCGATGCGCCCACGCTGTCGCCGCGGCGTCTCGCCTTAAGCTTGGTGACTTCGTTCAAGCCTAAGGCGCCAAACGACCGCTGTTGCAGCCCCACTAAGGGCAAACTGGAATCGAGACCGCGCTCGTTTGCAGTCGTTGCGCCTGGGACCACCTTCGTGGAAACTGCGGTCACCTTTCAATCAGAGGTAACCCCGGAAACATTTCTCCAGCGTAACGAAACAGCTTCTACCGGTGGCCTCGCTGTGAATCCTCGCGATTCGGACGGCGACTGTTTGCGTTCAACCGAAGCCCTGCTCAAACCCCGCGCAACGACGCAGTTCAGGCCCACACCTGCAGTTGGGGGTCAGCAGGCCCGTCCACAAGTCGCCGCTGCTCCAATAGAGCCACGCCGCAAGACGACTGCCTCTCCCAGCGGCAGCGCAGTCGCGCTTCTCGAAGAAAATCCACCGCGCTCTGCCCGCTTCGAGGGCGACTCTACGTCGTACGCGGCTAGAGCCAAGCGCCTTCCAGTGAGGAGGAAGTCTTTGACCCTGATGTACCTCATCTTCCTGACCGTGTTTTTGGGTGCGACTGTCCTCTTCTGCTGCTGGGTATCCTACACGCTTGGACAGTCCTCGCTGTCGATGAAGGACTTAGAGCCCCAGGCGACCGGTTTTGCAGAGTCATTGACCATCGGGACTGGTGACGAAACGACGACTGACGGAATGGCGGCCCCCGGCCAAGTCAATCCTGCCAGGTACCCTAGCGCACGTTACGCCTCGTCTGGTGGTCTACCGCTGGGCGAATACCAGGACGACGACGAAGCACATCCCAACGCCACTGTCTTTTGATGCGTCATAGAAAGAAAAATCATCTAATTGTAAAGCAACGCCCCAGAAAATTGCTTAAATGTGTGCTGCTGCCACATTCCACTCATAATTCGTCGTCTTCTTGACAACAAGACAATTAATAACCTCGTCTTATACTTGATCTATAACTTCTTCCGGAGAGCTTCGTACTTAAAACAAACCTTAATTAGGTTGTTGTGTGCTCCTCTTTGTACCAGACATTAAAAGTACATCCTTACCTCAAACCCCTGCTTTCCGATTGCCTTCATTGGACATATGGCTGTGCGTGCAGTCGTGTGCTTTTCGATTGTGGTTTTCCAGCTGAAGCAAGCATTGGGACCCGCAGGTTGATGCGGTGCAGCACGGAGAGAGAGAGAGAGAGAGAGAAAACGTTTATTTGAGCTTTCTAAAGTAGGAGTGGTTCCCTAGTCCGGGAATCCATCAAGTGAGCAGAGAGCCTTCGCTCTGGATGCCAGGAGCTGTTGGACGTCCAGACGGTCGCTGGTCACCAGGTTCTCCCTCAGCTCAGGGGCGGGAAGAGGGGATCGGAGAGGTGGAAGTTTGGGATTGCACACACACTGTATTATAATATGAGCTAGAGCTCCGGGTTGTGAACAAAACTGGCATACAGCAGAGTATTGAGTTGGAGATATACGACGCAGCACGGAATGTCCTGTTACGCACGTCAGCTGTGCGTTATTCTTGTGCCCACTTTTTAGTGAGGTTACCCAGCGTTGCTTCCAGCTTAAGTTAGGGCGGGAGAGTAGATTCGGGGTGATGGCGTCAGTATCGGGCACGACTGGTGACCATCTTTTCTATGCCACAGTGTAGGGGTAAGGGGAGGGGGGGCGGGGGCTATGTATCATTCATAATGGTCCCACGTAATTAAAACAGAGCGTCAAATGAAAAAAATGTTGCATTAGTCGTCATGGCAACGATGGGAAAGGATAGAGAGGTGGCTGCGTGAGGCACCTCGTACTCGTGGCGTTATTTTTTCCGGTTTTGTCGGCATGGCGCCGCAATGCCGGCCTTGCAGCTCCCGCTCTCCCAAGATTCACGCTGCGATGGGCAGCGAACATGAGTGACCGGCGGCTACGGCGGCTGGCTACGGTGGCTACGTGGTTTGGTAAATTTTCTAAGAGAAAAATAAAACATCCAGGCTAAGGTGATATACCTGTACTGAAGTGTTTGTGTATTGTTTATACGTTCTACTATTACCCAATGCAATACAAGACCGGTATTTCTGATTCTTTTTAACAACATAGCTGTTTAAAGGCCAACTGCACCCAAATTTTTCTTTGCTCGACTTAGATCCAAATAATTAGTTAACGCTCTTAAAACCACCATTGCGAAATCCTAAGCATCATAAACCCGGAGCACACTAGGTACCGTCGTTCAAAGTAGCCCCGAGCGGACGACGTTTGCACCTGGCGGAGAGTCACCGAAATAAGTTCGAGCAGCCTGTGACGGAGAAGAGGAACCTGTACCGTGGAGCTCGCGCTTGTCCGGCAACTTCCACATCATTGGAATCCCCGTTTTTCTGAATGTTATCAGTGCGAGGTCGCAATAACAAGCTTGAGATCAAATACATACCCTCATCCCACCCGACTTAACCTAATGTGCCCAAGCTAATATTCAGTCGTATGCAAATTCTGCCAGCAACCAGGGACACTACAGCACATTATTGTAGACTAAAATTACGCCAGGATGGCCACCCTCATATTCCCTCCTCCTCCCCCCCCCCCCCCCCCCCCAAGCGGAGTGGCAGAGACTGCTGTATACGCCTCGAGCGCGGCCTGTAGGGGCGCCACTGAAATCCCCCTAGCGGCCCATTTCGAAAGCAGCCGCGGGAGTCCGCGCCCCGCTCCCCATTGCCGCCGCTGCTTCTGCGGCACGTTCACGACTGAGATTTACCGTTTGCAGGCGTTTGAAATCCATGTTTATGTGGAGTAGTCACTCTGTTCGCAAATGGGGTGTGTTTACGAGAGTGCAAATGTTTCTGACGCGATTTTAGTGTGGTATATTCAGTCTGTATAAGCGCCAGGTGTCTACGACATGCCCGCGTCGTGGAACCGGCGTATGATGGAGCCGATTGTAGTTACACTGACCTGAATTTACTAGCCGTGCCTCCGTAACCACCGGTTCCTCAGATGTTCATGCTACGGCTATACACTACGATTTAAATCGGTTTTGTGCGCTTACATAATCAGCGGAGCACTCATACCTGACAGCACGCAAGTTACGTTTGCCAATTTATACCTCAGATATTGATCACCACCATTTACAAGCCAGTCTGTGTTAATTTCGCAAATATTCAACAAAAGTACGATGGAAAATGCACAATTATACTCGGGGATCAGCACACGACAGAGTCGTCTTGTCGTGAGGTGAGCGCCCGGCAACATTCATCTGCTACATATATCCTCTGCGAGCAGCGCGGAGACGGGCTTGAATATAATCCGCGTCCGCGACTAAATGCTTCTTCGAAATATCGTCATATGGCACAGGGAGCGTGCAGAATAAAGCAAAAACTGAAAGCAGAGGGCCTTATCGCATACCACACTCTTCCAACGACACCTTTCATCGCCTAATTGTTGAACAGTATACCCTGTATACTTCCAAAAATGCGTCCGCCGTACGATCAGCTCTTCGTTGAAGTAGAAAAACAAAAGGAAAGTGAACGCGAGATTTGTGTGTGGGATTTCTATACTGTTCATTGCTTGATTGCGCTCCGCATTTGCCTTCTTCTTCTCAAAGATCTGAGGACGACTTCTGACGACTTCTGAAAGATCCGGGGACGACTTCTGAAAGATCCGAGAGCCGAGGGATGAACCGAATAGCATTGAGAACATAACAGGCATAGATCAATGGATCGAACAGCTGTTGAAAGATGTAAAAGCCGCCACAAAAAGCCTGGATCTGGAAATACCGTCCGAAGCTGTTGACCCACACCTTAACCATCTGTGGGAAGCCTACCAAAGCATACAAAGAAGATGGCGAAAAAACAAAACCAACCGCAAACTCAAACTTAGACTATATAAACTAGATAAAGACATACAAAGGCATTCAACGCGCTTATCTCAAGATCAATGGGACCAAATTTGCGATCAAATGAAAGGAAACATGAGTATGAGGGAAACATGGCAGCTCCTCCGACATCTCCTTGACCCAGATCACAGCAAAACTGACCAAAGACACAGGCTGACTAAAATAATCCAGGCTTTCCCAGGCACTGACGGAGACTTGATAGAACAAGTCAGAAAAACCTACCTCTCCTTTGGAACTCCAAAATCCCTCCCCCAGTACGGCGGGCAACCAAATCCGGTGATGGACAGGGAAATAACGGAGGCAGAGGTGCGTGCGGCAATACTTAAACTTCGCTCAGTGTCGGCCCCTGGCCCAGACCAAATAACCAACAAGATGTTGAAGAATCTAGATGACGAGTCTATTACTAACATCACGAAGTTTTTCAATCAGTGTTGGAAAAAAGGCGTCCACCCTTAGGCATGGAAACACGCGAAAGTTGTATTTATTCCGAACCCGCACAAACCCTTAACTCTCGAACACCTAAGACCAATCTCTTTAACCTCATGCTTGGGAAAGCTAATGGAACATATCATCCTAGCAAGACTGACACAGCACATACAAGATACACAGCAGCTCCCACACACAATGATAGGCTTCAGGGCCGGACTGTCTACGCAAGATATTCTGCTCCAGCTATCTCATGACATTATAACTCCTTCAAATAGCCTAGACACGGCGGCAATCCTGGCACTAGATCTTGCCAAGGCTTTTGACAATGTCACCCAAGCTGCCATCATGGAAGGGCTAGAATCAAATAACCCAGGAACCTGCACCTACAACTACATCAGGAACTTCCTTACAAACAGAACTGCAGTACTTCACATAGGAAGCGTCACCTCGAACACTATTTTACTTTCAGACAAGGGCACACCGCAAGGGGCAGTGCTCTCCCCGCTCTTATTTAATCTGGCAATATGAACATTCCCAAAAAAGCTAAGTCTGATCCCTGACCTGAAATTTAGTCTGTATGCAGATGATATCACTCTGTGGATGAGAGGCGGGTAGCGACGCATACATAGAGTAGACTCTGCAGAGGGCCTGAAGCAAAGAAGGCAGGATTATCACGTTCACCAAATAAATCTGAACTCCTTCTAATCCCACCTAAACGAAGTAAACAGCAACTCTTCGACATTAAAATACACATTGACAACAATCGGATTCCAGAGGTCTCATCACTAAAAATCCTAGGCCTCCAAATCCAGAACAACAGGTTAAACACTAAATTCCTCCAGACAATCGCGAGACATATCAACCAAACAATTTGTCTGATTCGCCGAATTTCAAACAGACGCACAATTCTGAAAGAAGATGAGAGTATTAGGCTGGTACAAGCGTTTATCATCAGCAGAATAAATTATTCTTTACCATATCTAAACCCAAGCACTGCAGAACTGAAGAAAGTGAATCAGTTAATAAGAAAAATATATAAATCCGCACTGTACCTGCCCGTGTGCACGTCCACAGCCAGACTCGGGGACTAGGAGTGTACAATAAAGCCGAAGAACTTATTGAAGCCCACTTGTTAAATCAATACGGCCGATTATCCAAAACCCCTACAAGAGAACACATCCTGCATAACTTAGGTATCAAACATCCTGCTAAACAAGCTGGCGCACTCCCGATACCGCATGACACGCACGCAACCTGATCATTAGGCCAATCCCAACAAACATACATCCAGTACACCACGTAGAACGAAGGGAAAAAGGAGCTCGCGCTCTTCAGACAAAATTTGGAAGCAAGCCCAACGTCATGTATGTTGATGCAGCTGAGTATACACACCACGAGGCCTACGCGATCGCCGCAGTAAAACGCCGGAGGGTTCCCCTTTAGATACCGCAACTGTCAAGACCCTCAGTCCTGAGACAGCGGAAGAGGCGGCAATAGCCATAGCACTTTCACTTGAACCCACCACCAACCACAGTAATCTCAGATTCTAAAACCGCAATTCAAATTTTGCTGCCGGCTTAATCTCCACAGCAGCACTCAAAATTTGAACCGAAATCCCCCCTTGTCCCCCGTAGTAACTTGTCTGGATACCGGCGCACTCTGGCTTCGGCGGAAACGAGGCAGCTCACGAAATGGCCCGAGGCCTCACCATCCGGGCTGGAGCTAGCCTGTTATCCAAACCACGGGAGCCAGATCTACACGGGACAGACTAGTGTCTTACAATGACATAACGCAACATACGCCTCTGCCGCCAGGTCTACCCTCCGGCGGAAAAAAACCTAACTAACGAGCAAGCCCACGTCTGGCGCCTCCTACAGACAAACACGTTCCCAAACCCCGCAAGGCTAACACACATTCACCCGTCAATATACCACACACTTGATTGCCCCCTATGCGGCGCCTCAGCAAATCTACCTCACATAATGTGGGCCTGCCCTCAAAATAGCTTTCCCTATATCACATCCGAGGAGCAAGTGGGAGGAGGCACTGCGTAGGCCCGGACCCAGGCGTGCAAACCACCCTGATCACCCGAGCTACCGACGTCGCCGCTCGGCTAATGCCTGTGGCCACGAGTATCCTCTGACCTAAGGAGATGCTCAATAAAATATTTTCTCTCTCTCTCTCCTCCTTAAGGGTAATAAAACTGGCTCTTTCTGTTCTTGAAGTTTCCACAATGTACGGTACCTAGCACGGTTATTAAAGGTGTGGGTTCAACGACGTCTACAAAAGGCCCGTAGAGTGCGATCCTAGCTTGAGAGTCTGCGGTGCGGTGTTGTTGAAAGTGTGCCCCGCATGTCCAGAACCCAAAGAAGGTGAGTTAAGTGAGTTGTTGGTTTCTGGTTACATATGGAATCGTCATTTACCACATCTTTTGGCAGTGGGTTTGAGGGAATTATGGTGGAAAGGTTCACTTCGGAAGTTCATGGGCATAGTTAAATCTACCATAAGCGTCTGCAGGGCAAATTTCGTTACCTGGTGGGTGCAAACCCAAAAAGTTCTTGTGTGCTTCCTGCGCCATCTACTGGTCTGCTTGGAACAGTCCTTTTATTTGTCAGACACTGCTGAAAGATTGTCGTTGTTCGCTCACAATAACCCGGGTAGAGGTGGATGTTGGACCACCCCTAGTTGGAGCCCCAGCAGTGGTAAAATGTTTGCAGGACCCTTGAGAATTGTAGCTGTAAAATGTTTTTCTCAACTTTACACAATCACTTCGTGCATAATTATGGTGTGGTATTTTCTGTCGGGTTTATCGGCCGTTCACGTCATACCTACACATTTATTTAACTATCCACATCGCACCGGAACTGCATGGATTTATCCATAACGGAATATTGAGTCTGCTGGCAGCTTCACATTGACTGACGAAATCCACATTGAGTGGCTATATTGTTGGTTCTGTATTCGTCCTTAACGTTAGGTCACCTCAACACCTTGACGTCGAGTCTTACGGACGTGCCAAGTAAAGTCAGTCATTGCACGACAAGCTGCGGGAACCTGCTTGCGACGTCAGACCTCAGATCATAACGTTAGCGTCGCGGAGCTACTATCTGGTTGCATTTGCGGCGCCAGAGAACGGAGCCGTGAGACAACCTCGATGGAACGCTTTAATGGGACATGACAACAAGGAAGATGGGGATCGAGAAACTGCTTTAATAGAGAGCGGAAGTGGTGGGCTTTCAACCTTTCAAATATTACTACGCTGGCGTGTACCCTCAGTTGCGGGCAAAAAAACAGTAGCCAGCCGTTTTTTCGAACTCCGAAAAATTCGGACTTGCTGGATACTTCAAACTGTTACTTGAAACCGCCAGTGGTCCCATAGCAGTAACGACTCACGAATTTTTGGGACTGGTCTTTTATTCGGGCTATTTTTCGTTGGCCTCTATCTCCGCAAAATCTGTCGGCTACTGTGGAACTTTCAAGAGATGCTCCTGGATGCATGTGGCCAATGAAATATCTCAGATAACTTTGGCTACGGCCATCAGAGACACTTCTTTTTCCACAAGTTTGAGCCAAATAAAGACTGAGTGATGAGCACGCGTCAGAATCAAGATCGTCCGCACTCCAGATTGAACGCGAACGCACCAGTCCACTCAATAGGCTAACTGGTGTTTCAAGCAAAAAATGCAACAGAAAATGGCTGGCACTGCGAAAAAAAAAGGGTAACATAGTTTATTAAAACAATATTGGGTGGTGCTGATGGTTATGTGCTTGGTTCTCGGTTAGATGAGGACTTCATCATTGTCATTGTGAGTTAGTCCAGCAGTTTTTATGATGATATCTGAAAATGTAGCCATGGCGACGGATATCAGGGCCAGTCCGGCCGGTTGGGCAAAAGATAATGTTTATAATTTTAGTAATGCGAAAAACGTTCTATTGACCTGGTACGGCGGGAGTGATTGCCTATTCCATGAATCCATGTGAAGAGCGGGTAGCTTTAGCTCTGCGGCCCAGAAGTATCTGCACGTCCAGATCACTATGGGCCACCATGTTCTCTTGCAGCTCAGGGTTAAGAAGGAGGGATCGAAGATGCGGGAGGGTGCGGTTGTGCTGGAACTCGAATATGATGTGAAAACAGGATCTGGTTGTAAAAAGAATTTGCATTCGGCGTCGGATTGACCCGAAAACACATGGTTGTGGGGTCTGGGTAAGGGGAGGTATTTTCTCGTAATCGGCGAATTAGTGAATCTTCGTTTTTAGAGCGTCTAGATCGGGTAGAGGGAAGCATTTTCGTGCGGACCGTAATATTTAAGTAGTGTCTTGGAAGGTGACCAGCAGGATCGGCGATTCGCTCTCATAAGTACCCTGAAAGGACAGGACAGGAGACTTGCTAATGGGAGAAGTTATTGCCCCACAGTGAGGTATGGCCAGGTGTCCAAATGAGATTTTCGTTTCGACTGAGGTGATGTTTTGGAAGTAGTTTAGAAGTTAAAGGAGCCATGAAGATAAAATAGTACTTCGTTTAATTTGAAAGAACCAGGTTTCAGTATCTCACTCAGCTCCATTACAGCCAAAAAAGATGTTTTTTAACGAAAAAAAGCAAGAAGTATTTAAAAACTTTAAAATTTTGCGCCACAGTGTCGTGTTATGAGCAAGAATGACGTCATACGGGCCAACAATACAACATAATTTCATTGCATTAACTGCACGTTAGCATTCAATTTATGCGGTCAAACGGAACTAGAGGCCCCATTACAGACGTCCAGTCATGTATCGTCGCGACAGGTCAGTTAGGCGGCCGCCAATCGCACAAACAAGGTTCCGTGACGTCATAGAAAAGTTGCGGGAAATTGGCTAGGGGGTCGCGACTGCTTTACACCTTTTTTTTTCATATCTCCGTTATTTGTTCGAAGATGGCGATGATATTGGTATCATTGTTATCGGGACTAAGCAGTCTTTCTAATAAACCCAACTTGTATTTTGTCTTCATGGCTCCTTTAAGGGGCCCCCTCACAGCTAAGAAGCTTCTACAGGCAGCTTGGGAATCTCTGATGATCATGGGGTGCTTCGTATGAATGAGGTCTATAGCGAACTCTCCGACAATCCATGCTGACAAGGTGTTGATTGATGAACAAGTCTTTGTGGTGACTACTGTTCCTTTATGCTGACCATTGTTAAAGGTACTGGCGTCCGTACAGGGGACGTCTGTACGCTTTCCAGCTTCTCCTGGCTTTGCGCTTTTCGGCCGCTAGGATAAAAATCAGAGTTCATTTTTTTGGCGAGGGGGTACCAAGATATAACTTCTCCAGTAATCAGGGAGGGGCTGAGTGACAGTAAATTGGTGCCAAGGGATGCTGAGACAGCAGGGCTGGGCCCGCAAATATTGGGGTGAGGCTTGATAAATTGCCTTAGAAAAGTTTGGAAACCATATGCTGTGGAGGCCCAGTTTTCACGCACGGGCCCTGGAGGTGTTTCTGGGAAGATTCCCTATACTCGTCTGAATGCTTTGCGTATAAACCGATCAATGGTGTTTGTGCGAATGGTGAGGATAGGCAGGGTGTGGCGTACGTGACACGTGAAATTCCGAGAGCTTGCTCCAGTTCAATTATATGGTTCTTCTTCATGCCATGGCGGAAGTTACAAACGCGTCGAAGAATCTGGGAAAATGTGACAATTCGAGGCTGTTTACTTGGGAACCATAACATTTCTTCTGCTCCTCAACTTTCGCTTGTCCCCCTGCTCCCTAGCCCTGCCTTCGTCGTCTTCGGCTCTCCACACTCTTCGGGGCCCTCTTTTCATCGTCCCCGATCTGTGTTGTGAGAAGCAAGTTGCTGATGGCCACCGTCATGTACTACATAGTTTTCAAAACACCACCGGTGGGTGCTCTCTTAATGACTTCGAAGTGCCCGGTTCGTCGGGTTCTTAGGCTGGCACATCATTTTTGCACCTAGACAAAGTCACCTGAAGACATTCCCGGAATATTTGTGTCGTGACGCCTGTCGAAGGAACGTTTCATCGTCTCCCGGTACTTCATTTCACCCTCAACTGCCCTTTTTGCTCCTTGAAGTTTGAACTTCGTCTTCAGACGAAGGATCTCGTCAACGGGCAGGTATGATGGCTTGCCAAAGGCAGTATCCTTAGGGCTGCACGCTAGCGCACTTACGTGTGACCGGTTGTGATGTGTGACCACCACCTCCAGACACCACTTCTAACCGCTGTGGAAGTTAGGGTACAAGTGAATGTACTGCTTGATATATCTTACACCTAGAATCCACAACACCTGGGAAGAACTTCTTGAAGCGCACAAGCTGTCACAGCAACGACGCCTTCTCCTTACCTATACGGGGCGCTGCACTCTTCAACGCTTGGGTTATGCCGCTCCCCCAGCCGACGACTGCCCGGTTGGCATACCGCCTGATATCCGGAATCGAATCGCGGTGGCTCCTGTCCCCAGAAATATGCATCCGGAATACAACGTCGCCCGCCGAGCGACTCGGTGCGGCCGCGTTGCACCGGCGACATTCCATTAGCTCCATCACTCGGTACACGGACGCTGCCCGCTACTCCACCCAGCGAGCTTACGCCGTTGCCGTTGTCGACCACCGCTTTCAACAGCTTTCGGCAGCCACTATCCGCACCACCACTGCCACAACGGCCGAAGAAGCAGCCATTGCGCTAGCAGCCACTACAGCCAAAGACTACGTCACCGTACTTAGTGACTCGCAAGAGGCATGCCGCCGATATCTTCTCGGCCGCATTACTCCCACAGCTCTCCGCATCCTTCAGGCTAATTACGAACTACCCGACATCCAACTCATCTGGGCACCCGGCCACGCTGACCTCCCCGGAAACGATGCGGCCCACGCCGCTGCCTGCGAGTATGCACGCCAGGCCGTCTCCGACCGGCAGTCTCCTTGCCCAGATACCCCTCTCACCCCCCCTGATCTCCTCACCCACTACCGCCTCAGCCGCCGCAGATATCCTCCCCTCACCCTCGCCTTAGTCGTCTCGAAGCCACTACCCTCCGAAGGCTACAAACTAACTCTTACCCCCACCGTACACTCCTCCACAAAATGTACCCTACCCAATACTACGCGACCTGTGGCTACTACCATCCCCTGGCACCCTATACCACCTGGTATGGGAATGCCAGCAATCCCCGTCTTTATCTCCAATCCCCAACCCTACTTACGAGCAGCGGGTGGACCGGCTGACCAGCTCGGACTTTGCAGCGCAACAAGAAGTCGTCGCTAGAGCCCGGGCAGCCAGCCAGGACCAGGGCATCCCGGACTAAGGTTGCCCCCCACAGGGCTGCATGGTGCCCCTGCCATCTAGCACCAAATTTGCTCGTTTTTATTAAACGTTTATTTCTCTCTCTCTTACAGCCCGTTCTGCCAAGGCCTTTAGCCGCCGTGTGATAAGGGTCTGCAAATTTTACCGTGATGCCTCCGTTTTCTTCTTTCCTTTCTCGTTTCTTCGTTTCCTTTCCTCATTTTACATACACTTTCCTGGAGCATTCATCGATACACAGTAACAAAGACCGTGTCCTACTTACCCCTTATCCCTTTTTTCAAGCTCTGCAAAATCAACATGTACTCTCTCAAATGGTATTTTTAAGTGAGCAAGCAAAGTCATAGCGTCCATTTTCTGTTTGTATGTTGCCTTGTTGTTTTGGCGTAAGGGGCGCGAGCCAACGTATGCGCTTACATCTCTTTTCATGCGTGGCGTGAACCTCTTCCCGATCTTGTTAAAGGTTCACCAGAAACCGTCGTGACCTCCGGACTCTGGACTATCGTGGCAGAGCTCCACAACTTTTCTGAACAGTGTAGGTGGAATCGTGAAACCGTCCAGTTTCACTGACCAGTGTCTGTCGCAAAATTCTTGAGCACGTTCTGTACACAGCCATAATTAAACATATCAATGACCATTCCCAGTTGAACCCCTACCAACATGGATTCCGCAGAGGCTACTCAACCGTTACGCAGTTAACAGAGTTTTCTTATGATGTTGCGAAGGCATTAGATAATCGAACAGGTGTTGACTGTATTTTTTTGGATTTAAAAAAGCCTTCGATTTGGTCCCTCACGATTTGCTGCTACAAAACTGTCTCATTATAATATCCAATGTTCAAATCATCAACTGGGTTTCCGAGTACTTAAGGTCAAGACGACAGTATGTTCTTGTGACGGTAAAGAGTCTGGTTTTGTTGAGGTGACATCGGGGGTTCCCCAAGGGTCAGTGTTGGGGCCTTTACTTTTTTTGCTTTATATAAACGATATCAGTGAGGGTGTTAGTTCGTGTATGAGAATGTTTGCAGACGATTGTATAATTTATAGAGAAATAACCGCTGAAAATGATGTCCTTCAAATTCAGAGTGATTTAGACAAAATTCAAGCATGGTGCGAAAAGTGGGAAATGAAGCTGAACCTGGACGAAACCGTGTGTATGAAATTTACTAGGAAAAAAATAACGAGACATTTCTCTTATACTATCAACAATGCTACCCTTTCACCTGTTACAGAGTACAAGTACTTAGTAGTGTACTTCACACCGTCTTTGTGTTGGCATCGGCAGGTAGACTACACTGTAGCCAAGGCTAGCCGAGCTCTAGGATTCCTGCGTCGAAATACCTGTGATTTTCCGCAGGCTGTGGAAGCACTGTTGTATAAATCAAATGTGCGCTCTGTGTTGGAATATGCATGTACAGTGTGGGACCCTCCGACTGTGATTGACAAACAAAAACTAGAAAGGGTTCAGAACCTCGCGGTGCGATATGTATTAATTAGGCAAACATGCGAGAAATAAAGAATACAGTGCAACATTTTCAAAACAAACATTGCAATGGGAAATATTAGAACACCGACGAAGCAAGCTCTGTCTGAAACTATTCCATGATAAATATATATTTTCTGAAACGGGTTGTTCCGCGGAGAAGAGTACATTGCATCACCGCATTATACATCAGCGCGGATGGACCATGCCTACAAAGTGCGAGAGTACAAATGCAACACTGCATCCTTTGCAAGTTCTTTTTTCCCAAAACTATCAGGCAGTGGAATCGGTTATCGTCAGCAGTCGTGTCGCGCATTGGAAGCAACTCTTTTTACGATGCCTTGTCCGAAACTGCGCTATCGACCAAAAAGAACAGATGAGTGTGACAGGGCTTTTGTGTGTGTGTGCGGGTGTGTGTGTGTATGTGCGGCGGAAGTATCTTTTTTTTCTTTTTTTGCAATGTGCAATGTGCATTTTTCTTTGTTGTTAACCGTTGACCTTAGTAAGCGAAAATGGGTTTTCATGCTGTTTTGTGGTATAAAACTGCGCAGGGAAATGCGCATTTTGTTCCGTTTCCAACGTGTGTAGTACTGAATTAAATGTACCTATATTCTTTTCAATTTTCACAGTGCCATATTCCAGTTGAGTGATTGCCTCCTTTTGTTGCGAATTGATGTCTGCTGTATTTTTCATTCTTTCTTTTTTGGCTTGTAACCACCCCCCCCCCCCCCCCCTCTGTAATGCCTTCGTGGCGCTGTGGGTAATAAATACATAAATAAATAAAACTGTAGTTCTTCTGTTGCTTCTGTTCGAAGAGCATTCAGTGCACTATCTTCTTCACCATTCTTGCAGCTTACGTCAACAGCAAGACCGGAAACGGCATCAGCATCTCAAATCAACTGCTCGGATCGGTGTAATACGTCGAAATCGAACTGCTGCACTTCCCTGATCCAACGATATACTCGTCCTTTAAGTTGGCTGTCGTGCAGGAGATGTGTAAGGGTCTGGTGGTCAAAAAAAGCTTGAACATCTTGCCCTCAAGATTTGAGAGGAAGTACCTCACCGCTAGAAAAATATCCAGAGCATCTTTCTCTGATGAACAGGACTGCTCTTGAGCCTTGTTGAACGTCTATTAGTAGTACTCAAATGCGTGCAATTTTCGATCGTCGGTAGCCGAATATCCCCATTAGAATAGAACGGCGACTGTATCATCGTGAGAAGCGTCCGGGGGGAGCTCAGAAGGAAGTCAGAAGTCTGGCAGCGTGAGCACAGAATCAGATGAAATGGCAAACACTATACGTGACACACTTTTTCGGGCTCTTCTAACTTGATTAATTGTGGGGTTTAACGCGCCGACGCAACGCAGGCGATGAGGCACGCCGTAGTTGAGGGCTCAGGATTAATTTAGACCCCCTGGGGATCTTTAACGCGTGCCGAAATCTCGTACACACGGGCGTTTTTGCTTTTCGCCTCCATCACAAACGCCGCGCTCTTCTAAAGATGTACATTTTTGAAGCAGGCATGTTAAGGGCTTGGCAAGATCGGCGAAACCCGGATGAAGTTTCGTAACTTTCCTGCCCGACCGAGAAAACTCGCAGCGCATGTATGTTTTCAGGTCGTTTCATAATCCACACCAGTTTTACGGGCTCTCATTTCATGCTTTCAGTGAATCCAGCTCGGTTAAAAGCATTGAAAAGTTCAGATAAAGCTACGTCATTGCATCAGCCATCGCGGCCGGAGAGTGTCCTCCATTAAAGTCATGAAGTTCTCCCAACAAATTCGAGGCTTTCAAGGGAAATCGCGCGTCCCCATTGTCGCCGTTTTAGCAAGGAAAACGACTTTTGGACTCACCTGTGGTAAATAGGCAGCGTTATATTCGCAGTCAGCATGTAAAAAAGAATATAATATCATCCTTCACTTGAGCTTTTCGAAAAGCAGTCCTTTACGGAGATTTTTGGGGGGCATTTATTCCATCCGATTGTCCTGACCTCGCCAATTCCCCCTTCGTGGGTACGTGCCTCGTTTATGACACCACCTCCGCCACCAGCGGTCCCAGATTGCGCGTGCCGTTGCTGCCGCTGTTACGGGGAACCAGGTACGGTCAGATTCGCTGACATGGCTTCGGACCTTCCGCCCCTAACCGTGCTTGCAACCGACGGGCGCCGCCGCACCGTCTCCCCGCAGGCAGACAGGGGCAGACGTCCCGGACGCGGAGATATGCCGACGTTTTCATCCCGACACCCATCCGTAAGCATGTTGACTTCGTCCAAGGCTAAGACGCCAAACACCCTGTGTTGCAGCCCCAGCCAGCGCAAGCTGGAATCGCGACCGCGCTCGTTTGCAGTCGTTCCGCCTGGGACCACCTCCGTGGAAACTGCGGTCCGCTTTCAATCAGAGGCCACCCCGGAAACCTTTCTCCAGCGTCACCAAACACCTACCGGTGGCCTCGCTGTGAATCCTCACGACTCGGACGGCGACAGCTTGCATTCAACCGCAGCTCTGCTCGAACCCCGCGCAACGACGCAGTTCTGGCCCACACATGGCGTTGCTGGTAATCAGGCCAGTCCACAAGTCACCGCTGCTCCTGTAGCGCCACACCGCAAGACGACTGCCTCTCCCAGCGGCAGTGAAGTCGTCCTTCTCGAAGAAAATCCCCCGCGCTCTGCTCGCTTCGGGGGCGTCTCTACGTCGTACGTGGCTGGGGAACAGCGCCAGCTAGTGAGGAAGTCTTCGACCCTGATGCACCTCATTTTCTTGACCGTGTTGTTCATGGCGGCTGTCCTCTTCTGCTGCTGGGTCTCCTACACGCTGGGGCAGGCCTCGATAGTGGTGACGGACTCAGAGCCCCAGGCGGCTGGTCCTCGTGGAGTCATTCGCCATCGAGCCTGGAGAAGAAACGACGACTCACGGAACGGCGGCCACCGGCCAAGCCAACCCTGACAGGTACCCCAGCGCACGTCATGCCTCGTCTGGCGGACTCCTGGTGGGCGAGTACCAGGACGACGATGAAGCACCCCCAAACGCCACCCTTCAACGATCGAACTCGTTTGTCTTTTGACGGGTTACACGAAGAAAAATAGTCTTATGAAAAATCGACGCCGCTTGAAAGTTCCTCGGGCGCGTTATAGTGCAGTTTTTCCCTCTTCGCATTATTGAGCTTCTCGAAAACAAGACCGCGAATCAGCTTCCTCTTACACCTTATTTAAGGTTGTAGAAACGGTATGCTTCGTCAAGAGTGCTTCGTACTTAAAACAAGCCTTATTCCGCGATTGGGTTGCTTTTCCTTGAACAGACAGTAAAAGTATATCATTATCTATAATGCATGTTTCCCGATTGCCTGCGTGGTGTGTGTTGTTCGGTTGGGTCCATTTGTTGAATCAGTACGGGAACCTGGCATTCATGCGGGGCAGCGCAGAGGGTTCTATGATGTGGAGGAAAAAGATTTACTGTGGTTAATACGGTGGCTAATACGTTCTACAGGTCCAGTATCAGTGTTCGGAGGATGAGATACCGACTGCGTTTTAGGTAGACGGTCAGCGAAACGCAGCCTGAACTTGTTTCGTCACCTTTGATACAATGGCCACACAGCTCCCACGGAAAAGGGAAAGTCCGGACGAAATAGTTTGTAATCGTTTAATCTAGTCTCTACCAAATTCGCAATACCCATCTTCGCCTCGAAAGTGTTACACGGTTTTGCGTTGCAATTTTTATTGCAGGCTTAATTAATCCGTGCATAGATTACGCCAGAAGGCAAAGTTACAATGCTACAAGGCACAGCTTCTGTGGCATAAAGAAAGTTGCCCCGCTTTAAAGAGGTGGGATTTTATGCCATGACACCTATGCAATGAAGAAATTTGGTGCCTTTTACACTCTGTCGAGAGGCATGACCGGCGGAACTCGGCACACTACGAGAAGTGCACGAAACAAAACACGGTCTTTTTGAGCTACTTAAACGCGAAAATTTTAGTCTGTGTGTCTGACCCTCGACGCAGCCGCTCGCCCAAAAGTTAACATGAATTGTTGACACAAAACGTTTATGTAGGCAAAACTTCTCCAAAACACAAAATCTCGAAACACACTCCATGCTTGCCAACAATGTTCGGCAAAACTAAAATATTGGGCATATTTGACGCAAAACATCGATACGTAATTGGTATTTGAAGGCTTCTTTTAGATAAAAAGATACGGCTGCTTGATTTTTACGATAGCAAATAAAAAAAGTGTCCGTTGAAAACAATGCTTTGACCTAAAAATACGAAAGGCTCTCGCGACCAACTGGACACCTCGTGGCGGTATTCCAAGAAGTGCAACAGTACCGAAAGGTTGCAGTAAATGGCGCGCGAGCAGTACAATGCGGTAAAATCGAATTGAAATTGAGCAAACCTTGGACAGTTTTTATCGTAGGGGATCGTGAAAGGTGGGAGGAAAACAGAACAGAGACATTAACGAGCAGGCGCGGAGACGACTATTGTCTTTCGACGACGTGTGCAGCGGTACGTCAACAGATATTTGGCAAATTTTTTATAGTGAAGCTTTAGTGTTCTGACTAATGGTGTCAATAACGCAAATACGCCCCTGAGGAAAGGCAACTTTCTCTGACGATGAGCATGATTGTGGGTGGAGTGTAGCAAAATTAAAACGCTTCTTTGTGAAGCTTGGCGACAGCTGCGTTACGCACCCTCCGATAAATGTTGATCGCAGCAGAGTGTAAGGCGTGACCGAAAGCGCGCGATACTGTGACGTAAATAGGCCTAACGCCATGTTTTGGTGCGCACATCGACAGCCGTTACCCACACGGCGACGTAGCATAAGATAGGCGTTGCTGCCGTAAGGCTGTTAGCCGCATGACATTAGGCCTAACTTCCCATTTGAGGTTTAGGACGTTAGGGCTAAGGCCACATTTTGGGGTTTAACACCTCAAGCTGGCACCCACTCATTAAACATGCACCCCTCCGACTAACGACGACGGGGGTAGAACTCGAAGCTTTCTCGTGATGGATTCCTTGGTTGGCCAATCCCACCCTGCGATTACGCGCTACTCTGGAGGTACGCAAAACCCTTTCTCTTGAATACCCACAGCAACTCTCGGGGGTGCACTCCGTAGGCGTAACGTTTGGGTTTGGGGTGTACGGCGCGAATCGGTACCTCCTGCCCACGTGACGAGTTTCTTTTTTTTTTCGAAATGAACCAAATCCAGGGACAGAAACTAACTCAGATAAAACTGTAGTGGCAGGAAGAACTCGACAACTATCCCCAATAAAACAGGCCGCCACAACACAGTTCAGATAACGCCCGGCGGAAGGGTACGCAGGTAGTATGTTGTACAGAGAATGTACCAGATCCCGCTGTGGCACGGAATACGAGTAGCCAAATCCATTTTTCCGCCGATGCGAATGTGCGTTTGGTTTCACTTCATATAACCGACATTGCAGCCTCCTTGTGAGTTCCCCGCCTGACAGTCCGAGCTGTCATGTGGAATGAGGTGTCATTTAAATTATCATTTAATATTAATTTGAAAATGCCAAATAACTTATTAGCTACATAAGTTTCAATTACCTGGGGGCCATGAACGTTCCTAACTGACCTGTAAACCATGTCACATAATAGCGCTGACAGCGGTGCGTATTATTTCCCGTGACAAAGTTTGCCTGCTTTCTCAAATTCTGTATGTGTGGATTTGACCTTTTTCGAAAGAAAACACAGATATTGGCAGCAGACGGGAATTCCACAATATACAATACAACTTCACTGTGAAGTACATAGTTATGAAAAGCAGGTGAAATTCGAAATGATGTTACAATCGTGCCTAGCGGGCCATTTGTCATTTAATTTGTTTCTTAGTCTAGCAGTGCCTCGAACCGAAAAAAGATGCGGGTTCGATTACGGTTCTGGTTCGGATGAATTAATTTCATTGCTGTTCAGTTTCGGTACGACTAAATCACCTCCCGAACCGGTTCGCGAACCTTTTCGGAGGCTTTGAACCGGTTCCTGACCGGTTCAATGAATTTATTTGGCAGCGTTATAAAATATAAATGTTTAATATATATCATAGTCACTATAAAAACAAAATAGAAACAATAATTTTAAAATACTGCTAGTTTACAATGGCGTTGGGCAGTTTCAACGGCAATTTAAACAATTGGGCCAGATATTAGGCAAAATACATGAAGCAGTGGCGATTGCAGCAGAGCGAGAGAGACCGAGAGAGAGAGAGAAACTTTCATATTTGCTGAGCGTAACCACCGAGTGGGGGGTCCGAGTGGGCGCTTCGTCAGACGACGGCCAAGTGCCCGTGATCCTTGAAGGTGTTTTCCGCCAGCTGTACGACTACAACAGCCGCTTTTTGTCGCTTGGCCCTTCTGTCGAACTGTATAAAGACAAGCTTGAGGTGATTCCCACAGGTGGTGGCACAGCTGGGTGCTGTCAAATTTTTAATTCGGTCGAAAAATCCGTATCCAGCTTCTGGTGCGCAAAGATAAAATATCTGAATTTGCAGAAAAAACTTTCTAAATAAAAGTCTTAGCCCAGCTCGGGTAACAGGAGCTTTGGACGAATCGCGCAAAATTTGAAATTTTCTCCTCCGCAAAACACAAGTGGCTGCCGGTATCGCGCAGATTTTTTTTCTGTAAAGACATTGATTACTTATAAATGAGGGTAACGAATTTGCACTAGGCATTAGAGAGTTTTAGCCGACCCTTTTCGACGGTCCGCTCCGGTATCGGCGGCGCGCGCGCATCCCAATTGGAAGCCAATGCCTGTTCGCGGCCAAGCGCTGTGCACGCCTGCGCATGACGCTCTGCATGTTCTATCGGAGCGGAGCGGACCGCGAAAAACGGTCGAGCTATAACTCGCTATTTTCTGAGTTTTTTAGATGCAACGCATCTCATTCACCGCGTTGTCCCTGCATCCGGCGTTGTCGTCGTCGGCGCTCCGCCCTTCCCCCATTCTCCTCGCCGCGCCAGCTGCGCTCTCCGCCGCTCACCCCTCTCTCTCCGATAGCGAACACTCTCTCGCGAGGGGCATTGGATTGGATTTCGATTGGATTGGCCTTGGCATGGATTTGAATTAAAGTGGATTGTGTGGATGTGTTTGCGTAATAGCCGCGGCAGACGCACTGGCGCCGGCGCGTCCCCTCACCGTTATGCCCACTACAAAACGCGGTGCCTGCGCCGCTCCGCTCATCGTTCCAGCGCCGTTCTCCGCTGCCTAACGCTGCAACGTGAACCCCCTCTATGCGTCGTATCTACACAGGGGTTCCCGCGAGAGGAGGTGGGAGTTTTTTTAAAACGAAGCTTTCTAGCTCTACCAGCCAACGGTTTTTTCGAGGCGTGCGGGACAACTCCCAAAGCGTCGGAGGCGGCGGCAGGGTGAGGGTGTGGGCGGAAGGTTTCAGTTAACTTTCGAAGGTGGATCGGTCGGCCGACGCTCGACGATCGAAGCGATGATCCGATGAAACGGCGACTCGCTGGCTCGTTGGCCGGAGGCACGTAGCCGACGGCGGTCTACTCCAAACCAACTCAAATTGTACAATATGTACACTTCATTTACATCACGTATTTACAACAATTAAGGCTCATGATCGCATACAAGAGGTCAGTAAAGGCCAGCGTCTAGCGGGGCTCGCCGCGCTCTCCTCTGCTCTTCCTTTCTGTTCTCTGTCTGTCCTTTACTGAAAACATCAAACTCCTCGGTTTTACTACTAAAACCCCTCCCACAAACAGGACGTCACAAACTTGAGAGTGAGATGGCTCATTGATTAGCCCACACAAGGCCACTGATTGGCCACAGTGACAGCTAGGTGGGTTCAAAAAAGTCACGTGACGCACCTCTCTCACTCTCATACAGAGTTCCGGAGGTATTCCGCAAAACACAAATATAACACAATTGAAAATCACCCAGCTAAAAGCAAACCTAGCGCCGTCCATCAGTTGTCGGGCGGCTCATGTTAAAGTATTGTCCACACCGTGCGCCCCTATAACTGTGTCTCACGCCACCAAAGTTTCTTTTCTTTGTAGACACGGGGAGAGACTAACAAAGCCTGGTCGCCTACCTATTGACGCATCGCAGCCGCCAAGTCGCCAGGATGACGCGCAATGAACGGGAACTTCGTCCCAGTAGCTTTGAGCAGTGCATCTGTCATAGACAGAACGTCTGGTGCCCTCTGCATATGTTTGACCCCTTGACTGACCTACAGGTCCTGTCCGGTTCGGGCATTCTTGTGGTGGTAATCGCGGTCGTTAAAATGTCAAGCGTCCCCCTCCGCCGGTTGCCCAAAACGAACACACGGGAATTCTCCTTCGCAAAGCTGACATCGCTTTAGCTATTATGGGGTGACTGACGCGTCTGTACGCGTCGTCTCCGTGCCCGCTCGTTCGGGTGAAACCAAAGCGCGGCGAATAAGGCTACGCGGTTTCTCCTTACGTCGACACCAAACGCCCAAGTCATCTCGGTCGGCGAGAAAATACACACCACAAAAGTAAACACTCTGATCCTATCCTAACAAACGATATCTAGTTGCTGGGCGGTAATAATTAAGTAAGTGGGGTGCGCGAACTTAACAGTTTCACTCACGGAGCAAACTAGAGATGGCGCGGCGAATTACCCAGCGTTGCCCGGGTGTCCCTATTCGCACGCCCCGTGGGAACAATTTTTATTTTTAGTTCGCACGCTGCGTGGGAACAATTTTTATTTTTAGTTCGCACGCCGTGTGCCAACAAAAAATAAAAATTGTTCGCACGCCTTTGCGCCGTTTGCGCCATCGACCGCTTCGCCTGCTTCGCGACCAGCTCGACTTGCGCTGTCCCTTTCGAATCACTCTGGTCTCTGTTGGCATACCTCAAGCTTAGCATTGTCAAGCTGCCCGCATAGCTGTTGGCTAATCTGTGTTAGTAAGTAGCTCAATAGCTTGTTAGTTGCAGCAATAAATTTGATGAACACGCTGGTAAACATGTTGGATCCGCGGGGCCACACGTCGAGTTGTTCTTGATTGAATGTCTTGAATTGTGTTTCGGTGAGTTCAGTATTGAAGCTGACTTATCTCCGCCGTTTACTTTTTCTATTTTGTAATTCCGGTAGGCATTCTGATGTTGCTCCACCAGGAAAATATCTACCCCTGTAATTTTTCTGGGCTCTATCATATCGCGACCGATGAGCAGTTCTCGGAGAACCATTTCTAGAAATACAGCGCTTGATACTTTATGTATAGAGTACAGCAGGCACGTGCAAGATACTGTGGTGAGTAAAAGCAGTGGTACATATTGATTTTACATTCTGTGAGTGTTTTGTTTACCATATGTCTTCTAGAGACACGAAATGCGGGGCGGAAATTTTTGCAGAACATGAACTTGTCAACGTTTTAAAGCCCCAGTTAGGTAGGATTAAATATAAGAAACTTTGGAATGTCAAAGATGTATAAAATTTTGTGGTTTTGGTGTCAGCTTGCTGAATCCAAATATGTATTGTGTTGATAGGAAATATTTTTAGTAATAGAGGTTAGAATTTGGCAGGTTGTTTTCGCCAATGAAGCACCGCTGTCGTCTCATTGCGTTCAATATGGTAGAACCAACTGGCGCTTAATGTATTTATGCACAGCTAATCCTTTATGCACAGGACCATTAGATTTGTGGATATCTACAGAGGGATAGGGTAACTTGTAAACCAGCAAGGGGGAGCGGACCTGCACACATTTTAGTGTAACCAGTATTAAGTACACGGACAATAAATGGTATATTGTCTTTAGCAGCAGAGAGCAAACAGGTTCGCGACGTGCATTTTCTTTTTCTGTCTTTGCTGAAATGCTTGAAATTGAGAGGGGCAGGCGCACAGTTAAGTTTGGTTTCTCTAGTGTTCTTACCTAATTTGCATGTATTGCAAGTGCCTGGCGCAGAATTTTAATGCAATACTGCACTACAGTGCGTTTTTTTTTTGTGCTACATGCACATTTGTGATGAGATGGTGAGGCAGGAAGTGCTGCAACAAATCCAGCGTAGTTACGACGTTAGGCCCCAGTGTTGTACCTGATGCTGCCGGTCACACAACCTTCCGTGTGTCTTCTAGGCGACACCATGGAAGGGCAGTGGCATAGGGTAACAGCAGCCAGATCTCATTGCGGTGTCCTACCCAATGTCTACACCTGTCATTAGCGGTTGACCCAACTACCACGCGTCTATCAAACCAGTGAAGATTTGGCCCTTGCTCAAGCTTCATATTCATGATGATTCTTCCCTGACGACATTGACCAGCTGTACTGCACTGTCACTACCTTGTCAACTAGGGACAACTGCGTCGCCCGAACTCTTCCAAGCCTTACCTTCTCCTTCACCACAATGGGTGCACCCAAATCTCAGAAGGCTTCATCTTTCTATCGTTACATGCTTTTAGGTATATAGCCCAATTACTTCTCTATTCCCCATTCCCAAGTTTGCACCTTGCACCTCCACATTGTTTCTAAAAAAAACATTCAATTCTCGAAATTTTCTCGAATCGTAATTTTTTTTGCATTATGATTTGAAAAGATGGGTTTCAGCTTGGAATTAACTTTAAAAATGTGAAGAAAAAACTGCTATGAAGGACAGCTCTGCTTCAATGCCTGCCGGACACCAAACAAAAAGGGAGCAGTAGGTTTGTATTAGAGATGCGTCGCTCAGGAGTGATCCGGATCTTTTGAGCCGCTCTTTTTGAAGAACGAGTGAGCCGTGGCTCAGTAAAAATAAGCGACTGTTCTTTTGGAGAGAGGGAGCCCCTTCTCGCCCCCTCAGTGATCCGTGTCGAACAGTGCGAGCCACAGCCCCAAAGCACAGCAAACCATGGAGAAAGAGCCAATGGAGCCGAAAAGCCGGGTCAAAGCTCTCTGCGCCAGCTATTGCCGGCGCGAGAAAGCAACTCCACTGCTGGGCCATCTGGGCTAATTTTCCAAATTCCTCCAGCGCCCCGTCGTGGGAGCAGACAATCGAGTCAGGAGCACCGGTGCAGTTCTTGACCCGTTCTTCGGCTCTTCCGCTCAGTTACTGAACCGAAGAGCGAAGAACGTCTCCCGCTCTTTTCGAGAGCCGCTCTTCGCGAAGCGGATCTTCTGAGGCGCCATTTGGGAACCGCGGCGGCGGCGGCGGCGGTGAATGACCCGGCCCACACCGACCTACCGAACGGCGGAACTGTTAACCGGACTGAGCGGAGGCGGACGCTACGGCACGCGCGCTCACCTAGTCACGCAGCCGTACACGAACCCGCACGTTCCGTCCAACAGGCCCCCCCCCCCCACGAAACCCCCCGCCGCTCCTCACACTGCGGTGAGATTCTAGCCTGGTACCCGCGACCAACCGACGAAAGTACCCACCGCCGCACCCCTGACCTCCCACGAGCGGAGTCGACGATACTCCGTCAATCTCCAAACGGAAAGCGATATGGACCCCCGTATTCGCCAAGCACATCTGCCCCACGGTTTACCCGACCGACCACTGTCCACACTGCAACGCAGCCAGGGCTGCAACACCACATGTTTTATGGGACTGCAGGCCCCAGAAGAACCCAAGACCCAAGGGCACCAAGCATGGCACTCGCCATAAGAATCGAACGACACTCGGCCATCAACGCGGCACGTCCGGCAGGTGATGGACATCTAGCTCGCGCGGGGAACGGCCGCGAAAACGCCGTCTCCACCGCAGACGCGCAGTGAGTAGGCGGCCGTAGCGGGCAGGTCCACCACACACCTCGCCGCCCCATCCCTTCTTTCATCACCCCACTACTGCTGGACATGATAATAAATGTTTTATCTCTCTCTCGGGAGGCCGCAATGGCAGCAGTGAACGAACTGCGTCTGTATTTTCAAAGTAATAGGAAAATAAACTCCTGTGACCATATGATTCACCACAGTTACATTTGTGCGTGCAGCTGTTGTCCGAGTCAGGAACGAGCCGGATCTTCTCAACCGCTCAGTTCCGCGGCGATTCTCGGCTCCCGGCGGTTCTTTGGCAGAGCGGCTCTCCTAAGAACCGACGTTCAGCGGCTGCTCGCTCGATTAGAGAATCGTGCTGAGCATGGCTCTGAACGAGTCGTGTCGGCACGTTCCGGTAGAGTTATTAGAGGCGTATCGGCCGACCCAGCTGGGTCTTGTGTGCAACTTTCGCGTCATCTATTATCGCTGCCAAAAAGCGGACCCGTCTCGCTTCGAATAAACTGAACAAAGTGTTGTTCACCACCACAATATTAAAATTAGTTTCTTGTATCATGTTTTCCAGAATCATTTTTTCTGGCGTCACAGATCACTAGTAGTGATCATATTTGTGAGGTTATAAAGTTGACAAAAAATTGCATTTTTTTTCTTTTTATATCGACCGAGAGTGATCCTGAAATACCACTGACACAAAAACTTTTGTAATTATAGTGTGGCCAATTCTTTTCAGTACAAATACACCGGATGTTATACAAAATAAATGACTCAATAACAATTAAAATAATTTATATTATGTATGCTTAACACAGGTTAGAGACCTAAACGAACAGCTGAACCGTTCAAATGAACCGGTTCACTTCAGTGAACTGAGCCGTTCCGAGCCGCTCACTTAAGTGAGCCGTTTTGCTCATCTCTAGTTTGCATTACTTATGCATAGTTACTCACAAGCATTACCCAGTGCATCATTATGATCATTGTCGTTCTTGTCATTGTCTGAAGCCATTGTGCAGTCACAGAGAAAGTCAAACTCGCTCTCAAAGACAAATTCGAGGTGTTAAGCAGACGTTGCTGCCTGAAGTATTGCAAAAAGGCTGCTTTTTTTTCTAGAGACAATGCCACCACCATCATTCCTCATGTTTGACACCATTTTTGTTACATTTGCCAAACAGGTTTTTTTCCGAAGTTCTGAAGGGCCCTTGGTACTAGAACTGATTACTGACCGTAAAATCACCTTTGGTGCCAAGAAGCACAGCATTGGCTGCAACGAGTGAGGCTCGCGAAGAAAGTTATTCCTTATAACTGCTTCTAGTGACAGATGCAAGATAGCTACAACAAGGGTTAGGTCACATGTGCTGCCTCACTGTGGGCAAATTGCATGAGGTTGGTTACATTACAATTGCCCATGTTGGTTACAGAGCAGCGCCTCAGAGAATTCATCCACAGTGTGTTGTCAGTTTCTGCAGCTGAGACTTCGCGTTTATGAGAACTTTATTAACCACTGCACATTACACCACTCAAGAAGCCAGCCCTGCGTTCCACACAGCACCACGTCGCCTACGGGGTCCAGTTCTGCAGTGCCTTGCCATGGTGGAGCTTGTGAAGGGGGTAGAGCTATTCCAGGATCTTGTCCACTGTGCCACGTCACCAATGTCACGCTGGACCAGAGGCTACTGCAGCTGAAGGCAGCAGTGTGGAAAGTAGGGAAAAGTGCTCCAATTCCCATTGGCGAATGGATGGCCTACCAGCCACACGCGCTGCCTGCAGATGCCATGCCAACTGGCTGGCAGGCAGGGATGAGCTGGATCGTGCATTGGCTCGGAGGTTTACCCACACGTCGCAAGCTCTGGGGTACCTTCCGAGCTGTCCAGAGGCCTCAAAGCAACTGGAAGCCACTGGAAGGGATGCGGTTGGCCCCAGTCATTTAGGAGCAGCAATAAGTCTGTTTTGGAGAGAAAAAATAAGGCAGTTGTGGCAGCCAAAGATTATTTCGAAGCAATAAAACCAACTGACCGAAACATTAAATATACAGTCCCAACCCACTTATAACATCATTGGGACATAACAATGAAGTCACTCTTGGCACTACGAAAGCTTGACATATCGGTGTCGTCTCCACTTATAATTACAGATTCCCTATCCGTAGGTTTAGCCCTTTCTTCTCCTAAGGACTCACCTCTTCTACGGACGTTTCGATCCCTTCTGCCACCTCATATTACTGAAATTGACCTTTTTTGGGTCCCTGGGCATGCGGGAATCACCTGTAATGAAACCGCAGATTCACTGGCAAGGGTAGCACTCTCCGGGCCTGTTGTCGATGTCATTGAGACAACGCCTTTATTAGCCGCCGTAAGATTCCGTAGATTGTTGAAGCTGCAAGGGCAGCACGAATCAGTCTTATTGTCATTGCGAGATTTTTCTCATCTAAAATTCTCCAGGAATCCGAATTGGTGCCCCTCACGCGACCTGGAGGCGATTGTAACGAGCCTTCGATGTCGTGTGCCCCAGTTGAACAGATACCTCCACAGGTCTCGTCTGGCGCAGACTGCCATGTGCAGTTACTGTAATGAAGAAGAGTCTGTCGACCATTTCCTTTTGTCATGTCGACGATTTTCAAGCCTCAGACGTCAGCTCCTTGAAGTGCCGCTTCAATCGCCTGGGGTTGGCATTGGCATTATCAGTGCCGCTCTTTTATCATTTGGGGCTTCAGAAACGGGATATTGCCGCCGGGATGTTTGTTCTGCTCTTCTGCGCTTCATAGAAAATTCCAAAAGATTTACAACCTAATTTGTATCTTGTTCTGGCTCCTCACCTGAGCCCTCCAAAAGCATCCATTTCTGAATATTTTTTTTTTCAATTATTCTCCTCCTCCTCTCCCTCCTCCTCCTCCTTCTTCTTCTTCTTCTTCTTCTTCTTCTTCTTCTTCTCTTCTTATTTTTCTTTATTTAATTATTTATTTATTTATTTCCTTTTTTTGTTTCAATATTGACCAAATTCCAAACTCAATTCCTCCAACTCAAGAAAAAAAAAGCTTCCAAATTTTTCTAATTTTCTTTGAATCATTCTAATTTTCTAATTCCCTTTGAATCTCATTCGAATTAACGACTGCTGTTTGGCCGATCCCCTGATTGGGTATGCGCCAATAGTATCAAGGAACAATAACAACAACAACAACAGTGGCAAAAGGCAAAACATCGTGTTACACATCGTTTTGAATTTGGCTACCGCTGGCAGGTGACGGCAGCTGCTGAAGCAACTTTTAGCAACGGCTCGCACCACTTTTCAGAAAGCACTATTTCTCATAAGGTCTTCTTTCACAAAAAAACATTTTTAACCCTTCTAAGATGTTTTTCTACATGTTAAAAAATTCTAAAATATCAGTGCATTCCTCTTCTTGGTCATTATCACCTAACACATTTAATGTCTTTGAGTTTTCGCGTGTAGCACGGCCCACCCGAATGTCATTCGGTTTCTTGAGGCCTTAAGCACTTAATGTCATTGTTCGTGCACGTGTGGCACGGGCATTACACAGGTGGCAGAGTAACGAAACAAAGAACTCTAGAGAGAGGGCGTATATAAAAGACTGCTACAACAGAGCTTCCTTTTTGCTTCTCAGCGACCGTGTGGGTCCGTATGGTTACTGATCGGCTGGTCCCCATCAGAAGCACGCACCCACTCAGCTATGCAAATGATGTGCTAGCACAATTGACTCGCAAGCATAAAAGGGCCCCATTTACAGCATCTTAGAGATCATTCAGCTTTCCACTGTGACAGTGGGCCTTACCAACTCCGCTGGGAAAATGGCGTACGCCATTTCCACCAACAAAACTGGCCGCAGCCGATCTTACGCTAGAACAGCTTCACACTTGAGAACTGATCGGCTCTTGCAAACGAAACATGTGAATGCGCCGTAAACAATACAGCTCCCGCACACTGCAACCTTGCATGCCCAGCTAAAACTTCAGAATCGGGAGGACATCCGGATAATCAACAACTGATGACACAAAACAAACTTAAATTACGGTTTTACGCACCTAAGATAGACCTGCAGTTTCAAGTCCAACAGTTTTAGCATACCGTTACTGGGGTTTTTCCTCCATGGCGTTACCTTTTACCGGGTTTGCGAGTCGACTGCGCATGCGAGACGAAGTGTACCCTGTCGTCTTGATTACAGCAAACGCAGTGCGCTCGGCGCTTGATGCTTGGTACAGCCGGTAAAACTATTCTCATTTTAAGTTAATTTTAAGTTAGATGGGAAACGCACGCAAAAATCTCACCAAGAGGGGCATTTTTTTATGGACGATGCTATATGTACTACGTAGTGAAGTCCCACCGGAAATTGCTATACGCACTACCCATATAGCGTCATCTATGGGTGCTGTCAGAAACACTTTTTTTATGTTTTTTAACGTACGTGGTCTCAAGCGTTCGGCCGGTCGACATGGCTGCTTTTCGTCGCTTTTGACCGATCCATGGATGGATCGATTCCACCAATCTTGTTGCGACAAATCACGGTAATAAAGCGCAAGTCTTGAGTCGTGGGCCGGGCTGATGTACACGATTCGCGCCAGGGCCGTCAAGCTGGCGTGGCAACTTTCCGATCGCGCCGTCAACACACCGCAGTGGTTCGAAGACGGCTTGCCCAACCTGAAGGTAGGTATTTCTGGCCTCGTTGGTTTGTCCCGTAACGCTTGCTTTACTGATGTTGAAGTAGGAGACCCGCATCGACCACCGAGCTTGTGTTTCCGTCACCAGCCTTTCCAGCCGATGCGCGAGCATGCATGCGTTGTCGCGTGGTTCCTTAACAGCCGGCCCGTGCAACTGAACAGTGCGAACGCGTCTTGTATGCCTTCAGCGCGTTTCCCCTCGCCTTGTTAAATGTCGTTGCATGCATTGTTACAAGTGGGATGACGCATAAGGACAAGCACTTTTTTAATCAACAAGTGTGAAGCTATTAGTAATGATAGATGGGGGGGAGTCAGTGCTGATGCTTGGATCCGCTTCCTAGTGCCGAATAGGCATGGAGGCGTATACGTTTCTCAAGGCCAAAACATCGTTCCAAGTTGTAGTGAAAGTTGTGGAAGAGACCATGAAGGCACCCGTGCCCTTTTTCTTATCGTTTCTCTTTGAATCAGTCTCGTATTTATGCATTGAGAACCAATTCGGCCAGCGGCACACTTTATTGGTTCCTTATGCATGGGCGTCAGCAGGATTTTATCTTGAGGGGGCCGGCAAATCCAGTTTCACGAAGGAAGAGGCAGAGGGCATGGGGGAAGGTGCAAGTGCTGGGGTAGCTGGGGGTGGGGGGAGGGGGGGCAACATGTATACGTTCCCATTCTGCAGTATGATTCTAATCTTGTACATTGCTATTTTGAATCAGAAGTGGTTTTCTTTGGGTGGCAATTACTTTTTCCTAAAAAAATGTAGTTCTTACTGTAAACAGCACCAGGCAGCAAAAAAAGGATATCCGGTCTAACTGCGGAGGAAAAAGGTTCACGTCAATTTATAAGGCTGTGTCAAAGACTACGACAGCTTCTGTATGTGGTGTGGTTCCAGTTGGGCTAACAAGTGATTTGCAAAAAAACTGGACACCACTTCACACTGTGTGGTCGCATACAGCTCTGCACCATCTCCCCCAATTTTCTGTGACTGGCAATAAAAACTGGCTGCTTCAAAATAATAATAAAGAAATTTCTTAGCCACATTTACATTCATGCAAAAAGTATTGTGCAGCCATTACATGTAATAAGAGTTGGTATGGAAAATCATGCTCAATAGGTTTTTCACGAAAGTTGGTTTCAAGAATTAAAATTGGGCCAGTAGGACAAAAAATAACACAAAATGAAGAAACAACGCAACAAAGGTCCTGGGTTTTGCCATGTATATTTTTTGCTCTGTTTCTATCATGTATAGAAGAAACACAGCCGTATTGCTAATTATATTGCACCTTTGGTTATACAGGTCACCCAGAAAGGACAACACCAACTGAAGCTGAGGATATGGTGTAATAAAAATTTACTTTATATTGTAAAACAATGGCAGTGTTGATGTCTTCTTGAAAGTGTAAGAAACAACAGCCTTTCTTGGACCTTCTGCATGGAGACATATTTTTGGATAACCTGAAAACAATGTGAAATAGTTAACTCGTTTCTTCTTGTCTTCTTTTTCTTTTAGGGTGGAGGGTCGGAGGGTGCTTCTTCTTTTTTTCAGGTTGTTTTGAGTTGACTGTTTTTCACGATTGATTCAGTTATTTAAGCATTCTGGAGTAGACATATTCTCATTACAACTGAGCAGACGTCGCCGACGTTTACCATGCTAAGCGTCACACGTGCACCCTGCATGCTCACCATGAGCACGGACGAGTTGCAGTGTATGAATGAAGGTAGCACAGAATTCTTTTATCAGCATGTAATTACCTAAGAGTCACATACTGGAGCAAAATCATGGGCATCTTATGTGCATAGAAACAATAGCAGTTGCCCTGCCAGTTGGAAAACATACAATTCAAACAAGACAGATGCTAATCAATATAATTCCTTCTGCTTAGAAATGGCCTCTTTCCTGTGCTTTCTAGTTTATAAATGTGACATGACGCTAGGCTGCAGCAGCTCGGATAAACTAGAAAGTGTCAACAATGAAGAGATGGGCATTGCTTCCACATAATTTACAAAGATAATTTTTTTTACCATTCGCGATTGTGAAATTTCCTAGGCGAGACTTTGGATCTTGGTAAGAAACTGTTACAATGCACAAAGTAAAACGTGCTAGACAAATGGCGCTGCTAGCATGTGACATAATGTACGTGAAAAAAAAAAGTTCTATAGATCTTCCTTTTCCTGTGTCTGCATGTTGAAAGCGCCTTTATTTACCAAAAGAAGGCCGAGTGGGAAGAGGGGTGTGAAACGTTTAAAGGTCACATTGCAAAGGAATGTTTGCTAAGCGTTTCTTAAACACTATGGATGAGCTGCTTTACATCAGAAGCGTTTCTTACTATGATGATGATGATGATGATGATTTCTATTGGTTTCCCCTTTGTATCGGGGTGATGACATGTCATCTTACCAAAAAAAACCTAATATACCTATGTTTTACACTTTTGGTTCAATACTAGCGCTGCTTAGGGCAGGCACAAAAAGCTTATTAGGCACAAAATACTTTTTTTTTTCTGTACAAGTGGTAACTGTCCTAGGCAATATTCCCCTCTCTGCTTTTCGTCCACCATGCATTCTAATCTTCTTTTCGTCCCCTCGACAGCCTTGAAGGTAACTTCCTCTGTGATACCTTTAAATCCTAGGGCTTCTGACAGCCCAATATTCCCTTTATGTAGACTTTGGATGGATACCCTCACACTCTAGCACGATGTGCCGCATAGTTTCTGTTTCTTTTCCGCAGACCACGCATACCCCATCATTTGTTGATACTTCCCCACAAAACTCTTAGTTCGCAGGCAACCTGCTCTAGCCTCAAAAAGCAAAGCACTGCCCTGGGAATTATCGTAGAAATTTTCCTTTCTGATGTTCATCTTCTCAGCCCTGTACATCTCTAACGACGTTTTGGCTTCCATTTTTCCCTCCATTTATTCGTTTCAATCTGCCTTGCCTCTTTTTTGGTTACCTTGGCTGTTTGGATTCCCCACTGTTCTTTCCGTATTTCATCGTTAGGCCTTCTAGTCTTTCTTAACCACTGCGTGTCCACGCTTTTCAAGTATAGGTACCTAAAAAACCCTTAGCTGACCACCTTCGTTGATCCATGGCCCTCAACCTCATCTCAAAGCATATTTTACTCTGAGCTTCTCTAACTTCAAACGACGCCCAGCCCATATCTCCCTGAACTGCTTCGTTAGTTGTTTTTCCATGCGCGCCAAGGCCAGACGTCCTACCGTTCTCTGGTTTACTCAAGGCGTGATAGAACGTCTGATTTAGGCAGAGTACCGCATTCGCAAACGTGAGACCCGGAACCATTACTCCTTTCCACATTCCTCTTACTACTTCATATTTGTTATACCCCCACCGAGCTCTATGCTTATTATAGCTGCGTTTCGCTTTCCCTTAACCTTAAGTTGCTCCTCGTGAGTACTTAAGTAGCTATCCCCTTCGTTTATCCACACTCCAAACTATTTATATTCCTTGACTCTAGGTAATTCGCCTTGCTGGATAGACACTACGTCGGTGGTAGCGTCATGAAAACCATTTATTCCTGATTTTCCATGCACCGAACCGAAATTTAACCCGAGGTCAGTGGCTTCCTGGCCGCAAATATTTATTAGGCCGCTGCATATCGGTTTGGTTATCAGCTAAAAGAACAATGTCGTCTCTGCGTATAACATTCCCGGAATATGCTGTTGTACCACTTCGCCTTGCAGCATTATGGGTTAGGCTATCACATTTAGTCCCGGTGACATTTTCTTGCACAGCTTTAACCGCCATGCGGAAAAGCCAACTTTAACAGCTCGAGGCAAGGTGTACAAACACATATGAGCACAGGTGCATGTTCTCCCGTTTGTACTCAGGATTTCCTGTAGAACATGCTTTAGTTAACTGCTGCGTAGTCAATCAAAACGTGGTGTTTTGTGCGCCGCCGAAACTACACGCGCTAAGAGGCCAGGGGCAGCGTTGTAGACACGTATCTCACTCAGGATATTTAGTGTTGATCGAAACATCGGGTACACGCATTAATTTTTTTCGCCTTCATCGTAAATTCAACGCAGCCTTGGCTGCCGGGAATCGAACCTGAGACATTGTACCCCCTGCAGCCATGAGAGACCATGCGAGATCTGAGCAGTCTGGCGCCTGATAAATCTTATTAAGGCGAATAAAGCCGCCATGGGGTATTATTTAGAGAGTTGGCAATGCCTAGGAATGAACAGCTTCGGGCTACACATACTTCCTTACACAAAACTCAAAAATAAAATAAACAAAAAAATGACTCGGCCGGCCCGACCCAACATACCATATGTTTATCAACACCGTAATAACCGTATGTTGTGCACCGGCTGCCCGCGTAATTTCTGTTCCTGCCTCGATTAAAAGCTCAAACGCGTCGTAAACGTCCCTGTGTGCAGCCATAATCTATTTCGCGCCCATGACTGCAGCGCAAACTTTGCCGTGACCGAAAAGGTACGTTGCCGTTCGTACGGAGGTCGCGTCATCCCGCCACCAAGCAAGCTCGGGAGTGTTCCTGACAGCTCCTCATAGATGGCGCTATATGGGTAGTGCGTATAGCAATTTCAGGTAGGACTTCACTACGTAGTACATATAGCATCGTCCCAAGGTCCTTTTCTTATACAGTTTTTCGTTTTTTCGCACTTACTGCGCATTCGGTGCCGCACCCGACCCAGGGCTTCCTTGCAAGAGAGGGGAGGGTGACTCACATCGGCACTCACGCACGGCTGGAAGGGGACTGTCGCCAGCAAAGCAGACCCCCACCCGACACGAAGCTACTACCGAGCCGATCTTCGCCTCCACCGACGAACATGCCGCGACAATAGACGCCTGTGTCGCGCAGAGGCGTGGACGTGCAACAAGTGCGGCGTTACCGTCAGTAATGCAGTGCTACAACCCTCTGCTCCCATTCTACCCAGAGCCTAGCAGCCATGATAAACTAAGCAACACGAGGAACATAACGTAGAAAACACTCCGACGTACCTGTGGCAGCCTTGCGAGAAGAAACCGGCAAGCCGGCAGTCGCGATCGTTTCAGCAGAACAAAAAACGGGGGCAATCGAAATGTCATCTCAAGTATTAAGAACAGCTACAACAATCAATCGCTTAATCGGACTGTCACTGCTCAGACTACAACGAAGGTTACATATAAAGTGACAACTCCACAACTTTACAAATTTACCACGCTCGTGTCCACGCAGCCCGCGTTTGTCCCAACCAAAAAAAGTAAGCCAAAAAGTAAACAAACGCTTGTAAACAAACAAAAGCAGCATTTTGCTGCTCTTTAGGTTAAGTACAATGTTTTTTTAGTAAACAACGTTATTTTGATGGAGATCAAGATATCCATAATAGAAATTGAGTCTGTTCTCGTTTTTTGTTGTTGTTGTTGTTGCACCGCCATCTGTGTTCCACCTCGTAATCGAACAATCGAACAAAACCGCGGGGCCTTGAAAACGTGAAGAATATGTTTACTCGTAGAAAGTAAAATGCTCCGGACTGTGTCCAGTAGCTGAGGCAGATCTTTGAGGGCTATGTTAAATAGCAACGAAGAAACGACGGAGCCTTGTGGTGTTCCTCGGGGGAGCGCTGGGAAGGAGGGTGTGCGTAAGTGGGCGATCCCCACTGTATCGGTGCGGCTGGTAAGGAAAGCTCTCACATAGTTGCGTATGTCTCGTCGGCTGACGAGCGACGATAAAAGCGACCACACCGACCGGTTGCTGGAACTCAAGTGCCTTTATTAAAGCGAAGAGAAAAGAACCCCCCCCCCCCCCGGTACCCGATGGCGCGGCGGCGCAGGCGTGGCACACGATAGCTCACGCGTCATACCTCCGGCGGGTCCGGTAACCCGAACCGCCGCCCGAGCGAGCGTGAGAAACGCACCTTCAGCGAGCCGTGAAATGCGCGTCCACTACATCCCCCCTTCTGAGAGAATTGTGTTTACAAGTCCAGCCTTTTCGGGCGCTTGACCAGTCGGCCGGACCTGGTCACTCGTGGGTCACTGTCACTGTCGCACTTGGTTGATGGCGACATCGCTGTTGTTTCAGCCGTTGCTTCTGGCTGCTGGGTGCGCTGATTTGAAGTTAGCTCTCCACTTTGATCCGCGTAGCTTTCGACCGTCACTGCTGGTGTTTCGTCTGTGCTTGAATAACTGTCAGACGCAAGGCCATCAGGCATGCCTGCACCGTTGAATGGATCAGGCATGCCTGCACCGTTGAATGGCACCAAATGCCGACGGTTGCGCTGAATGATTCCTGTCGGTGTTTCAACCACATATGAGCGCGGTCTTCTTGCTGGGCTAAGCACCTTTGCTGCGCATGACATATCCTGCACCCACACATCCTCCCCGTCAGCGAGTGGGCGGAGTTGGTGGGCGGCGTGACGACGGTTGAAGTCTTGACGTCGTTTTGTTCGGTTAGCTTTATCCTTAGCTGTGACTTCGTCGTGTGGCGGCCACTCCGGTTGCAGGGTGTCTGGCATCTTCGGCACTGTCGTTTGCAGACGTCGGCCCATTAGGAGCTGCGACGGGCTGTATCCGCTCACTCCTGGCGTGTCGCGGTACACAAGAAGCGCCATGTGTGGGGTCCTTGGATTTTGTGAAAAGATCCTTCGTGGTCCGCACCATGCGTTCTGCCTCGCCGTTTGACTGTGGGTAGCCCGGGCTTCTCGTGATGTGATGAAATCCGTAGGTCTGCGCGAACTCGGCGAACACCCGTGACGAAAATTGCGGGCCGTTGTCAGACACGAACACATCAGGTATTCCATGTCACGCAAACGTGCTCTTGACAGCCGCAATGACAGCTGTGGAGGTGGTCGACGACAAGCTGATTACTTCCGGAAAACGAGATTAGTAGTCCACCACGATTATGTAGTGAGTTCCGTCAAGTTCAAACAAGTCGGCGCCTACACGCTGCCATGGCCGATTTGGAGTCGGTGTTGCGATTAGTGGCTCCGAACGCTGAACTCTCGTCTGAGCGCATTTCTCATACGATGTTACGAGCTTCTCAATTTCCCTGTTAAGGGTAGGCCACCAAACTGCGTCCCTTGCTCTTGCCTTGCACTGTCCAATGCCCTGGTGGCCTTCGTGGATTTGCTGAAGTACCTCACGGCGCATCAGGCTTGGAATAATGATGCGGCGATCTTTGAGCAAGAAGCGATCGCACACTGTGATGTTGCCTCTTTCCTTCCTGTACTCCCTTAGATGAACTGGAACCTTTGAGACGTTTTCTGGCCATCCTTTCTCACAGAAGCGGAGTAGCCCAGAACAGATGCCATCTTCCGCTTGGTGCTTGCGTAACGCATCCATGCGGGAGGGCACGAGGTTGGCAGCTGCTGTAACGACTTCCCCGACGAATAACTCGATGGAGTCTGTCTGCCGTTGACTTCACTCAGGATCGTGTCCCTGAATAGGAGCCCTTGATGGCGTGTCTGCCGTGGCAATCAGCTTGCCAGGGACGTAGAGAACAGTGAACTGATAGCGCATGAGACGGATTCGCAAGCGCTGGATTCTGGGCGGAATCATTTCGAGTTCTGCTGATCCCAGGAGCGTGACTAAAGGACGATGATCCGTTTCGACTAGAAATGCGATGCCCCTCAGAAACTGATCGACCCTCTCGACAGCCCACGTCACAGCCAAGGCTTCCTTTTCCGTTTGACTGTAGCGGCTTTCAGTGTCCGTTAGAAATCGTGAGGCGTAGGCAACCGCTCGTCGTTCTCCCGATGGTTGATCTTGAAGCAATACGGCTCCGAGACCGTATGAGCTTGAGTCAGCTGAAACTCCGTGGGGTACGATGGGTCATATTTAGCCATGCAGACCTCTGAATTGAGCAAGATTTTGAGCTTGTCGAAAGCAGCTTGCTGGCACGGTCCCCAAAGCCATGAGTTTCTCTTTTGAAGCAATGCCCTGATCGGTGCTGTGATGTCGGAAAGATGAGGAATGAAGTGGCCCACATTGTTCGCCATTCCCAGCAGTCTTCGGACACCGCTGACATCCGATGGTGTTGGTATCTTGGCCAAGGCCTCGACCTTTTCTGGATCGGGACTGATTCCTTGTGCGCTAACCCCGACTCCAAGAAACTTGACTTGGTTTGCAGAGAATGTGCATTTCTTGCGGTTCAGCTTGATTCCCGCTTCTTCCAAGCGCTGTAACACCTGCTTGAGACGTTGGTCATGCTCTTGCTGCGATGCTCCGAAGACAAGAATGTCATCAATCATGCTCACAACTCCTTCGAGGCCTTCCAGAATTCTGCTCATGTATCGCTCAAAATGTTCTGGCGCTGAGCAGATTCCAAAAGGTAGCCTCTGGAAACAGAATCTTCCCATTGGTGTTATGAACGTAGTTAGTTCTTGACTTTCTTCGGAAAGCTTCACCTGGTGAAAGCTAGCGGTAGCATCGAGCTTAGAGGATACCTTTGCTGATCCGAGTCTTCCAAGGATGTTCTCGACTGAGGGTAGTATGTGACGTACCTGAAGCACGACTTCGTTGAGTCGGTTGAGGTCAACGCATATTCGGTAGCCTCCTCCTGCTTTTGAAACAGCCACCATACCGGAACACCATGCTGTGGGACGGTCCACCCGTCGGATGACTCCCTGGGATTCGAGCTTGCTGAGCTCCTCTCGAACTGGTTTGTGAAGCGGAATCGGTACTCTTCTCGGCACGCTGAGTGAGAACGGTTTGGCGCCTGGTTGGAGACGTATCACGTATTCGTCTTGCAGCTCGCCCAAGCCATCGAAGATACTGTCCTTCAAAGTGACGGTAGAATCCGTTACACTGTCCACGAACCGTATAACTCCGAGAGCCTGTATCGCAGGGAATCCAAGAAGCGGCGGGTCTTGCGAAGGCATAACATACACTGTTTGAACTGTAGACCTGCCTTTCCAGCTCAGTTTCGCTTGGAATGATCCGAGAACAGTGAGGGAGTAATTTCCTGGGCCCGTAAGCTCACCTTCTGGCTTTTGCAGCTGTTTCGGTATGCCTGGAAACGAGTCCAGTACCACTGTCACCTCCGCACCCGAGTCAACCTTGAAGTTAGCGTTGCGACCGTTGACGGCCACTTTTACGAACTTGGCTCTGGTGAGGGCTGCTACGGAGTGAAGTGTAAGAGCTCCCATGTTCTTCTTCCTTTTCTTTTCGCAGACTGATTCGAAGTGTCCAATCCGATTACACCCTTTGCACTTCGCTTGCCTAGCTGGCCAATCTGCTCGAGGATGCGTTGGTCGACCGCAGTATCTGCAGCTCGTGGTAGCGTCGCTTGTGTTGGACTTCGTAACACGCTTGCCGGAGCTCCCTTGAGAATCCGAGCCATGTCGCGGCTTTTGGAAGCGCTTTTGAACTTTGGCCTCGGCGACAACGTGAGCAGGATTCGGCTCTTTTTGGAACACCGCTGCACGGGCTTTCACGGCATCTTCGTTGATGCGAGCCCGTAGTCTTGCTTCTTCAAGGGTAAGCTTTTGTGTTCGGCACAGTTTGTCCACGAGGAAGAGTCCCAAAGACCCACGACGAACCTGTCTCGAACGAGTCGTTCTTCCACTTCCGCTGAGGCGTAGTTGCACTTTTTGACAAGTGTACGCAGCGCAGTGTAGAACTCGTCTACGGTCTCGCCTTCGCCCTGGGTTCGACGGTGGAAGCGGACACTTTCGTAGACCTCGTTGACCGGGTGGATGAAGTGATCGGTGAACTTCTTCTTGACTGCTTCTAGCGAGCTCCAGTCTTCGCTGGACAATGCTAGAGTGTCGAGAACGCGGCGGGCGTTTTGGGAGCCCATGGCGTAAAGAAGCGTTCTGACCTGTACTTCTCCCGGCGCTTGGTAGAGCCCAGATGCATAGCAATAGTCGTCGAACTGGTAGACCCATTCTTTCCAGGAGCTTGGGTTCCCAAAATCGAATTTCGGTGGCGGTTGAAGCCCGGTGCCGCTGAACTGGATAGAAGGCTTGATCTCTCCATCCGCCATAGCGTGTTTTGCAGGCTACGCACCTTAGATCGATTGCTATTAATAATTGATCGATGTGTCGCTAACTTTATCCCACTTCTGACACCATGTCTCGTCGGCTGACGAGCGACGATAAAAGCGACCACACCGACCGGTTGCTGGAACTCAAGTGCCTTTATTAAAGCGAAGAGAAAAGAACCCCCCCCCCCAGGTCCCCGATGGCGCGGCGGCGCAGGCGTGGCACACGATAGCTCACGCGTCATACCTCCGGCGGGTCCGGTAACGCGAACCGCCGCCCGAGCGAGCGTGAGAAACGCACCTTCAGCGAGCCGTGAAATGTGCGTCCACTACAGTATAGTCGTGTCCCAACATGGAGAGTAGCCAGGCTGTTTAGTAAGGCGTCGGTGGGAAACGTTATCGAACGCGCTCTTGATGTCGAGAGCGAGGATACAGTGTTTGTGATGCTTCGGAAGGTTAGTGAGGTCTTCCTTGAGCTGAAGGAGGACGTCTTGGGTAGACAGTTGAGGTCAAAAGTCGTACACGTCGTGGGGAAGAGGTTGTTATCTTCTATGTACGCCATAAGGCGATTGTAAACAATGTGTTCAAGCAGTCTCCCGAGGCATGAAGTAAGGGAGATAGGACGCAGGTTGGGTATCTCGATTGGTTTGCCAAGTTTGGGGATCAGTGAGATGTCAGTGTGTTTCCAGGCAGGTGGAAGCGTCCCTTGTGTCCAATGATCATTGATAAAATTCAGGAGCTGGTCGAGGCTGGCAGGAGGAAGGTTGCGTAGTAGACGATTTGTGATTTTGTCATTACCTGGTGCTGTGTTGCGCGTGAGGTTGCGGATCGCTGCCTCGAGTTCTTCGTAGGTAAAAGGCGTTAGGGTCACCAGAGTGAATACGAAGGCAGAGGAGTCTGTGGAGAAAGTTCGTACTTTTGTCGTAAGGTGTTGAGGAGGCCTTGTTCATCTCCTGGGAAGGCATGCATGAGTCAGCGGATGTTATGTTGATTGGTGGTCTTCTTCTATCGGGTGCCCATTAGGGATCGAAGTAGGTGCCAGGTTTTGCGCGTACTAAGCGTTCCTTGTAACTGGGCGCAAAATTGGAGCCAATTGTGCTGACTGAGTTGTTGGGCGTAGTCTTCTGCTTGCTTTCGTGCGCACGAGCTGTCCTCGGCGGATGCCCTTCCCACCGGCTCCGTCTTTAGCCCCTCGTTTCTTTGGTATATTGACACCCCCGCTCTCAAGATTGGTACCACGAGGATCGCTGTGTCACACGGATTCCCGGGATCCAATATCTTGGACAACGGAGTGCCCACCGGACAGTTACAACCAGCATAATGAATACTCCAGGTTCAATGCGCGCAGCACAACAAGGCCGCCGGCGCCCTCCGGAGCGCCAGCCACCTGCTTCCCCACTGCCAGCCTCCGACGTCAAAAGTATTTCACGCCCACGCGGCGGGCTAGCGTTAACGTCTGTCGCACAAGCAACGCTAGCTGACGTCATCCATGCTCAAGCTGGATTAGCCCCTAACCGAGATGACCAGATAAGAATTAACCAGGTCGCGAACTACGTCATCATCAGCACCCCATCAGAGGACCGAGCGAAAATGTACGCCAACATCAACTCCCTCACGCTCCGTGGACAGCAGTATGAAATCGCAGCTCACGTCTTGGCACCAGCCAACACCGTTGTCGGTGTAATCTTCAACATTCCCGAGGACAATACTCCAGAGCAGATCATGAACAGCATTTGCAACTACAGCCCGGATCTTAAAATACTGGTCGCCAAAAGGTTGAACTCTTCCAATATGGTTCAAATTCTCTTCAATGGCATGCAAGTCCCCTATTGGATCCGCTACAGGGCCACTACCTATCGGTGCAAGGCGTTTCGGAGGAAGACAGAGGCTTGCACAGCATGTTGGCAGGCCAGACACAGACCAGATGTGTGCCCGAATTCGAACGTTCAAGCTCGTCCCCGCTGCTCCAGTTGCGGCACAGTGAACCCCGCTGAAGCCCACCCCTGTTCCCCCAGGTGCATCGTCTGTGAGGGCCCTCATGTCACTGGGACTGCGGATTGCCCTAAACGATTCCAACCACGCAGACGGCAACCCACATTTGCCCAGATCGTGGCTGAAGGCCACAACATCAACAGGACCCCTGAAAAGGACGCCGAATTCCCGCGATCACAAGACAAACCAAAGGATAACCCCACCAGCCAGGCCAACGACGCAGGACCCAAAACAACAACTGGTGGCAACTCCTTCTCGCCCCGCCGCCGGGTCACCTCGTCAAAACCCGAACTGAACTTCGGAAAACAGCTGAGCTACCCGAGCGCCTCCTACCCTGGCTCCTCACACCCACTCCCGCCCCTCCCTCCCTCCCATGAAATCCTTAAAGAGCTTAACGCCATTAGGGTGGAAATGACTCTCCTTCGCCAGGAGATCGCAGCACTCAAGCAGTAAAACCAATCTCTGAAACAGAGAATTACTCCTCACGTGGAAGAAGCTCCCTCTCCCTCTCCCAATCCCCAACCACCCAAGTGTAAGGCAGTTTCAGACGACTCCCAGTCCGCTCCCGCCTTGTCGGACAGAGAGGAACTGGTGGGCAAGCACCTTACCGCTATAGAAAACTCATGTAAGCAGGCGCTCCTGGAGCAAAAGGCCGAATACTCCAACTTTTATCAAGCTCTGCAAGGCAATCTCTCCGTTGTTCAGGCCAACATTGAATAACTACGAACAGAACTGCACAATTTCATGAGGGAAATTTTTGCCCATTAACGCTTCCACGGCCCTTCCTGCGGTGAACCAGCCCCCTTATGACAACACGTATGAGCAACAATAAGGAGGTGCTCCGAGTCTGGCAGTGGAATCGCAGAGGGTACCGCAGGAAACGCCCTAATCTGCAGATGCTCATTCAGTCCACGGAGTTACCCCCTGTAGTTGTCTTACAGGAAACAGGCAATGCAGTTAAGCTCCCGGGTTACAAGGCGTTCCAATGTATAACCAATCCAAACACGGCGGTCTTGGTTCAACGGAATGTGCCAGCTCAAAGATCTCCAATTCGACAGCGTTGATATCGCACATGATCTTGTCGTCTATTTCCCCTAAACGAGATGCACTTAGGATATACATACTTAACGTATATAGCAGCCCCAAAGATACTGGGCACAAATTTGGTCACTTATTTTCTCTCGCTAAGCAGGCAGCCCAGAATCACATGCTTATCATAGCAGGGGACTTCAATGCCCCTCATACTGCTTGGGGATACTCTCATTGTACAAAGAAGGGTCGCCTGCTATGGGAACAAATACAAGCACACAGGCTTGTTATTGAGTCAGATTCCTCGATCCCCACCAGAATTGGCAATAGCGTCCAAAACGACTCCTCCCCAGACCTCACTCTCACTCACAAAATCAAGCGCTGCCGTTGGACCTGCACTGATTCATCGCTGGACAGCGATCACTTAATTATTCAAACGGATATCTTCCTTGACGTTACCATTCCGCCGCGAACCAGACAAACCTATTTTACATATTGGGATGGATTCCGCAACGTCCCGTGCCAATAACCCCTCGCAAGAAGTTAGCACCGACAACTTCCTGGACTGGGTAGACAGAATAATCTCCGATGGCCGACTTGTAAGCACTCGCTTAGACCCAGAAATTCCTTCGGATGTAGTAGATTCCCGGCTACAGCACATGTGGGAAGCATTCAAAAGCATACAACCCCGCTGGCGCAACAACAAGCACAACCGCAAACTCCGCCTGAATCTAGCTGAGTTAACCGAGTCCATACAAAACCACGCTGCTGAATTAGCGCGAGATCAATGGGGACAGATCTGTGATCAATAGAAAGGGAAACTTAGTATGAAACGCACATGGGTCACTTCTCAGACATCTTCTAGATCCCGAACGGTCCAAGACAACTCAGTTGAATCGACTATCCGCCATAGTTCATAATTTCCCGGGCACAAATCAGCAACTCATCAATAAGGTACGCTCTCTTTACATCCCGATAGGCGATAGACAGGCTCTTCCGTCCTATCCAGGGGAAGCTAATGCTGAACTAGATGCTGAAATAACGAAAGCGGAGGTACGAGCCGCCCTCCTCCACATTCGCCCAGGGTCAGCCCCAGGACCAGACGGCATCACAAATAAGATGCTCCGTAATCTAGACGACCAATCGGTTTCAACCCTTACAAAATACTATAACCATTTTTGGAAACTCGGCGTTCTTCCCCAGTCCTAGAAGCACGCGAAAATTGCCCTGATACCTAAACCGGGCCGCTCAATATTGAACATCTTCGGCCCATCTACCTCAATTCATGCATTGGAAAAGTACTAGAGCAAATCATCCATGTTCGCCTGACGAATTATCTCAACTCTACTAATTTTCTTCCTCACTCCATGATTGGCTTTAGATCAGGATTGTCCACTCACGACATTCTTCTTCAACTATCCCGGGAAGTAATTACCCCTCCGTCAAAAATGGACACGGCCGCTGTACTTGCCCTAGACCTCCCGAATGCATTTGACCGGGTATCACACAAGGCAATCTTGCAAGGGCTGGCAACAGCCTCCCCTGGAGAACGTACTTACAACTACGTCAGGGAGTTCCTCACGTCTCGCACTGCAATTATTCAGGTCGGAGACGTCACATCAAACGTTGTTGAACTCCCCTCAGTTGGCACTCCGCAGGGCGCCGTACTGTCTCCGTTTTTGTTTAATCTCGCCCTCCTCAGCATCCCCAAGAGGTTGGAAAGAATCTCGCACCTTCACTTTAGCCTGTACGCGGATGACATTACACTCTGGGTACCGAGTGGTAGCGATGCCCTCATAGAAGAAGCCCTACAAGCTAGTGCACAGGTGGTTGTCGAGTAGGCGGGTGCGGCAGGACTCAACTGTTCACCTCTGAAATCTCAGCTCCTTCTTCTACCCGCGAAGCGTAGATCAGAAGCCCCACCGGACATAAAAATTCAGATTGGGACCAACACCGTCCCAACAGTAGGAAGTGTTAAAATTCTTGGTCTTTTCATACAGCGTAACAGATCAAACACTCAATTTATATCGCAAATTACATCGCATGTAAACCAAACTATCGGCCTAATTCGACGAATAACCACCCGTCACAAAGGACTTAAGGAGACAGAAAGACTCCATCTGGTACAAGCTTCCGTGATAAGCCGCATCACCTACTCCCTCCCTTATCTTTATGTAACAAAAACCGAACTGCAGAAAATTGATTGCCTCATTAGAAAAGCTTATAAGGCGGCGTTACAAGTGCCCATGCACGCATCCACTGCTCGACTCGAACGTCTGGGGGTCTATAATACCGCGGAGGAACTCGTGGAAGCCCATCATATTAATCAACTGCGGAGGCTTTCGGCCACCTCCACCGGAAGGCACATACTAGATCGTCTGAAGCTGCACGCCCCTTTAATTACTGATAAGAGACTCCCCATTCCCCGCGATACGCATGCGTGTCTGATAGTCCGCCCATACCGCGCAATATGCACCCCATTCATCACAAGGGTCGCAGGGAGCATAGAGCACGAGAGCTGTGCCGGCGCTTTCCAATAAATCCAGGCATATTTATGTCGACGCGGCGGACTATCGACACTACGTCGCATACGCAGTGGCAGTAGTCGACCGACCAAATGCCCACCTGTCTCCTCCCTCTCCGTCCGTACCACCTGTCCCGCGACGGCGGAAGAGACGGCAATTGCACTAGCCTTAACTCAACGGCCAGCCCCCGCAATCGTAATCTCTGATTCGAAGACGGCCGTTCAAAATTTCTCCCGGGGTCTAATAACCCCGCAGGCCCTCCAAATTCTCTCCAAAAATCCACCCACCACCCCGATAGAACTGATCTGGACCCCAGCCCACACCGGTGTGGGGGGTAACGAGGCGGCCCACGCCTTGGTGCCAGATCGGCTCGAGATAGCCTCCTCAGCTATCACGACTTGGTCCTACACTACCGTCTCTCCCGCCGCGTGTTTCCCCCCGCTCATGTCAAACTCCCAGGAACGCACGTGGCGGCTCTTGCAGACCGACACTCTTCCGTGTCGTGCAGTACTGCACCATATTCACCCCTCACACTATTTCCCCTCCCCTGCCCTTCGTGCGGTGCTCTAGCCACCGTGTCGCACTCCATGTGGGCATGTCCTAATGATCCCTTCCCCTCCATAGCGTGTTGGGAGGGGGCGCTGGGTAGCTCGGATCCGGGATCCAAATCTCCCTGGTGAACCGAGCCACCGCTGTCGCCGCCAGGCTCATGCCACCGGCCACCCCGCCTCTTAACTGCCACCCCGCCCTCTTAACTGCTTGTACAATAAAGTTTTTTTACAGCAAAGCTGTAAATGGCTAAGATCCAGCAGATCGTCTCCGGTCCCACAGTGATGTAGACATGTAGACAGGAATCGCTAGCGAGCGTAGCGCCACGTTGCGGAGCCCACTCAAAGAATCGTAAAACTAAAACTGCACCCACCCCGGGGCACCCCCGTACATGAAAAAAATCATACAAAAATTAAAAAAAAGGCCCTATGCCCTTCATAGAGCATGCGCCGTGATTGATTACATACGCATACCCGCGCTATAAGTTTCTTCACGACCCTGTGTTTTTGTAACGTCAGCTACACTCCTGTTGCAGTTTGTAACGTCAAGGGCCTCAGTTTGCGTGAAAAGGGCCGCATTCTGAAATTCGATTGACTTGGCTTGGATTGGATTGGAGTTGCGTCCTGGATTTGGATTGGATTAAAATTGTGTTTCGTCATAGCCGCGGCGCACTGGCACCGGCGCGTGCCCAGGTGTGCGCCTCAATTTCGCAGTAGCCAAGTCTGACGCTGCGTCGGAGCCGCTTGATAGCCGTTTCACGTGGCTGAAGAGCCGTTGTGAAGAGCCGCGACTGGACACTGACTTTCATAACCGCAATGCGAGAAGTCGCAAATTACAAACAAACGTGTTTTGCTTCGTGCACCCCGACTGGACTTTCAGTTAATAACCAGGAACAATGCCAGCAAATTACAAAACGTGGAGGCTGGCAACCCCTGTGACTCACCGGGGTGGAAGGGCCCTAAATTTTTTTCCGCGTGAGGCTCTCTCTCTCCCCGCTTGCGGGGGGGTGGAAGGGAATTTTTTCCCTCTCTCCTCCTCTCCCGCTTGCTTTGTTGGTGACTATGAGGCGCCGGTTTGTTTTGAGGCGCGTTTTGTGTTTTCAGGCTGTGGCGTGGGTTCTGGTGTTGATATCGAGGTGCGGATTACAGTGGGGGTACTCGGTCGTGAGCGGGATTCGTTTGGTGTGTTTTTGAAGAGCACGTTCAATGGTGGTCGTCCATTCATCGAGGTCCGAATTGGCGGGTGAAGTAGCTTCTAGAGTATCCCGGAAGGCTTTCCAATCTGTGAGGCGGGCGGTGCCTAGTTGGGTCTGGGTAATGCCTGAAATGGTGAGGTGAACGATGCTGTGATCACTTCCGAGACTATGGGGGAGGCATTGCCATGTGTATTGAGAGACGTTACGAACACATTTTAGGTCTGGGGTGGTATCCGGGGTGACGCTGGAGCCGAGGCGGGTGGGGATGAGGGGAATGTTGCAAAGGTATAGCCGTGACGGTGTGCTGCATCTCAGAGGGTAGTTCCTGACTTCGCATTGCACGCATAACCCCATGCAGTGTGCGGTGCATTAAAGTCGCCGAGGACTACTAATCGGTGTTGCTTAGCTATTTCAATGACATTCCGGAGGAGTAGAGGAAGTTCCTGGAGGCTGCCAGAGGGAGGGGAATAGACGTTGAGGATAAACACACTTGCCAGAGGGAGGGGTAGACGTTGAGGATAAAAACACTTGCTGGTAGGTAAGAGTTCTACTAATATGCAGTCAATTGCAGTGCTCAGCGGATAATGTATTGTGCACGAACGTGGCGGTCCGCCGCGAGTTGAGATTTTGAAATGTGGTGTAGTCTCGAAGAGAGGGATTGGTGAATTCTACTTCTTGTAACTTCTTGGCGAGCTGGGAGGTTAGGGAGGGTTGTTCCGGAGAATGGTGCAATAAGGTTTTTGAATTGGCAGTAGACGAAACGTGTGTTGGCGGTTCTCGCGCCAACAGTAGACGCGCTTCTCCCGTATGTGTGTTAGTCTCGCGCCAACTGCGCTTCTCCCTATTATTCAAACTGGTAAAAAGGGGAAATTCCAAACTTAAAAGTCTCGGAGGCCTTAAGTTAGGCTGTGCGTCTCGGATGCCGTGCTTAAAAGTCGTGCCCCATGCCGTGCTTTGACGACTGCCCTTGACGAGCAGGTCAGTCGGATTCAAGCGGCTGGCTACCCACTCCACCTGGTCGTATCGGTGACAGAAGGCCTCCTCAGGAACCTGAAATCTTGCCATCGTAAGGATGCGCATGACGGGCCTGCTCACGAGAGTGAGAGGAAAAAGGTTGCCGTTGTCCCGTACATTCACGGCTTGTCTCACGGTTTAAAGAAGATCGCCAACCGTGTAGACGTGAAGGTAGCGCTGCGCATATTCACCCCTCACTATTTCCCTGGTGAAATTCGCCAAAGAAACTACAAAAACAGGTGCGAACAACCGTGGGTTCCATGTAAAGCTCAGTAGCCACGTGGATCGTGTATCGTGTGGTGTATGCATTCCCCTGAGAAAATGTGGGTCTGTGTACGTCGATCAAACTGGCAGATGCCTTAATGACCGATTGAGGGAGCACGACAACAATGTCAAAAAAGGAAACGATGGGTTCTTGGCCATGCATTGAACATCTTGTGGATGCAAACCTCAGTTTGAAATGTGCGAGGGGGCGCTGGGTAGCCAAACTACTCGGATCATTGAAGCGGGGCCAAATCTCCCTGGTGTAAACATTGTAAGCCGCACGAAATTTTAAGGCGCAGTAAATGTCGCCGCCGTCTATTGCTCGAAAAAAGAGATAGAGATGACTTCCTTTCGAACACGTGCTGCACTTTGCGCATGACGTCTCTCGTGAAATGTCTTAAGTACACCTCATCGGATAGAAAGCACCAATTTTTTTAACATTACAGCAAAGACCTGCCGCCATCTACCGGGAGAAAAACGAAACGAGACCGCGAAATGGCCATCTACCGGGAGAAAAAGGACCCCGCAGACGCCAGGGGCTTTCTGGGGGATGGCGGTCCTTTTATATTCAGAGCGATGTAGGGGCTTTCTGGGCTTGGCGATCCTTTTATACAGAATCGCTAGCGACGAGTGATCTGTGGAACGTTCGGACCCACTCAAATCCCCATTTGCGAGCGACTTCGTAAATACGCATTATGCATCGAAAAAACAGTCATTGAGGCACCGGCAGGGAAGCTTTTGGAGGCTGTCGCGTTTCTTCTTTTTTTTTTTGATGTGAGAACGCGAACATTAAAGTACATCCGTGTTGGTTCGCATCCTGTGGGTTTCTTAGGAGGTCATTCCTGAAACGCTTCGAGCCGATGCGGGCTGCCCCGAGGTTGAAATGGGGGAGGGGGGCACTTCGCGATATAGCTATACGCTAAGGGTCCTCTGGGACGCAGATGAAACCTACAAAAAAATAGAATAAAATAAACTGCATACCTTGCATTTTTTAACAGCGGAGATGTTGTAGCTGGACGTAATGTGTAGCGCGTAACCTGTGTGGCGTGTAACGCGTTAAACATTGCCAATATATTACCAATAAATTGCCAATGAATAATTAATCTACCAATACATTGCCGAGGACTGGTGAGCGCGTGCCTCGCGGTGACCGCCGAGCGTCCCCAGCACACGCTAAGGCTTTAGCAAAAAAAAAAGAAACTGCGAAAACCTTAGAGAGCAAGAAAATTCCGAGCGCTCGTGAGCGCGTGCCTCGCGGCGACAGCTGAGCGTCTCCTGCTCGCACCCTGGACAATAAAACTGGGTGCACACTACCGCTTAGAAATTTCCGCTCGAAAATTTGATCTTGGGAAAATAGGGTGCGGTCGAACAGCAGGCGACGAGCGGTAAATAACCGAACACGGTTTACTACGTACGTTACTTGCGCTACTCATGGCGATACGTGAAGGTTGCAACTCTCGCGGATCCCTTTTCCTGTAACGTTTGGCAAATGAAAGAATGCGTAGTACTTCCATAAAAGCCCAGCGAACGTCCAGAATAAAAAGAAAACACGGGTGCGCAAAGCACGAACGGCAGACGGAAAACTCATCTCCATAAAATGCGAGCTGACCGATGCAGTGCGCCTTAACTACCAGCAGGCAGGAGTGCTCGGGGGCAAATACAGGGCTAGAAAATAGCTAACTTTGGTACCTTTTTATTCCTGCACGTATTATTCGTTTCGTGACTATTTATGCGATCTAGCTATAATATTACTGCGCTAAGAAGTCGACACCCGCAAGCGTCTTCACGCGGGGCTCGAATCACGCTTCCGTTGAGAAATAAAAAAAAAGATGTGTACGCTTTTTCCGTGGTCGTCCTCGTATCATCTTTGTGCACAGCAAGTTACACGGCAGTACTTAAGCATCTTGGACAACGATAAATGCCGACGTGCGCGTCGCTAACCCCGGGCTATCATGTATACTGCGGTATCCGGAGATCCGTGAATCCCCCAACATGGCGGAAGCGCACGCGGTTCCCGGGAGATGGCGCCAGTTTTTGCATAAGGTCTATTTGCGCAGCTGCTGCTTCCTTTGGTCATACTTACGTGGCAATCAACACAAATACTGACCGCGCAAAGCGTTCACTCGGGGACACAGGGAAACACTCCACCTATTTCGTCGTTGTCCCTAGGCGCTCCAAATGACGTCACGTTTTGCTCACGTGACTTAAGGATTTTTTTCCTCCTTCTAGCCGCTCCGGCCGCTAGCCACCATACCGCAAAACCGTCGCCGCCGCCGGCCCAGTGGACCATGGAAGTCACGTCTGGGCCGACTCCGGCGGCTTGGGAAAGGGAAACGGAGAAACGGCGGAGGGGGCGGCGCCAATGGAGATGGGCTTGCGGAGGCTAGCTGTATTGTCCCTAGAAATATATTCTAGGGACCATACTAGCTGCGTGACATCCGATACCGTCTCCTAACTTTTTCTTCCTCCATGCTAGGGTAGAACTTAAAAACGCCAACGATGATGATGATAATAATTGCTAGTGGTATCCTTTTTATAGGGGGGTGATGACGTGTCATCTTACCGAAAAAACCTCATATATCTATGTTTTATACTCTTCGTCTAATACCAGCGCAGCTCTTAGGGCAGGCAAAAAATACTTATTAGGCACAAAATACTCATTGTTTCGGTTACACGTGGTAGCTATGCTAGGCAATATTCCCCTTTCTGCTTTTTGTCCACCAGCATTCTAATGTTCTTTTAGTCGCCTCGAAAGCCCTGAAGTTAACTCCCTCCGTGCTACCCTTAAAACATAGGGCCTCTGAAGCCGAATAATCCCCTCATGTAGATTTGCATGGATACACTCGCACTCCAACACTATGCCCCGCATAGTTCCTGTTTATACCCCCTCATTTTGTGTATACTTCCTCACAAAGCTCTTAGTTTGCAAGTAACATGCTGTAGCCTCAATAAGCAAAGCACTGCCCTTGGATTTATTGTAGAAATTTTCCTTGCTGGCGTACAATTTCTCAGCCCTGGACATCTCTAACGACGTGTTAGCTTCCATTTTTATCTCTATTTATTTGTTTCTATCTGCCTTTCCCATTTTTTGGTTAGCTTGGCTGTCTTGGACTCTACACTGTTCTTTCCGTATTTCATCGTTAGCCTTCTAATCTCCCTTAGCCACTGCGTGTCCACGCTTTTCATGTATACGCACCTAAAAGCTTTAGTTGTACACCTACTTTGATCCATTGCTCTCAACCTCCCCTCCAAACATATTCACACTGAGCTTCTCGAACTTCAAACGACGCCCAGCCCATATCTCCCTGCTCTGCTTCGTTAGTTGTTTTACCATGCGCTCTTAGCTAAGGCCAAGCGGCCTACCGTTCTCTGGTTCACTTCAAGACATACTGGAGCGTCTGATTTTAAGCACAGTGCTGCATTCGCAAATGTGAGACCCGGAACCACTACTCCTTTCCACATTCCTCTTACTACTACATATTTTTTATACCCCCACAGAGCTCTATGCTTCATTACGGCTGCGTTACGCCTTCCTTTACCCATAAGTTGCTCCTCGTGAGTTCTTAAGTAGTTGTCCCCTTCGTTTATCCACACTCCCAAATATTTATATTCCTTCACTCTGGGTAATTCGCCATGCTGGATAGACACTGTGTCAGAGGTAGCGTCATTGGAAACCATTATTCCCGATTTTTGTGCGCTAAAATTTAAACCGAGGTCGGTGGCTTCCTAACCGCTAATATTTAAGAGCCGTTGCATATCGCTCTGGTTATCAGCTAAGAGAACAATGCCGTCTGCGTATAGCGTTCCCGGAATACGCTGTTGTACCACTTCGCCTTGCAACATATGTGTTAGGTTGAATCTTGATTTTCTTCGCTTATTTTAATCCCGCCATGTAAACCATAAACAGTACTGGGTTCAAATGGCTTCCCTGTTTCAGTCAACGATGCATGTTGAACTGCTGCGGGCGTTTCTGCCCTTCCCATGTCAGGTCACTTTATTATCTTTATAAAAGAACTGTATTAAATCGTCATCTAATCTCCGAAGTTTCAGCAATCTCCACAGCAGTTCTCTGTTTACGGTGTCATATGCCCCTTTAATGTCCAAAAATGTAACCCATAGTTATCTATCCTGAGCTTTCGAAATTTCAGTGCACTGTGCTTTCATGAACAAATTATGATCCAAGCACCTGTCTTGTCAAAATCCATTCTGCAGTTCCTCAAGGATTTCATTTTCTTTCATACATGCTTGTATTTCTGATTTTATCGCCTGCAATAGGAATCTATACACACTGACGTGACTGTGAGTGGTCTGTATGAATCAACACCGGCTTTGTTGCCGCTGCCTTTATATATTAAATTACCTTTTGTGATGAGATTATTTGGGCCAACAAAGGAAGCAACCGTTCGGATGAGCGCGTACAATGTGCGTACGCTCGTGCTTTATACGCTCAGGGTTGCGGATTCATACGCGAGCCCTTCTTGCAGCTAAAAGCATCGACGAAAGCCGCCGCCCCTTGCAGTTCTTGGTTGCAGTCGAAGTCTGTCGACAGCCTGGTCTGCGTGTGGCAGAAGCTGATGAAGAATAGCCGGTGATTGCTGAAGCCTCCCACTTTCAACGAGGTGACGTTTTGGGCTTGGAAAGCACGAAGGGCCGCCAACCAGTGGGTTATGTTGGCCCCCAGTTTGCTGGAAATTTCCGGACTCGATGCATTTTCGTAGTTTCTGTCTGCACCATAAGAATCGAGGTGCGTGTCATTGAGTACAGTCTCCGTGTCCACACCCAGGAGCAGTTGCTTCGCGAACTGCGTTCCGATGCCACCATAGCTTGCGGCGAGGAGAATGTGGTCAGGGTAAAATAAGGGTTCGTGCGCGGCTAGCATGGACATCGTGACGCTGTTGAGGACATCGTCATACGAGAACGCGGCGTCGGCAAAGGAACGCGGCAGCCTCTTTTCCTCAAAGTACGCGTCGGTACCGATGAGTAAGGCGCTGGCGAGGCGAGTTGTGTACCAGTACCCCAGAGTCGAATCCTGATTAGTGTTGACGTGGGCGTAAATTTGTCGGATTCGTTTTTCCGACTGGTACTGTTCATCTGGCCATATGTTGACTCTCACTGCACGAATCTTTTGTGTAATGTGCGCTTTGTTACTAGCCGGCAGTTTTGACTCCTCGTACAGCGCAATCGCCGCTTCCCGAACGGCGTCAAGAAGCCGGTCGACATCCGCCTTTATCTCCGGCGGGAAGTTCAGGCGCACGTGATTCGCGAGCAGCATGATCTTGAACCCGCTCTCCACTTGTGTCGTGCAGAAGAGAGATCCCACTTTGTGCCCGTAGTTTCTGTCGCCGTACTTCAGCTCAAAGAGGTCCCGGTATACTATTGGCGAGTACACCTCAATCATCCACCAGCCCAGATGGCTCAGTACGTCGGTCGGGTCGTGGTCTTTCAGCAAGTCCCGCACTGCATTGATTATCCCTTTGCCTTTCATAACTGCGAAGTCATCGACACCAAAGCGGTCTACCGGATGGAAGTACTTATTCAGGGGGGCTATTATGCGATCCGTAGCAACATTCATATCGCGACCGATTTCGCCTAGCCGCACCAGGGCGGAGGCTTTTTCTTCGGTCACGGAGTCCAACCTCAAGGCAAAGTCCTTAGTGATGTTGAAAACTTTGTAGAAGTCCACCATGTCTTTTGATTTGTTTGCGTCACCCTCGTAAGGAAAGTACTTTAGGAGGTTGTCGATGTATTTTGTTACTGTAAAATCATCTTTTCTCATCATTTTTTTGTATTTAACGTTCAAATATTTGTGTTGTGCACTGGGTGTGATGTAAACAGCCTTGCGACCTTTGACACTCTTTCCGGGGGCCATTTTGATGTCGAACCAGAGAGCAATTTGAAATCTTATGCACAAGTTCAAGAAAGCGTCGAGAGGGTCGACTCCACTCGGTGGCCGTTCAGGCCAGGGAATATTGATGTTGCGCAGGAGCTCCTTGAAGAACTTGTGCGTCTCCACAGGGTTCCTGGTTGTGTCTCCCTTGCAGCTGGTGAAAAAAGCTTCGGCCACGCGCATCAAGGGATACGCAGAGGACGAGCCCGCTGATCTGAGCTCATTCATCAGAGTGTTGATGAAGGCGTACTTGAGGTTCCACTGAAGTTTCCAACCCTCCTCGAGCCTTTGG
>CM023450.1:166938099-166976712 GCA_013339765.2 Haemaphysalis longicornis
TAGGAGTTATAACATAGCAGGGTGTGTGACATTATCCAAAGCTTCTTTGACATCAAGGGCCGTAATCTGTGTGGAAAGAGAGAGACTTGCAATCTTTGAGTACACTTATACACGGCATGCTTCGCCCCTCCCCAGGTTTCACGTTTGTAGAGATGGCCGGATTTCTTTATCACTGGTTCCACAAATGAGTCACGTGAACCTGTCGATGGGTCGATAACCCCGTCGTTCAGCATTTTCGCATGGGATGAAGAACTCTTGCAGAGCTTTGCCTCATGAAGACCTTAACCGACGAAAACAAGTTGATTTCCTAAATATTTTAAACTCGACATTTATTCGCCAAGCCTTCATGACTGCACTCGGGTTGCCCACTGAGCCGTCGACATCAAAATTATTACAATGACGCGGAAAAAACCGTTGGATGGGATTACAGGAAGCGCACCATAGCTGTCAGATAAAGCGCGTGAATATAGCGACGGAGTGCGCTACTCATCACCGACTCGGTTATCCAACGCCATCGACTAAAGACAAGACAACAAGCCTACCTTCGATGACCCGATCGCAGCACATACGAGTGGCCCCAACACGAAGAAACATGCATTCGGAGTACAAGAAGGTCAGAACAACTGCCCGAGCACGAGGCATGTCCACAGTACATAAATACCGCCCTTATCCGCACCACCCCGCCTATATAACCTGTATAGTGAAGTGAAGGGAAGATGCTGCCCATTCAATACCACAGCGATTGATTCTGCCGAAACAACCAGAAAGCCAACGCCATCACCTCTACCCAAGACTTAATAATCATACTGACCAACTCTCAGGCAGCTTGCAGAAACCATCAAGGAGGTCGCATTTATAAAACGGCCTACGATATACTTATAACAAGACAGGATATTCCCGAAGTTTATATAGTCTGGGTGCCAATCCTTTGAGGAGAGTGAGGCGAATCACGCTGCTTCCCGCACGTATATACACCTGGCCGTGTACCTCAAGGGGCCATCATCACATCTTCCACCTTGGCCACTTGTTCTCCTGCACTACATAGACATCATGGTCCACTTCCGACGCAAATGGGTAATTTTCGCCAATACCCACCACCAACTCAAAAGGCATAAAGAAGCAACCTTCTGACGACTACAGACATGGGCAACTTCGCATCGCACACTTTTTCATGCCATTTATTCAAAAGACTGCCAAGCTCCCTCCAGGTACTGCGCAGACCCTGGTACCCTTTATGATCGCGTGCGGGGGTGCCAGAAAATACCAGATATGCAACCAATCCCCAATTCCTTGATACAACAGTGGGCGGCGCAGTTTGCCAGCAAGGACCATATCCCTTTACGGCCCAACAAAAATATTTTAGAAAAAATGGCACAAGTAATTAAATTTTGTGTATTTACCCCTTACTAATGATGCTTCGACAAGTTAAAATGGAAAGCTCAGAGTATTTTATACAGAAAACAAACCCACACATATGTGTGGGCTGGGCTTCTATTCGTATGATCCGTGCATAGTACGAATACCTTAAAAACGGCATCAGGTGCAGAAAAACTGCATTTTTACGTATAATTTATAAGTTTCATATTGTTTTCAGGAGTACTTGCATTATAAATAGGATTTTGTAAAAATAAATAACAATGATGTTTTAATTAATGTAATAAATAATTATAATTATTGTTATTATCACAAGTAATTACGGAACTAGTTCTAGGTTAAGGCGCCAGAAAACATTACCAATGATCCAGCACAAAACCGCGAATATTTGAGGCACCAAGAAAGCAAGAAAAAATTATTTATCGCTAGCGCTGCAGTGCACGAGCCCGCCAGCCTAGACCGCCCAGCAAAATTTTCGTAACGACGAAAGCCCAGCCCACACATATGTGTGGGTTCATTTTTCAAGCGTGATGGCGGAACGCACACGAAGGAAACGGGTGTATTTTTTAGCCGATCGTGTTTTTCCAAGTCCAGCAAGTCATGTCTTACGCTTGTTATTCAGAAAATATGAGAAAATCAAGAAGAACTATCAGTTTTCATCTTGAAGGCTGCTAGCGTATTCGTGCCTGCTGGGGCGCCATTTTTAATGTGTGATTTCTCGCCGCCTGGTGGCAAAATGAATGAACTACCGAAACCAATAAAGTTTCGGAAGTGTTCGCAGCGGCTACCCAGGGCTGTGAAAACCGAAACCGGAACAGGCGCCACTACGTAAACGAATTCGTTGAACCACACGTTTGTGTGGGCTGGGCCGTAAAGGGATATATTGCACCTTGACCTGTTGAAAACAGCTCGCGGAGACAGCAGCCAGAAGAAAAAAGGGAAAAATTGTGTGTACCTTAAAGAATGAAAACAACCTGGGCTGTGCACTGCGCAGCCAAGGCATCCCGGAGTATTGATGCTTTACGCCTGGTGGGTGCCCATTCAGCAGCACTTACCATTGAAATTTTATTTTACTCCCATTGTTTTAAATCAAGCACAAATTCCCTCCAGAATTGTTGCGATTTTCAATATTTTTACCACGATATTTTTTGTCTTCAGCATCACCCGTCAAAATCTTGTTCACCTCGATTGTTCAGCGGTGGCGTTGAGAGGGGCTCGGTTGTCCTCCTCGGTGTAGTAGTCAGGCACGGGTTCACCGAACCAGTACCGACGTCTGCTAGGCTCGCTTGCTAGGTGGGCCTGGCTCGTGACCTCCATGCTGTCAATCGTCGTTTCTTCCTCAGAATGGAGGGTCAACGACTCAGCGTCCTTAAGACCGGCTGCAAGGGCATCCACACCCCCGACCTCCAGCGCGGCCTGTCCCAGTGTGTAGAAGGCTCATAAGCCGAAGACGGCTGTCACCCCCAAGGACAAGGCGAGGAAGATGACGTGAACTGGTGCGGACATGTTCTTCTTCACTGGAGGGCCGCCGTCCCCAGTGACGTACTCCGTAGCGGCACTGCCGAGGCGCGCTGGGTGGGTCGCTCGGTCTTTGACGAGTGCTACCTGACTGCCGGCGGGAGAGGCAGTCACCTTGCAACGTACCGCTGATGGGGCGGATGCTTGTGGACTTGCCTGCTGACCAACAATGCCAGGTGTAGGCCAGAACTGTGTCGTTGGGCGGTGCCCGAGCAGCGCTTCCGTTGACTGGAAACTGTCGCCTTCCGAATCCCAAAGAGTCACAGCGATGCCACCAGTAGGGGTTGCGTGCGTACGCGGGTGAAAAGCAAACCGTGTGACCTCCAATTGAAGTGAGACCGGAATTTCAACGAAGATGGTCTCAGGCTGTTCGACAGACAAGAAGCTTGCTTGTGTCTCCAGCTTTCCACGGGTCGGGCTGCATGGCCGGTCGTTTGACGCCCGAGCCTCGGACAAAGGCACCAGGCTTAGGGGTAGGGGTCGCGGAGAAAGCGTGGGCGGGTTGGCGTTTCCCGAAGGCCTGCCGATGTCGGACTTCGAGGTGATGCTGCAGGTGGGCCTGTTGGTTGCGAGATTGTCTCGGGGAGGAAGATTCGAAGCCATATTATGGAGGCTGACCGGCTGTTTCGCTTGCGCGGCTGCAGAAAAGGCATGCTCCAACCCTCTTCGCGTGGTCATGGTGCTGGTACCACAGAAAAGCCGCATAGCCACCTAGGGGGATTGGTTGATAATTAAGGATCTGAAGGCATACATACCTTAAAGAGCAGAAACAAAAGAAAGAAAATACTCGCACAGCAAAACACTGTTTATGATGTAGGTAATGCGAAAGCCATCGTGTCCAGCAGCCGTGTATTTTCCCTTAGCATCCGAATAAATTTTTTGAATCTTTCCCATCGGCTGTAACGGCACATGTATAGTCGTGCCCTTTTCTGGGGTGTCATTTCGGATCGAAATTATCATCATCGTCTCTTTTCCTGCGGTGTCTCTGTCTACTTCTTCCTTACTCCGTTACTACAGGCGAGTGCCTCCGACAATCGCCCTTCTTGTAACCATGACGGGCTTTATAGATAGCGACTGTCCCATGGCTGCCGGTGACCATGGGAGTTGGCGTGCCGAAATATTGCAGGGTCGGAGCGGCGAACGCCCTCAGGTGGCTAATAATTTATACCCAAACTCGCCAGCTTGCATTCCCTCTCGGTTCGACCTGCGACTGCTAGATTATTCTTTAGTGGTGGTACTGATACTTAGACTGTTCCAGTAAGTATGCAGATTACTGTTCAGTACCTAGAATATAAGGCCCGTCCTTTCCCCAGACTCAGGTATGCAAAAGAGAATGTGCAGATGTACACCATAGTGATATTGTACGCCGCTTCGTCAACGCGCTGAGCTGGAGCCCTGGCGCCGGCTGTAAAAGACGAGGAAAATCAAGACTTAAGCGGCGCGTACATGGTGAGCCAGCCCAGCACGTGTCAATTCGGTTCTGAAAGCCTGCCACGCTGTTAGCCTGTCTCGGGCACTGCGCTGCGACCCCGCGATTTCCGATAATATTATATCTCCCTACACGACTTGCATTATTCATTTATTACAGCAGGGTTACTTAAGCTTGAGCTTGGTTAGTTTGGCCGTTGTGTTGCCCACGTGACGCTTCTTGTCAGTGTAGCTTGCGAATTCCGAAGCGGGGTCATTGAGACTGGGAAGCACTGGGTGGGTCAGAAAGAGTTTATAAGAGGGGAACAGCGCAAACTCAGACAAGACACAAGAAGAAGGAGGTGACAAACACGAGCGCTGTGTCTTGTGTCTTGTCTGAGTTTGCGCTGTTCCCCTCTTATAATCATGCACCAACTCGCCCAAGCCTTAACCCTTGCAAGTCAGAAAGAGACCACGTAAGCTGGCTTGACTCCGTCGGCGGCATCAACTTATTGGATGCAAGTGCCTCGCCGTACTAGGAAGATGCCATGACTTGCTCTTTTGTAATTTGTGCTTGGCTTCCAAATCCAGTGTATAACGTTGATGAGTTTAACGGTGCTATACCGACGTAATATAAATACCGATGTGCAAGTTCATATAGATGCAAAATAAATGCTCCTGTAATAGCACATTTTCACTTTCGTGTTTTACCGATTCCTAGGAAAGACGCATCAACCACATTTTTTTCCATCATAATAACTGCCGGGGTAGCAATCCTTGGCACCGCAGTTAAAAAAGCGGGTGGAGGTTTACAAAGCTACTTTTCCGTACGATAAGGGAAACAGATTTGGTTAGCCGGCGCCACAAACATAAAGCCGCTTTTTGAAGGGAACAAACCGCGCACCGGAGAAGATTAATCACTGAGCATTTTTAATGTGATTACGGGCAAGCAGCTTTGACAATATCGGCACAGTATTTTTCATCTGGCTGCGTATCGAGGATGGAAGTGTAAAATTGGTCTTAAACCGTATGTCACCTTCCACAGCGATATTATGATCTAAAAGTTGTGTATTTACCGCTGCTTTCTACCTTAATCAGAGACATAAGCAGTTGACAACATTTTCTGTTAAGGATACTAAATCGAACGCTCTAGAAACGTAAATACACCATTGTGGAAGAGAAAAAAATGGAGTTTATTGTTTTGTAGAGTTCAATAAATACATACATACACGGCTATTTTTTGTGCGGTTGTATGTGTTACAAAGTGCGGTTCTGTCTTTGCAACACAAAAGTTCATACCCGCACGTAGGGCAAATCTAGTTATGTAAAATCCCCAGGTGGTCAAAATTAATCCGGAGCCCTCCACTACGGCGCGCCTCATCGCCGGCGTTGCGTCGGCGCGTTAAACCCTACAATCAAATCTAGTTATGTCTTAGAATTTTTGGAGAGGTCTAATGAGCGAAAATGACGTTCGGCCAGCCCAAAATACAGGAAATATTCGACGCCGAATTGCAAGTGATCAAGAATTTATAAAAGATCCTTTTTTTTGTGAGAGATGCAACATGAATGATAAATGCAGAGGCAAGTCCACGTTTCGCACTATCTTTTGGAATAAAAACATTATTTTCAAGTACAACACGTTGACTAACTCCAGAAACATCGCCAGCGCGCGTATAGTTTGTAGGCAGTTTTATTGCACAGGAAAAAATGGCGGATATTGCTACTTATGCGGATAGTTTTAAGCATGGGATACCGACGGTGGTACAGCGCGGTGTTGTAGCAGAGAAACCACCGGCGAACGCATTCCTTGGCCCTACAGATCGCGTGCAATTCGTTGTTGTCGTCGTTTCTCGTCTCATTGCACATACCTTCGTGGGGGATTGGCCAGAAATCCGGTGTAAAGTGGGCTAGTGCACCCGGTTACAACCACTAAAAATTAGAAAACTAACCGTTTACACCCAGAAAGAGTGCACGATTACAAGAAAGAATTGGTTACAAATTAAAAGTGTAGTTTGTAATAGAAAAATGAGCTTTTTGTGCCGGAAAAGAAACATGCAAGAGTCAAAGCTAACAGGGCTCGCGCCTGGTCTTGCATACGCATGGATGAAGTGCGGCAGCCACCATTCGGTGACTATATTTCAGTGATGTGGCCCCAGACGATAGTAGTACGGGCATGTAAATAGGAAGACCAAGTCGTTGCAATGGCGTGGCAAGGTGACGTTGCCTTATCATAGAAAAAACATTGGCTCCAATCCACGCTATGAATGTGGTTGGAAAGCAAAGCCTTAAACGACACCCAGAACGATTGCCCAAGCGACGTCACTTGAATTCACACACGTGGCTCTACAAAGAGTGAAACCAGAGATTCTGCCAGCCGTTACCAATAATTAGCGGGGGCGACGTCCCGAACACAGCAGCGTCGGGCATGGCCGGGGTAGAAGGCGGGCGCCGCCCCTGTAGCCCGGCCGTGCGTCCGCGGAAAGAAAACGGAAGAGAGCATCATTCGAAGTGTGAGACAACGGAACCTAGCCATCCTGATGGGGTAGCTCGGGGCTACACCACCCCACGACACAAGCGCAGACACCGAAACAATTCGGCATGTGAGCTTAGTGATTCCCATGTATACCGATTTAAACTAGTTAGGTTAGTAAGTTTGAGATTGGCGATAAAGCTGAGGGAAATGTTATAATCGCTTTTTATTTGATCCAGTTACACCTTCCGCATTTTGTCATACCCATTAAAACCCAACCGAATTGGTATTCACCAATTTAGAAAATGGAGTCCCACTAGTAGCAAGTAGTGCGCCAAAGGTAGCGTTTTTTTAGCGGCCAGGTCTCTGTATGCGATCTATACATTTTGTTTTCCCGCCCTGCAAACCGATCGTTAATGTATCTTTGCCGTACGCTAACTTAATTCCGTCGGGGCTGGGTTACCCCGCACGTGTTGTCGAAACAATGTTCATAAAAATAAGAAATCCAGCTGTCCATCCAACGTTCCGGGGGATTTCCATCCTTTGAACACCTTCGGAAATAGGGCATTTTAATCTACAGTGCAGTGTACAAGTAACAAAACTTAAAATACACCAACTCGGGTGCATATGACTGAACAACAAATGTACTTTATTTCAGGCCCGATCAGACGTTGAAGATGATGATGGTTGAGTTTTTATGGTGCAAGGCCGACTAAGGGCAAAGAGAGCCAGAGAAAAGGTTATTTAATGAAGTGAAGTGGTTACCACAAATAACTAGAGAGTAATGATAGTATTTAGGCTGCCTTACGTCATACACAACTTTCAATTCGACAGCCTTCTCTCCCCTCCCCCCCTTCCTTATGCCCTGATACATAGCTTTCCGTCTTAAAAAAATACCACACGTGGCAAGGTTGCATACAGAAACAGCCCGGTTTGTATTTCGCGCGTTCGTTTTTCGCACTGCCATGATAGTAGTTCGCGTCGCGTCTGACAGATGGCGCCACCAGTCCACGGCGCGCGCGCCGCTTGTGGGACCTTGCTCTCGGTGGTTGCACTCAATCTCTGCAAGAGGTAGCGTCAACATCCCCCTCGCGAGGGGCACGATCAAATGCAGAGCATTTCCGGGGGCGCGCGATGTTAAGTAGTTTCCGTTATGTTAATGTTGTTGCACTTGTGGCAACTGCTGACGAGAGAGCGCTCGTCAGCAGTAATTTGAATGAGTCAAGGATACAAGGCGCGTCCGTAGCCTCCCAATCTGTGTCGGCTTTGTGGCCCAGTGGGTAGAGCACCATGTACATTGCGTTCCGCCCGCAGGGTCGAGCGATCGAAACCTGGCGCCGGATGGTACTTTTTTTATATATAGTAGGGAGGGGTGCGGTGCGGACTACGGACGCCAACGCGGGTGACATCGTGAGTTACTGAAATGCTCTGCATTTAAAGTTAATCAAGCCATGCGTAGAAAGCGCGCAATGGACGCGAAGCAGCACCAAAACAGACCCAAAACAACTGTCGCTAAAGCAGATGACGTTGCCGTCCCGCCGACCCGCCTGCCGGTGCGAGCAGTCACCATCGTGCCGGGAGCGCTGGGTATAGCGCCCTATCGCTGCGCCATCTACGCTGTGCTCTGCGAGTGAAAATCGCTCTCTCCATCCCCAGCCGCATTGTGAGTCTCTTGTCTCGCACGCCACGAAATAACCGTTGGCAGGTAGAGGTAGAAAGCTTCGCTTTAAAACCGCAGCAATGCAAGAGAAAGTGCTCTAAAATCTCATGTTCAGCGCAGTTAAAACCTTGTTGGTAGGTTTTCAGGTTCGTTGTGACGAACCCTTCGCTTGAAGAATTCCGTGTTGTTGCCAGTGAAGCAGGAGAGATGGGAAGAAGATGACGTGACGAGGAGATGATTACCATCGACAACTGTACTTACAGTTATTTATAAGAGTTGGTTACAGAAAGGTGTGATAAAGAATGGCCGCCTTAACGATCGACCCTCCGAGTTACGCCCTAGGTATCATACTTCAGAGATCGGCTCTCGGTTACGCCCTAGATGGCAAGGCTTATATGCACTCAGCACGGAGGCTAGCTGGTCTCCAGCCAAAGCTAAGCCTGCTGCTCGCTATCATACCCGGGAATATCATCCGTCGCGCCCATTGTACGCCGCGCAACCGAATTTATTGGTCAGGCCGACCTCTCAAATCCACCAATGGTGGAGCCAAACGTGCCCCACTAAATTCCCGCCCCTCGTCTCCTCTCCCAGACGTTGCGGACACACGAAAACGCAGGAATGTTGGAGAAGCAAGTTTGTGACAGTTAGAGCGGCCATCTTGCGCCGCAGTGCTCACAAAAGTCGCCTCCCGGGATTAAGCGTATCACTGTAGCCCCGGGGCAAGCAACTCCGAAACGGCGTTTTGTTGCCCGAATTGCGGGCGCCCTTCCGAAGCGTCTTAAGGTGGGAGCCTGGCTTTCCAACATCCCATTAGGCAGGTCTCCACAATGGGAAGCGGGGGTACCCCTTACAAAAGTCGCCGTCCTGGCATAGTCACTGCAAGGGCAACACGGTCGGCTCTCGAAGCACGCTACGGCGCGTTGTTGCCGTATTTGGGCGCATCGCTCCTAGGCGCCCCAAACAGGAGCCGCGCTCCTCAACAGAAAAAAACCTGTTACGGCGACGGCCATTGAAAGAAGCGAGGGCGGCAATGCGCGCAGTCTCTCAGTCCGAGCATTTTATCTCCCAATCTCCTCTCCGCCGGTATTGAAAAAGGCGTCAGAAGACCTACAACCGCCAACAGCACATCGGGCGGAGGAAGCGAGACCAGGCTGGGGGACTCGCCATCTGAATCTTGTTATTGCGACCTCTCATGATGACATTCAGAAAAACGGCGATTCCAATGATGTGCAAGTCGCCGGAGAAGCGCGAGCTCCACGGGACAGGTTCCTCTTCTCCGTCACAGGCTGCTCGAACTTGTTTCGAAGACTCTCCGCCAGGTGCAAACGTCCACCGCTCGGGGCTACTCTGATCGACGGTACCCAGTGTGCGCGTGTTTAAGAGGCGTAGGATTTCGAAATAGTGATTTTAAGAGCGTAAACTACTTATTTCGATCTAATTAGGACAAAAAAAATATTAACGCATTTGGCATTTACACAGCTATGCGGTTAAAACGAATGAGAAATAAGGTTCTTGCATTGCTTTGGGTAGTAGTAAAACGTAAAAACAATGCACAAACACTTCAGCACACGTGTAACCACCCTGATCTGCATGCTTTATTTTGTGTATTACTAGATGTCGGATTTTGTATTTTTTTATTACTAAAAATACCAAACACTCTAGCCATCGTAGCCAGCCGCCGTAGCTACCGATCACTCATGTTCGCTGCCAATCGCGGCGTGAAACTTTGGCGAGCGGTAGCTGCAGGGCCGGCATTGCGACGCCACACCAAAAAAACCCGGAAAAAATAACGCCACAAGGGCGAGGTACGTCACGCAGCCACCTCTCGCCCCTTTGCCATCGTTTCCATGACGACTAATCCAACATTTTTTGGACACCGCGCGCTACGGGGGGAGCATTTGGCACTGCTGTCTGAATTTTGTGGGCCCATGATGGATGGTACAAACCCCTCCCCCACCCTTGTGGTATAGCAAATAGGGTCGCCAGTTGTGCCCGAAACTGACGCCGTCACCACGAAGCGCCTCTCCAGGAGAATGCGAGAGGCCGGCCATGTGCGACTCAGCGCAGCGCTACTCGACTCCCGTATATTGTATCACCTCCCATACCAAATCCCAAGAAGACGCAACTCGAATGCAAAATGTAGTTCGAAGGAAGCCCTTAAAGCAAGCCCTGGGAGTGCCGCAATATTTAGGAACTTCAAATGGTCTTGCAAGATGTTTTACTTGGATTAACAGAATATAGTTTAATGATGCAATTGTAATTAGAGTGGATGTTTATACTGTTTTGTGTTTCATTTATTCTTTGCCTATTTTGTTCATTTTCTTCATTTTCGAACCTTGGTGGATACCTGCGACTCATTTATATGTGTATTTTTGTAGTGGACCGGAAACTAGCCTCTTGGCTATCGGTCCAAATAGTCTGTAAACCTTTATTTCTGTCGTGATAATAAAGCTTTTGATTGATTGACCGAACAGGACGTACACGCTATCGACGACCTAGAAACTCGATTGATTGCACGAGCCTTATACGCCGCTACCACCCATTTAGTTCGTCCGCAAAAACCCATCATCATCGTCACCAATTCGCATGCCGCCTGCAGATAATCGATCAGAAATGACCTGCACCACCACACAACCCGCCTCATCAAAGACGCGCTCGACTACAAGCCGTACAGGTTTCATATTATTTGGACTCCTGGGCACGAGGGTTTGGCAGGAAATGAGCGGGCACATACGCTCGCACGTGCAGCTATTTACCAGGCACCTGACGAGCTCTCGTCAACCTTAAGCAATGCACAGCCGTCTTTCAGCCCACACGAATACCTCTAGTATTTTCGCACGCAGCGCAAGGTATTATCCCTTCCCACATCGTACACTCACAAGGCGGCAGTCCGTCCTCCTCCGACAGATACAGACTAACACATTACCCACTGAACATCGCACACATCGCTTTCGAAATTTACCTCCACCCCTACTTGCTCGTTCTGCGGAGGTTACCCAAAGATATTCCAAACAATATGGGCCTGTAATCGACATCCCAGTTGACCCGCATTCCGAATCCAACTTTGGCATCCCGGGAGGCAGTCTGGCTGACCCCAGCGCTGCGACACAGCTCCTGCTGACGTCCAGAGCGGAGGAAGCAATGGCCAAAGCTTCCGAAGACGGCGCCCTGGACTAAGGGGGTGCTTAGGATCATAAAGTTTGCTTGCTTCCTTCCTTCCTTCTCCCACCGCAATCTATGCCGGAGAGAGAGAGAGAGAGAAAGGGAGAAAGAGAGAGATAACTTTTTTATAGAAAAGGATGACAACTCGTCACGATGGACGAAAGGAATGAGGAGGGAGGGACGCAACGTTGGGTAATCTGATTAAAAGCTGGGCACACGAATAATGCACAGCTGACGTGCGGAACGAATGACATGTCGCAACCACTGTTTTTTCGCATCATTGGACCCTCCGTGTTGCACCGCATCCACCGCCAGGTCCCCATACTGGCTTCAGCTCATAACCCACAACCGAACAGCACACGCCCGGACGTATAGCCACATGCCCCTTGAAGGCAATTGGAAAGCAGGGGTTTCAGGTAATAATGTACTTTTATTGTCTGGTAGAAGAAGCACAAAATCACCTAATTAAGGTTTAAGTATTAGGCACACCTTAACTAGCTACGGAGAAATAAAAGATGCTATTCATTGTCTTGTTGTCGAGGAGACGGCGAATTCTAAGAGTGGATTGCTGCAGCAACACACATCAAAGGAACTTTTGGTGGCGTTGCTTTACAATTTGATGATTTTTTCTTTGTAGGAAGCGTCAAAAGAGAGTGGCGTTGGGAGGTGCTTCGTCGTCGTCCTGGTACTCGCCCAGCGGGAGACCACCAGAAGAGGCGTACCGTGCGCCCGGGTACCTGGCAGGGTTGACTTGGCCGGTGGCCGCCATTCCGTCAGTCGTCGTTTCTTCTCCAGTCCCGATGGTCAATGACTCTGCAAAACTGGCCTCCTTGGGCTCTAAGTCCTTAATGGACAGCGAGGCCTGTCCCAGCGTGTAGGAGACCCAGCAGCAGAAGACGACAGTCGCACCCAAGAACATGGTCAGGAAGATAAGGTGCATCAGGGTCAAAGACTTCCTTCTCACTGGCAGGCGCTTGTGTCCAGCCGCGTACGACGTAGAGTCGCCCTCGAAGCGGGCAGAACGCGGTGGATTTTCCTCGAGAAGCGCGACTGCACTGCCGCTGGGAGAGGCAGTCGTCTTGCGGCATGGCGCTACTGGAGCAGCGGCGACTTGTGGATGGGCCTGGTCACCACCAACTGGAGGTGTGGGCCTAACATGCGTTGTTGCGTGGGGTTTGAGCAGCGCTTCGGTTGAATGCAAACTTTCGCCGTCCGTGTCACGAGGATTCACAGCGAGGTCACCGGTAGAGGCTGTTTGGTAACTCTGGAGAAATATTTCCCGGTTGACCTCTAATTGAATGGGGACCGCAGTTTCCACAAAGGTGGTCCCAGGCGGAACGACTGCAAACGAGCGCGGTCGCGATTCCAGTTTTCCCTTGGTGGGGCTGCAACGCCGGTCGTTTCGCGCCTAAGCCTTGGACGAAGTCACCATGCTTAAGGCCAGACGCCGCGGCGACAGCGTGGACGCATCGCCGGTCCCCGAAGGCGGGCCGCTGTATGCCCGCGGGGAGATGGTGCGGGGGCGCCCGTCGGTTGCAAGCATTGCTTGGGGCAGAAGGTTCGAAGCCACGTCAACGAGTTCGACCGCACCTGGTTTCCCGGCGCAGCAGCAGCAACGGCACCCGCCAAATCGTACCGCTGGTGGCGGGGCTGGTGTTACAAAAGAGGAACGTACCCACGAAGTGGAATTGTCTAGGTCAGGACAAATGGATGGCATAAATGCCCCAAAACATTCTCCGTAGGGGATTGCTCTTTCAAAAAGCTTGAGTTTAAGATGATATCATATGTTTTTATATGCTGACTTTGAATATCATAGTGCAAGTTATCACACGTGTGTCCAAACTTCACTTTATTGCTGTAACTGCGCCTATGGGAACGCACGATTCTTCTTGGAAGCCTCCAATATGTTGGGAGAACTTCATGACTTTAATCAAGTACACTTTCCGGCGGCGATGGTTGTTGAAATGACGAAGCCTTATCTGTACTTTGCAAGGTGCGTAACCAAGAGGGAGTCTCTAAAAGAAAAAAATAGGAGTCCATCAAACGGGTGCAGAGTAAAAAAGGGCCTTAAAACATACATGCAGTGCGAGTTTTTTCGGTCTGGCAAGACAGTTCCAGAGCTTTATTCCGGGTTCCTCCGATCGTGCCACGCCATTACAAGCGTGCTTCCAAAGGGTGCAGCTTTAGAATAGTGTGAAAAAGTGCACCACGAATTTGTGACAGCCATTTCATTTCATTCTGTGCTCACGATGCCTGCCAGACTTCTGGCTTCCTTCTGAGCTGGCCACGTACGCTTATCACGATGATACAGGCGCGATTCTATTCCAACGGGGATAGTGGGCTATCTACGATCGAAACTTGCACGTATTTGAGTACTACTCATACACTTTCAACAAGTCTCAAGAGCAGTATTGTACATCAGAGAAAGAGGCTCTAGATATTTTTCTAGCGGTGAGGTACTTCGGCTCATATATTGAGGGCGAGAAGTTCAAGCTTGTTATGACCACCAGACTTTTACACATCTACTGCACGACAACCAACCTAACGGACGAGTATATAGTTGGATCAGCGAAGTGCAGCAGTTAGATTTTGACGTATTACATCGATCCGGGTAGTTTATATCAGATTCTGATACACTTTTCGGCATTCTTTTAAACTAAGCTGCATGTATGGTGAAGAAAGAAATGCACTGAATGCTCTGAGAACAGAATGAACAGAAGAACTACATAGCATAGATAGACTGTATCACGATCCACCTACAATTTTAAGAAACGTTCTGGAGCTCTACCACAATAGTCCAGAGTCCGGAGGTCACGATGGTTTGTGGTTAACCTACTACAAGATCAGGAAGAGGTTCACGCAACGGACGAAAGAGATGCAAGCGCATGCTACGGCTCCTGGCCTTTATGCCAAAACAACAAGTGCACATTAAAACAGAAAATGGACGCTATGACTTTGTTTGCCCTCACAAAAATACCATTCGAGAGAGTACAGGATGATTTTGCGGAGCTTGAAAAAAAGGGGAAGCGCTACAGTCTTTATTACGGCGTGCCGAGAAATGCTCCACGGAAGTGTCTCAAAAACGAGTAAAGGAGTACACAAATAGTGCAAAAGAAATTTTGAACAGAAACGAGGAAAGGAGTACGAAAATACGCAAACGGACCTGCTTTCGCGAGCTGAGCAATGGCACGCTGGGCGGAAAGCGGAAGCATCACGATAAAAGTTGCTGCCCCATATCACACGGAACAGTACATTCACTTGTACAACTTTCCCAGTGGTTTGAAAGCGCAGTCTGGAAGCGGCAGTCACACATCAAAACTGGTCACACACGAGTTCGCTAGCGTGCAGCCTTGAGTATGCAGTCTTTCGCAACCCATTATACCTGCCCGTTGACGGGATCCTTGGTCTAACGACGAAGCGTCAAGTTGAAGAAGCGAAAAGGACAGTTGGGGGTGAAATGAATGACAGGGAGTCGATTAAACGTTTCTTCGGCAGGCGTCACAACACAAGTATTCCGGGTATTTCTCTAGGTGATTTGGTCTGGGTGCAAAAATGATGTGTCAGCCTAAGAACGTGAAGTACCGGGCCCATGGAAGGCATAAAGATGGCATTCACCAGTGGTGTCTTAAAAATCATGTGGTACATGATGGCGGCTATCAGTAACTTGCTTCTCACAACACATATAGAGGACGACGAAAAAAGGACCCTGAAGAGTGTGGAGAGCCGAAGACGACGAAGGCAGGACTGGGGAGCAGAGGAAGAAGTAAAGGTAGAGGAGCAGAAGAAATCTTATGGTTTCCAAGTAAACAGCCTCGAATCATTACATTTTCCCAGATTCTTCGACGTGTTCGTAACTTCCGCCGTGACATGAAGAAGAACGATATAATTGGAGTAGGTAAGTAAGTAAGTAAGTAGTAAGTAAGTATTGTTGAATAAGGCGGACTTAGCCTTGCATAGCTGCCGGCAATTGCTCCGCCTAATCGTCCCCAATACATTATCAGAGACTCTCAAATTCATCACACCTCACTTAGTCCTAAAATAACAGACACCACAATGTCACCACACCTCACTTAGTCCTGTGGACTGCAAGAATCCGAGTAGGAGATGAGACACCTCTATTCGCACAATCCAGTAGTCCCTTGGAAAAACAATGTCCTCCGATGTAGCATGGAGTAATAGGGGAAGCTCTCCTAATTTTACATATCATGTATGTCACACCCTGCCAATCCTCACCAGAAGTCGCACAAACATCATCGATTGGCATATACCGCGCATGAATCGGCACCAATCCTCTGTAATTGAGCCCCTCCCCGATTACTGGAGAAGTTATATCTGGGTACCCCCCGCAAAAAAATATCAACTGTGGCCTCCATCGTATCCGCCGAAAAGGAGAAAGCCAGGAGGCGCTGGAAAGCCTACAGACGTCTCCAATATGGAAGCCAGCACCTTTAAAATTGTAAACATAAAGCAACAGTAGTCGCCACAAAGACTTGATCACGAATCAATACCTTGTCAGCATAGATTGTTGGAGAGTTCACTATCGCCATCATTCATACGAAGAACCCCATGATCATCAAAGATTCCCAAGCTGCCTGCAGAAGCTTCTTAGGAAGGAGGGGGACCCTTAACTTCGAAACTACTATCGACGCATCACCTCAGCCGAAATGACAATCTCAATTGTACACCTGCCCATACTTCACCGCGGGGCCATAGCTTCTCGCATCAGCAAGACTGTGTCCTGTCCTTCCAAGCCTAAGGCGTTGCGCTGCTGAGCACGAGGTCGCGGGTTCGATTCCCGGCCGCGGTGGTTCGCTTTTCTGATGGAGGCGAAAAGCAAAACGCCCGTGTGTCGAGATTCGGGCGCACGATAAAGATCCCCAGGTGGTCAAATTAATCCGGAGCCCTCCACTACGGCGCGCCTCATCGCCTGCGTTGCGTCGGCGCGTTAAACCCTACAATCAATCAATCAATCCTTCCAAGCTACCGATGAGAGCGAATCGCAGGTCCTAGTTGCTCCCTTCCATGATACTACTTAAATATTACTGTACGAACGATAACTCTTCCCTGTTTCGGGTCTAAACGCTCTAAAAACGAAGAATCACTAATCTGCCGACTATGAGAGAATACCTTCCCTTTTCCAGAGCCCAGAAATCGCTGTTTCCTAGTCAATCCCACGTCGAAAGCACATTATGTGTACCACCAGAGTCTGTTGTCACATCATATTCGAGTTCCAGCCCAACCGCACCCTCCCCCATCTTCAATCCCTCCTTCTTAACCCTGAGCTGCAAGAGAACATGGTGGCCAGTAGTGATCTGGACGTGCAGATACTTCTGGGACACAGAGCGAAAGCTACCCGATCTTCACATCGGTTTATGAAATAGGCAATCAATACCGCCCTACCGGCCCAATAAAATGTTTTTTGCATTACTAAAGGTATAAAAATTCTCCCTTGCCCAACTGGCTGACTGGCCCTCATATCCGTCTCTATGGCTACAATTCCGGATATCATCACGAAAGCTGCTGGGCTTACCCCAAATGACAATGATGAAGTCCCCATCTAACTTAAAGACAAGTACATATCCATTAACACCACCCAATATTGTTTTACTAAACTACGTTAGTTCTATTTTCTTCGCTGTGCCAGCAGTTTTGCGTTGCATTTCTTGCTTGAAACGCCAGTTGCCATATTCAGTAGACTTGTGCATTCGCATTCAATATGGAGTGCGGACAAACTCGGTTCTGACGCATGCACACCACTCACTCTTTATGTGGCTGAAACTGGTTGAAAAAGAAGCGTATCTGATGCCCGTAGCCAAAGCTTAGTTATTCTATTGACCGCATGCACCCAGGAACATCTGTTTAAAGTTCTACAGTAGCCGACCGATTTTGCGGACCTGGAGGGGAACGAAGAGTAGTCCGAATAAAAGACCAGTACGAAAAATCCGCGAGTCCTTACTGCTTTGGGGCGACTGGCGATTTCAAGGAACAGTCCGAAGTATCCAGCAAGTCCGAATTTTTGGAGTCCGAAAAAACGGTTGGCTACTGTTTCTTGCGGCGAATGAGGGTAGGCGCCAGCATAAAAAAATTTTGCGTTGTACAAGCCCACACTACCGCTCTCCATTAAAGCTTTCTCGATCCCCATTTCCGCTTTGTCATCTCCATGAAAGCGTTCCATGGGGGTGTCGGACGGTTTCGTTCCAGCCAGATGGTCTTCGCGAATGCAACCAGATGGTCTTCGCGACGCTAATGTTGTGATCTGAGGTCTGACGTCGCAAGCAGGTTCCCGCAGCTTGCCGTGCCATGACTGACGTTACTTGGCACGTCGTAAGACTCGACAGCAAGGCGCTGAAGGGACCTAACATTGAGGACGAATACAGAACCAACAATATAGCCACTCAATGTGGATTCGTCAGTCAATGTGAAGCTACCAGTAGACGCAATCTTTCGTTATGGATTGAAGTTAGGCAGTTGGGGTGCGATGTGGATAGTTAAATAAATGTGTTGGTATGACGTGAACGGCCCATAAAATACAGGAAGCGCTCATTCATCGTGGCGGCGTTCCGATTCGAACAATCACGCAAGTTCCGAAAGATAGCGCACAAGTATTGGAATGCGGAAAAATTGAGTTGGATTGAGCAGTCGTCCATCGTGTTTATCTTGAGATGGTATACTCAAGAGGAACGTGAAAGGTGGGCAGGGGAGAGGAGAGGTGCCTTCAGGTAGCAGGGGCGGAAAAAGCCGGTCTTTTTCCACGACAATTGGAGGGAAGTGAGCAGGCACGCGCCTAATTCTTCACTTGAAAATTATGGGTGTATACCCCGTATAGAAAAGTTGTTCTCTCCCGTGAGAAAAAACGACCCAAGGCTCTTGTTGCAATAGAAGTTTGTTGGCGTGAATTAGTGCTCTGCAATAAATTCCGAGAAAATCGCAAATGTCGAAGGAGCAGTCAGACCAACGCCAAATAATTTAGCTTTCTATTGCGATTGCAAGATAAGGAAGATTATAAATGTCGTAGGCAATATGAGCCTATGCTTTTGCGGTAAAAGGGGGGGTGCCTGCTGACTATTTTGTGGCACTTGGCTCTTTCTTCATTTGACCTAGGTTGCTTTTATTAGCAGTGTCCGACAGTAGGCTGTGCTTGGCTCACACAGGTATCACGTATAAAACAAATTAAATGAAACTATTCCTTTCTATCCACATCATACAGCGCTCTGTGTTGTGCAGTACCAACACTGAGGTGGGTGTACTGCATACAGCTTTTTGTACTACAGACGAACGACACAGCAATGTTCCCCCATATAGTGGCATTACCACATGCAAGCATTTCGCTCAGTGATTGGAGGCAACGAAATACTTTCCAAGTCTCGTTCCAAGAGCTGCAACTCAGTAACTGTTAGGGACGAAGAGCCTTTCGGGCATGTGCTGTCGGCGTCAAAAGTCGCCGTCGCCTTTCATCGTCGTATTCTCATGTGGTCACGCAGTAAATCACCGATACACTCGTTGTCCAACCCTTTGGGCTCTAACCTTTCATTTCCATCGGCCACAACTCGTACTAAAAAAACACCCAGGGACACTCGTTTATACTTTGTGATTTCTTGCTAGCTTTTATTTCACTCTGCAGTTCTTCGTTTCAAATTACATTTCTCCTCCGCCTTCTTAAGTGGGATGTCACGTATACCAGTGCGGGTAGTGTGACAAGGTAAGGAGGAATAAATGTTTAGTGGCGCAGTCAATGCTGCTGGGTTGACCGCCAGGTGGGGGACCTCCCTCGTTCAAGAATCCCTGATTTTGGCAGCCTGTCTCACCCGATATTCCAAATGTTGTTGGTGATGCGGGTTGGAGATGGTAAATTTGGAGATGGTAGAAATAAGAGATTTAGATTTGGGGCAACGAGTGGTGTGTGGCGGCACTCCAATACTATCTGGGTGAGAGTGTATGGCTCTACGCAGAATTTACAATTGTATGTGTATGATGTCTGATGTATTCAGCGTAGTAATGTACTATTTGGAAATGTTTTATTTTGCACCTTTCTGTAGATGACCGTGTAGAAACTTTCTAGTCATCATCGCGGCACCAATGCGAATATCATAATCGGTGCCCATAATCTCTCGTGAGCAGCTCGAGCTCGAGCTGCTTTGTGTTCCCTAGTTCCGCCATCTTGTATATAGAACACCATCGCACCACCGGGATGTCTCGGCCCTTGGTCTCGCCTCTTATTTTTATATGATGCCGATAAACCCGGGTAGATGTTGTGGTGATTAAGGAGCAGAAGTCCCGTAATGAGGCTGGGGGAGATGCTCTCATTATAGCCTCCCGAAAGGCATCCCAATCAATTCGCTTAATGGTCTTCCGTCGGCGGATCTTCTTCCCACGGAGATGGATAAGTATTGGGAGATGATCACTGCTCCAAGTTGTAGAGAACGGTAACCATTTGCGAGTAAGGCCAGGAGTAGCCCAGGTTAGGTCAGGGGTCGTATCTTGCTGCGAGGAATGAAGGCCAACTCGAGTGGTCATGCCTGGTTCATTAATTAAAATGAGATTTGAGGCCTCGGCGGCGTCTTCTAGCGCTTGTCCACGAGAATGAGTGTGGGCATAGCCCCATGTGGTGCTCTGTGCATTGAAGTCACCACCGAGAAGGATTGGGGTACCGGGAAATTGGGCCATGAGAGCAGGAAGCCAGGCGAAAGAGGCGTTAGTTTTTGTTGAATTGGCAGGTTTGTAATAGGCAGTGGCCACGATAATAGCCTTACCGCTAGGTAAGCGGGTGTGCACCGCGACGACTTCATGGTTGTTGGAGTTAAATTCGCTAGAAAAAAATTGCTGCGTACCTACGGAGGAACGCACCAGAACTGCAGCGTAACCGGGGAGAACAGAAGTGGTAAGAGAACCACGGCGGATGTGATGAGGTATCGAGGGGTTAGAAAACGTAACATACCCAGCTACGTGAGGGGTGCAGCGCGTTTTTTGGAGGAGAATATAGAGTGGCTGAATTTGTTTTATTTTCTGTTTGAGGATAGTTTCTTGTTGACAGAAGCTTCTGCAGTTCCACTGTAGGGCAGTCGCGGGTGTACCTATTGTGGGTGTTTGGTGGGTCGCGATGGGACTTTGCGAGGGGGTTCTTTGGGGGGCTCTTGCTTGGGCAGTTTCTGAATAACAGATTCAATTAGGGTTCTGATCTGGCTGAGTTGGTTGTCAAAATTTTCCTCTCGTCTTTTTTTGCGATCTGCCTGGCGCGCGAGACGCTCATAATGAATGTCCGTGCGGACAGCCTGGAGGGCAAGTTGAAGAGGGGAGTCGTGGGACGACTTGGAGGTTGGTGTGCGCTTGGTGCTGGGGCTACGGCTGGGACGGTTTTGGGAGGTCAGACGAAGCTTGGAGTTAGAATTCGCGGGAGGCTTTGTTCTGTCAAGGAGGCGGCTTCTGATCTCTTGGTTCTCTGTACGGAGTTGGCGATTTTCAGTTCGCAGCTGTTTAATGTCGGAACGCAATGCAGCCAGTTGCGAAAGTATGGAGGCCAAAGTTGCATCCTGGGGCTTACTCGAAGAAGATGCGACGGCATCTGATTGATCAGCCGATGCTGAATTAGTTCGAATGCGGTCAGCCCAAGATACACCCCGCGATGCATCACGTTGAGGGTTGTTGGCTGGTGGAGTAGGGATTCTGCTGGGGCACGTGGGGTTGAGGGCAATGTGTCCAAATTCCTTACAAGAAACAGTAAATCTGAGGGCCACAACCACCATCTTCCGAGTGGGCTTTGCCGCAGGAGTTACAAACTGCCTCTGCCGGGCAGGAGCGAGCCATGTGTCCGACGTTGTGGCAGTTGTAGCAAACTAGCCTCTTGGGTTGGTACGGGGAGACTTTCATAATGGCCATATAATATTTGACTACCTTTGGTAGCGTGGGTGTGTCGAATCGGAGCAAGGCACGGTTTGTGCGGCCGAGACGGGTACAAGATAGGATATTGGCCTGCTCACAGCGGAGCCACCGGAGTGTTTCTTCGTTGCTTTCATCGGGCTCTATTGTGATGATTCCTTTGGAAGTGTTCGGCTTGTAGGGAGACAGTTTGATTTCTACAGGGACGTTTTGACGGGCACCTTTGAGGTCGAAATGGAGTGACGTGACGAGGAGTAGTCTCGATGCGTGCGTGTCATCATAGACTGTTAACTTATGCAAGGAATCTTACGCTACAGCAACACAGATCATCGAAGAACGACAGCGTGCCACCCCCAAACGAACGGACTTACGGAACGTCTGAGCAAGACGATCGCGGATATGCTGTCTATGTACGTTGACGTTGAACATAAGACTTGGGAGGAAGTCCTCCCGTATGTCACGTCTGCGTACAACACGACTATCCAGAAAACTACGTACACGACACCGTTCGAGCTTGTCTACGGAAGACGGCCGACTACGATGCTCGATACCATGCTTCCGCACGTAGTAGACGACGACCTCAACGCCGACGTCCAAAAGATACCTTCAACGTGCGGAGAAGGCCCGCTAGCTCGCTCGAGTTCGTATAACGGACCAGCAGCTGGCGGATGCCGGATGCTACAATCTCCGGCGCCGAGACTCCGAGTACCACCCTGGTGATTGTGTGTGGGTTTGGACTCCAATCCGATGACGCGGACTGAGTGAGAAGCTTCTGCGATGGTATTTCGAACTCTACCAGATTCTACGACGTGTTGGTCAACTTACCTACGAGGTGGACCCCGACGGTGATTCCGGCACATCACGCCGACGCACGCGGCCCTAAGTCGTCCACGTCGTTCGCTTCAAACCTTACTGCGCAAGATGAACTTTCTTTGTTGTTATTGTTTGTTCAGACTGTCGTTTTATTTTAGCATCGGGTCGATGCACTCATAGAATGGGAGTAATGCCGCGAACTGGGAATTGGGTTTTTTGCTTGTGTTTTGTTTTTACTGCCCGACCACGCCCGGCTATGTTATCTGTGTCCCAAGCGAAGCGCGTGTTCCATTCTTTATTTGTATGCCGTACAAGGGCCGAATTCTCTAAAAAACGGGCATCGCTTTGAAACGACGGGGTAGCGCCATGCAAATGCATGTGTTCTGGGGTTGGGGCCGTCGGTTTGACAAAGAGGTGCAAGGAGTGTGAGCCGCAGAAAAGCACTGCGGCAAGGGCGCGAAGCGACACCCACTGCCCCCCATCGTTTCACTTGTCGCTTTGCGCCCTGGCCACAGCGCTTTTCTGCTGCTCACACTTCTTGCACCTCTTTGTCAAAGCGACGGCCCCAACCCAGAACACATGCATTTGCATGGCGCTACCCCGTCGTTCCAAAGCGACGCCCCGTCGTTTTAGAGAATTCGGCCCCAGGTTATCTCATTCTGATGGGGAGAGCGTTTCGCCCTAACGTCACTAGCCTCGAATAATCTTCTTTGATCTACAACGTTCTAGATGTAAATCGACGGTTCGAGAAACACTCGCGCCGAAAGATAAAATCATGCAGATCAGACGCCGCGGGATTCCGATCGCCGACGCTCGCTTGCATACGTCACTGTGCTGACTGCTGCTTCGCCGCCTGTGTATTCTTTGAGTTAGGGGAGCACAAGTTCGCTCCGATAAACTTGTTTTCCTCGAAGACGACTGCGTCGTTTTTGGCATCGTGACAATGGTGTACATGAAAATCTTAGTGCGGGAAAAATACGGAATAACGTTGAGGGTGTGGCAACTGCGGGTTGTGGACGAGTCAGCGAAGATGACGTAATGATTATCAGAAAGGCGACAGTGCGAGTTGAGAACACGATAAAGGGACTTCAGTGATGCGGTATTGTGACGCGCAACTAGAGGTATTAGCCCTAATAAGTGAAAGGCGGTTAAATTCTGAGTCAAATATTGAATCTGTTTATTTCGCATTGCTTATACGGGTTCCAAGCCGGCATTCGAACATGGGTAGTATGAGCGACTTGTAAGCAATCAGGTTTGTGTCTCTGGGTGCTTCAGCCAGTGTTCAGCGTAGGTAGCCAATTTTTTCAGTGACTTGTTTGTGATAGAATAGATAATATTCGTCAACGAGGTCATCTGTTAATAATGATCGACCAACTAGCCCAACAACGTACTTTACTATACAAATTGGACATAAAAATACCTTCAAGATATTTGTATTCATCTACTGTATCAAGAAATTGCGGGTGAAATGTCTAACTGAAAACAGATGGAGATGTGCCATTTGTAAACCTCATTGTCACGGTTTTACGAAAGTTAATTTTCAGTTGCCTTGTTTTTGACCATGAACAAAAATGCGAAAACGATTATTGCGAATCTAAGAGGTCTTGAAACGAGGAAATCTTAGTATATAATACAGAATCGTCTGCGTAAAGCCGAATCCTGGATTTAATGTGAATAGAAATGTCGTTAGTGTAGAGGAGAAAAAGCAAAGGACCCAGCACTGACCCCTTCGGAACCCCTGGGAAAACCGGTACTGTGGACTAGGATACTTTGTTGAATGATACAAACTGTGTACGTTGCGTGACGAAGCTGAATATCCAACCAACCAGTTGTGGATTTTTACCAATAGTGCTTAATTTTAGCAACAGTTTGCGATGAGACACCCTTTAAAACGTTTTAGAAAAATCGATAAAAATGGCATCATCCTGTCTACCTGTTACTAAACTATGGCATATATTATGAGAAAACCTGGCTAATTGGGTTAGTGTTCTGAAACCGCGCCTGAAACCATGTTGCATGTTCAACAAGAGTTCATTAGTTTCAAGATAATCGATAATGTGTTTGTATACTATATGCTCGCGGAGTTTGCATGAATAGGCGGTTAGTAAAATAGGCCTGTAATTACCGACGCTCTGTTTATTGGAAGATTTATAAAACGAAAGACCTTTACCCAATTTCGAAGACAATAGTACTATTCCAGAGCTGAGTGACTCAAATAATTACTGTGTGATATCTAGACGGCCACTGCGAGTAATGAATGAGCAACAGGTTTGGTATATCATCTGGCCCTACGCATTTTTTGGAATCAAGATTCAAAACAAGGTTCAACTGTGACGTCAATGCCGTTATCGGGACGCCGCGGTCAGCGTGAAAAAAAGGTGGATGAGCATTTTTGTCGAGTGAAAATACAGATTGGAAATAGGCATTGAAAGCGTTAGGGAAGAAAGCCGGGTCATTGGTGATTTCGGTGACAACTAAAATAGAACTGGAGGGTGAATCTTGGGGCGATATTCACGATTAAAAGTGCGCGGGTTGTTTTTCAGAAGACCGGTCAGCTGGTGCTGATAAAACAAGTCCTTAGCCGAGTTTTATTGGCAGCGTAACTCTTCTTTAGCCCGCGTGAATCGCTCAAGGCTCCCAATGTTATCTGCGCGCTTCGCTCGCCCGAGTCTGCGCACGCGGCGCGAACGCTGCAAGATCTCACGGTTGATCAACGGAAGCTTAGTGTTCTTTTTCTTAGTTTTAAGAGAGATAAAGCCTTCTATGCAGCTTTTAATTAGCGTTTGGAAATAGCTCACGACCGAACATTCCAGACGGTGCTGAGCAATTCGAATTCGTCAAAATGTTGTGCCAGTAAATCCGTTAAGGAAAGGTCATCGGCCTACTCGAAATAGCGGAAACTATTGAGCACCAGATTTTGCCGACGAATTGAAAAATCCAAGGTAGCCAGCACCGCCCTGTTGTCCCAAATACCATTTATAACTTCACATCTGAATCCTGCATCTGCAATGTGGGAGCTAACAAAAACTAAATTTAAGAGTGGATTGTTTCTCGTAGGTGTTTTCACAATTCGAACGAGGTCAAATAAAAGTGGAAACGTTAGTAGCTCTTTGTTGGTTTGAAGGTATCTCCGTCTGAAACGGAGTTTTCTGCTAAACAATGAATTATAATATTGTTCCGTAGGGAAGAATTCTCCAGATCGTCGCATTTTTCAGTAAGCTTGGCCACTATTTTATTCGTCAACGTAACTTGTGAACGAAGGTGTTCTGCGTGTTGGCTATCACGAGTAGGCTGACTGGATTAAAGTTGTGCGACTTGACTTTCAAGAGTATCAAAACGAGAGTTAATATTCTCCTTATGGGGACAACATCGTCTGCGGATTGCTTCTGACCTCGTAATAGTTCTACCAGCATTTTTGTTATGGTGGTATTGTCAGTTCTAGTCAACTTTGAGGTGGCAGGGGGTAAGGAAGGTGAAGACAAACAAGCATTGGCTGCTATATCAGCGGCAGTAAAGCAGAGGAATGCTGAGCCACCGTAGAGCGAGTTACGCAAGCTGTCTCATTATCAGGAGAGAATACGGATGAGATTGATTGACTGGCGCCTGATCTATAGGAGCCTTTTTAGGAGGGCCGGGTTGAACTCTACGTCCCCAATCCGTAGATGTAGGCATACAGAGTACCCTGCATGGCTACACAAATCAGCTTAGACAAGTGGGCTAGGGCCCGAGGTCGCGGGTTCGATTCCCGGCCGTGGAGGCCGCTTTTCTGATGGAGGCGAAAAGCAAAAACGCCAGTGTGTACGAGATTTCGGCGCACGTTCAAGATCCCCAGGTGGTCAAAATTTATCCGGAGCCCTCCACTACGGCACGCCTCATCGCCTGCGTTGCCTCGGCGCGTTAAACCCTACCATCAAATCATCAATCAACAAGTGGGCTAGGGAACAGCAGCAGTGAACGATCGTCAGACGGAAAGCAACGAGCATTTTACGATAACATACTTGCACGAAGGAAACACATCTCAGAATATTGTCACAGCCGCTGCCGCCTAGCCCACTTACGAGTGAAGGCAATCCTGCAGACTTCATAGGGCTTGCGGAAGACGTCATGGATCCAGGCACATTCATGATTGGCTCATCCAAGGTGCCGACGTAACTTGCTGAGTGCAGGAAGAGCGGAATACGCGCACCAGATAAGCTTGAATTGTCACGGACGTGGTTGATATTCATGCTTGGTGGATTACTGTGGAAGGTTACCGCGTGCCCTTCTTGACACAGTAACGCACCAGGAATAGAAGCACTGGTGGCCGGTCAAGTGGGACCGACACGAAAAGGAATCCGAGGGTCTGCACGAAAAAAACACATCTTTTCACCATTATGTCGCAGCCGCTGCCGCCTAGCCCTGCGAACGCTGCAGAAAGCTCTCGTAAAATAGCGGCTCAAAAGTCTTGGATACATTTCATCCAGAGGATTGGAATCACATTCGTAGAGTAGTGTTTCAATGGGTTTTACTGGCAAACTCATGAACCAACATCCACAGGTTCTCAGAGGCCGTCCCCTGTAGTCTGTGCTCCTGTGCTTATTCTGTGCTCCTGAGCTTAATATCTTGTGTTCGTGAGCTTGAAAAGCTCTGTTTGGGAATATTCAAGGTGTAACAACTCCTCAGATGTCTCGCTGGTAGTCGACGGGGCAGTGACTTACGCTCTACGATACTGCGCTGCAAAGCTTATGTCAACGACGTACTGCGCTACAGTTTTTATGCCCTCCAGAAGCTGCCGTAGGCAAGTACAAAGCAGCTAGATGTGGGCACAAACAATCGCCTCTGAGAGTGTCTCAGCCTACCTAAGGCGTCACCGTATTTACGAACTGCCGCGGATGCTGGCTGTCCGGTTTGTAATGTGATGCGGCTCTAAAAAACCTTGCGGATACATTGGCGGTATTTTATGCACGCGAAAAGCGATATACTACCGCGCATGATGGAAAACGGCCGCTTAAGCAAGGGCAAAAGACTGAAGACATTCCGTCTTCCCATTGCCTCCCAAGCACTAAATAAAACGCTGTTTCATTTCCCCCTCTCGACCCTTTCACGCAACACATCAGACCCAACATTTGGGGAATTAGTTCAAGAAGAGTAGGCCTCAAGGTGGTGTCCGACAGCCAGATGGACACTGAAGTGATTTGTAAACATCGTAAGATTACGTGCGGAAATTGCAGCCTGGAGTCCTTACGCCATGTATCAACCATTCTTCGTGTGTTTACACTAGTATATTTAGCAGATAATCAATTTTAAAGGCGTTTCCTCGGCGGTTTTTATGACTTCATTTGAGGCTTACTCCAACAGGTTTGGTTTGACTGCGCAACTGCCTCGATCACCGATCCTCTGAGAGAGTCGGTCGGCGGGCCGGCGGCGGATCGTCGCATATTGTTGACTCAGATAAAACTGAAACAACACACGGTTTGTGAAGGGAATAATGTGGCTTTAGTTTGTTGACTTTAGCAAGCTTTGTAAAGTCTCTGCGGTCGTAGTAGCTCCACACAAGCACACATGCGAGGATTCCTTGACTAGTACGCTGTCGTAAATCTATGGCCGACTGAAAACTAAAGAAGAGTCAGCAAAATTAAAAAAAACTACCATGCACTTCTCCGTGTAACGACGACGATGGTTGAACACGAAGCTTTCTCGTGACGGATATTTTGGTTGTCACTAGAAAAATCTTTAGCTGGACGTACGGAAACCAAGGGCGGTTGAGTTTACTAGATACTACCGTTTCTTACTAGTTCGGTGGGCTCGTCAACTCACCAAAGCTGAAGGTTTTCCAGTGGTGATGACCCAACTCGCCCAATCCCAAACAATTTTTGGTTGTCGTTTGAGTTTGGCCTGAGTTTCTACTATGTCACAAAAAAGCAATCGTATTGGCACTGGCTTCAAACCGCGAGGGTCTCAGATTCTGTTCCTGCCACTGAAGAGTTTTTTCTTTCACTTCATCCCCAATCATTCATCATCATTGTCAAAAAGGCTGGCTTTCCATCAGGGCGTTTTCGCGTTACAGGTGCCATCATTGAGAACACGAAACCTTCGCTTTAATAGGCACTAAGGAATTCAAATCAACCAAAACGTGTATTGTAAAGCGTATAACCAACGTATGGCAATTACGTTTTGCACTGGGTGGACTAGCACAGTAGTCAGAAGCACAACTACACATTTGCGACCGTTATCGTACCCAAGGAATGCATTTTTTAGAAATAACATATTCGTGGGAATTTGGAGGACGCTCACTGCACCAGCGTTACTCACTAAGCTGCTGAAATGCCTAAACTAAGAAAAAACTCAAGACAGGGTATGTGATATATACTTTGTAGTTCCATCCACGAGAGAGCTGCGGGTACGGCCGAGTGGTGAGTACACTGGTTTCAGTGTGTCGCAATTGTTAATTTCGAATCTCCGATAGAACTTTGTTTCAATTGATCTTTTAGTACTTAGGTAATGTTTTCTATACTGAATTCACCATTTTGCGCTAGAACCTACATTGCTCCACGAGCGAGTTGGCGGACTGCGTGTCCACGCGCATGCTCCGCCGTGCACTAGCCGTGCGGCGCGGAGAAAGCTAATCTTCCCGGTCGCACGGTCGTGCTGCTCATCGCGTTGGCATGTCAGCTTTAGAATACCGAAATCGACCGCTTAAAGGCCAGATAGGAGCACCAAACGCAGCATGCTCGCTGACGACAATAACTGAAGATTTACACTAACGACAAACGGCCCGCTGGCGTTTCTTGCACCTGGCGCTGTCACGGTGACCAGGTCCCTACGAGGCCTGGTCGCGCAGAAGAGGCTTAGCATTTCCGTAGTTATTCTGTCACCACTTCACCATATGGAACGCATTTGTAAACTGATTTCCAGAAATAGTCATACTCTGGCAGACAGCGTCAAGTTTTAGCTACTGCGGTGTAGGCCGTTTCGCGAGCGCTCCTTGCCCACGGTGCAGGCAGATGCTTGCAGTGGTCGTGCGCGTACCGGCGTTTGCGCCTGCAGAGCCAATCCGTGTTTTTCACCCATATTCATATCTTGTAAACGACACGCTGTCACTACAAACTCACCTAAGCACGAGTGGTGGTTGGCGACGATTGAAATTCATCCCTACAAAGATGCGGCGTGCCGAAGTGCCGGAGGTTCACTAGAAAAAAATTAAAGCCGTTCCACTCAATGTGAAAGCTGACGGAAGTGCAGAGCAGTGATTCGCCATAATGAGCTGTACCGCCGTTATACGCCTACTGCTACCACCCCATGCAATTCAAATCTCCCGCCTTCGCAGTGCTCGCGCGCCCCCTGCCTGAAACTGCGCCAGCGGGAGTTCTGTTCTCTTTGTGCTTTTCTCCCCGCCCGTGCAGGCGTTGCACTGCCACATTTTGCGGTTATTATCGTAAATTTGGGGAGTTGGTGGTAGTGAATGCGTTGTATCAGCAGCTTCTTGACGTAGTTTGAATGAGCCAAGGATATAAGGCGCTTTTGTAGCCTCCCATTCTGTGTCGGCTTTGTGGCGCAGTGGGTAGAGCAGCATGTACATTATGTTCGGCCCGCAGGGTCCAGGGATCGAAACCAGGCGCGGGATAGTATTTTTTTTATATAGTGTAGGGGGAGGGGTGCGGACTACGACTACGGATGTCAACGCGGGTGACATCGTGAGTTACTGAAATGCTCTGCATTTAAAACGCGGCTTCCCCCAGAACTACTTGGAAACGCTGATTGGCTGCAGCTTTTAACCGAGCGCCATTGTCCTCAGCGCCGTCCACGTCATAGAGGCTACGTCACCAGTGTAATGCTACGTTATTTGCTCCGTTGAGTAGCGACAAAATTCATAGGTGAATAAGAAAAGAACGGTCTATTTTGCTTATTTGTAGAGACCCTGCTCTGCGCAGAAGTGTAATATTTGGTACATTTTGTCGTGAACCCGTAATCGAGCAATTACACCGCTTGAAGTCACGACCATCGGAAGCGTACTTGGGGCCCCTTTAAAGTGCCCAATTATAAGGCGTTGAAATATTTACCGCGGAGCTGTTGTTAGTGGTCGCAATTTCGGTGTTGTAGGGAAAAATACCAGAAAATGCCGAGAGCTCGTGAGCGCGTGCCTCGCGGCGACCGCCGTGACTCCGGATCGCGCAGTGGCTTGGCAACAAAAAAAGAACAGCTCCAGCCCTGTCGTGAAGCGCTACCCCGCATGTAAAAAAAAATCCCACCATCTCCACGAAGTCAATGATCATGACAGGGGCGAAGCTAAAATGCTTATCGGTAAAACCGTGAAACATTCGCCCTCACATCATATTAAGACTGGACACGTCAAGCTTTCCACCGCTCCGTTGACAAGCCCGTCGACGACGTCGATGTTTGTGGTGATTATGTAGGGCTTGTTTGGGACCATGAGAATCTCCATGCGTAAGTTGGCTAAATCGGTGCGTGACATTTTAGCCACCTTGGCCGTCACCTTCTGCAGAGCGTCTTGTGTCGCGTACCCCCGGTACGTGTCTTCAGCTCGCAGGCGACGAACGACAACCTCTTCTTCTTCCTCTCCTCCTTGTTGGGTAGCAACGAACACGTTGAACGTTTTGACCTCTTTGGCCAATCTTTGGTTGGCTAATCCCTAGGGGGATCCTGCCACAATCATCATCAATATGCCGTGTACATTGTGCCGTGTACGGCCGGGACAGGGCCCGAGCAAGCGGAGCTTCTCCCCTAAAAACAAACATTCCAGCGCTAATGCAAAAGCTGAAAAGACACCCTGCTTAAGAGAGGTCACCGAGCCACCGCATTCTCTTCAAGCCGTTATGGATAATTGGAGACATGGCTACGAGTGTTCCATTCCTTCCCGACACCACATGCAGATCCGCCCAACGCTGCCTCGAGTCGGCGGCGAAGAGCTGGTGGAAGTCTACAATGCCGATGATGACTTTGCATCCACCACTCCCCGAGAAGAAGACGGCGACCTCTTAGATGAATATGAAGACGATTACTAGCGCCGCAACTGTGAAAATAAACAATGATACTTGAACTTCATTATGTATGCGGGAATGCTCGCCTAAAAAAAGCTTCGCCATTCAAGTCTTGCACACGATTGCAAGTTTCCCCAAGTTATTGATTTGTTTGGTTTGTTTTTTTTTGCAAATAATATAATTTATACCGTAATACCGAAGAAGTGCCTTTGTTTCGACACTTACTTTTTTTTCGAAGGAGCAAGACGTACTTCAGAGTTGGTCCGTTTCCGCTATTATTTATTCGTATTTCGAACGAACGTTCTTTTTTTGTTATTTTTTGTTTAATTTTCGGTTTTGTGGGAGATGTATAAAATGCACATTTCTGATTTTGTTGATAATTGTTGTGAAAATTTTCTTTTTTCTTTTTTTCTTGTTTTGAAATCTTCACAAATTCTCTATGGTATATTGGTTTAGAATTATGTGTCCAGAAATATTTTATAAATCGTACTTTCACGCATAAAATATCAAAGTTTGGTCACCGTAAAGCTTTGAACGCATTGCTCGTATGCTTAATGTATAAATCGTAATTTATATTACTTTACAGAACACGAATAATGTTATTCATCTTATTTATCATGCAGCGACACCTTCGCCATCGTAATTATGAGCTCCACAATCATCATCAGCGATTCCTGGCCAGCTTCAGCAGCGACACGCGACACGACAAATCGAAATCGAATGCGCACCTGACCGGTAGCTCGTCTTCGCCGCTCCCACTTTAGCCCGAACGTACGCTCTCCAAATAAACGTAGGAAGCCACGTAAGCGACACAAACCGAGTCCCGCTCCCTACAAGTGGTGACACGGACGTTCCCTACATGTGGTGACCCGGGAGTTCCGCGTGTGTTACCCGGCCAACGGCACACCGACGTGGCGACGTGGGGGGAACCGGAAATACCGGCGTTCGAGCCATGCTACCTCAGAGGCTGGTTCTTCAAGTTCCAAGCTGCCTTCTTGATCAACCACTTCAGCATACAGCCTCTGAAGCAATTCCATCCTCTGGGTGACGCTTCCGCTAGAGCTCCGCCGCGTCCTCGCCCAACCACCGCCCAGCGCCACCCCCTACGATGACCTTCGGGATGCCATGCTGGCGCACTACCGTTTTAGCGACAACCGCTTTAGACCGGCAGCGGAGGAGATACCCGTACAGCATCACGCACGCTTCGCTGCTGCCTGCAGTACGCGAGGTACCCGCACGGCTTGCACACTCTACGCCACTCCACACGATACCCTCCGTGCCGCCCAGCATGGCGATATTCGCTCCCTCCACCGCCGACACCCTGGTCTTCATCTCCGGCGTGGCAGCCGTACTTTTACAGACAGGACCTGAACCCGACGACATTGCGCGCGCTCTGCGATTACCACCCGCCTTGCCCGCTTCTGCCACGCCACGCGTAGGCACCGGTGAGCCCAAAAATACGGAGGCGGTGACCTCACCTTCTCCTTGGTTGACGGCACCACCTCTACCAACACCCACGGGAAGCCATTTCCCGACACCACACAACGACCTGTCCACCGCGACGCTGGCCCCTCAATGCCAGCCTGCGGGCAGGGCACTATGGTCCAGCGATGAGATACACATCGACTCAGCCACCATCTGTCGTCGTGATAATGCGTGCGCCGTCTCGGTGAAAGCAAAAGAGCAGCACGAGTCTTCCGAGCAAGACTGCCTCAGCTACGACAACATTGTGGACGCAACTGCCGCGCCTTGGAGCTACCTGCTTGACAACCCCTGTGGGGTCTTTAAGGAAATAAAGTACAATAAGGTGAATAAAGTGAACAGGATGCCGGTTGGACCAATTTGCTCCTGATTTTACGATTGACGCGGGCGTGAATCGTTGCCAACAAAGGCCCGCGCCGTAGAGAAGCTCCGGCTTGTTGTAACTTTTTGAGGGGGCCGGCTTTACCTGAATACACAAAAACTTCATCGCACTGCACCAAACGTGTGGCGTGTGTGCAGAAAGTAGCAGCGGCATTAATCGAAAGAGCAGCTTGAACCTTGCACCTAGCGACTTTCTAAGCGACGTCAGACTTTGTGCACCATACTTCGCGTATCTATTATTGTGCTCACAGCTCGAAGCACAACGTTATGCATAAAAACACAAACACACGACTTCATTATAAATATTCTAAATGAATCTTTATGTAATTTGTTTCCGGATAGTTTTGATAAAACAAGAGTTGCAGGCGTTTTCTGCTACCATACTTCCCCGGTAAACGGCCATGTGTTAACAGCAGTCGGGAATTTCGTGGCGTACATCTTCACTCTCTGCTCACAACTTATTACAAGTGAATGAAGCCCGGTGTAATGATGAGTCGCCTTTTCACCGAATCCCAGTAGAATTTTTCAGAAGAATGAACATTACATTGAGAACTACAGATAATATAACAGCAGCTCAAGAGCAAACGCGTGTGATTCTTTGTCGAAACTACTGGATCGACGCACGCAAGTTTGGGTAGAACTTAACGCAAGACTGTTTTCCTTTAACATAAATGTACGGCGAGAGTCTTTCACCCAAGGCGAGGTTTAAAATGTGGTTTTGTGCATTACTATTTAGTAGACGTGAATGAGGGGGATATAGTGGGGACATGCCACATAGGCAAGTAGGGGAATAAGCCAGACATGGTGAATTAAATTCCATTTACGTTCGAAGCATAGAGGGTAATACACACTGTTTATTTTTAAATATTGTGAGAACCAACTAAAACTGATTAGGGAGAATTGGTCGGGATAATGAGGATTTATCAACGTCGGATAAAATGGGGCATGGCCTAGATCTATCGTTTCTATACTACTGCGGTTGCTTTGGTGCAGCTGTCAACTTTGGAATAAACTGGATCGTAATAGAGCAGCTAACAGTTGTCAGGAAAGCCTAATAAGCAGTGAAGTAAGCAGTTTATGCTGTGAAACTGATGAAATGCATTATAAGAAATCAAAGCTTCAGCAATTCATAATTACGCAATTTCTTCTCAAATGCGCTGCATACAAGCTCTCTAGGTCTGCAGCCGCAGGCGCAGCACATGGGAAGTTGGGGTCGGCACCCCCTAGTGCCCCACTGCGTCTACTTTTTAGAAGTAGTAAACGTTACGAAAGTAATTGAACGTTACACGACCAAGTAATTTTTATTTAGCGACAAGCGGCTTCCCCAGCTGTGCTGCTCTTTTCAGTAGCTGTTGAAACGGTGGGTATTGAGATGGGTTTCAATGTTTTGGACCCTTTTGGTGGTCTAGGGGTTCTGGGGGTTTTTGGTTTGCGAGGGCGTTTTGTACCTGTGCCCTTCCTGTTTTTTTTGGTCGTGGTTGTCGTTCTTGTCACCGGCGGTGTCGTCGCCATCATCACCGTATTTTTCGGAGACATTGTGCTGGTAACGTCTTGACTGTCGCCCGTTTTTGGTGAGCTAAAAATTGCTTGTACAGGGGTTGTCGTTTTGATAGTGACTGCCGACGTCGTACAGGGAAGAATGTTGCTGTCGGAACCTCTGCCAAAGTGGTCTACAACGTCCTTAATGGTGGGGTCTTGCGGATGATGGCAGAGTGTCCGATTAGTTGGTTTATAATGAGCGCAAAATCCAATCAGGGGCGGGTCGTACTGAAACGGAATGAAAAGGACAAAGTTATACCTTCCATGTGATCCCATAATGAATTGCTTCCGAGAGACATTTATAAGATGGGCACCCCGTACATTGCTGAGCAGTGGCACAATACTAGCAAGAAATATGTTGGTACGAGCTAAAAAATAAACAAAGCAATCCATTCACCAGCTTGTAACTTTCGGTAGTGCTATTGTTTAAGGTTTTTTTAGAGTGGAAGGCGGTACATGAGATATATACTTCAAGAACACTGTGATTTGGGCGAGTTGGTTAACGGTCACAAAGAAAGATCAGCGCGAAAAAAACAACCCACAAAAAAGAACGAGAGTAGGCAGGAGATTGCTCCACTCACAACGCATTTATTTTCCAAATAAACAGTGCTAATATGCATATAGCAGTCACTCATGTGGAGGCAAATCGTAGCAAGAAATACATAGAAAACGAAACATAATCACTGATACGTGTACACAAGCGCCATCTGTTTCGCTAGTGGGTGTGCAAGGTTGTCATTCAGATATGCATATTCTCGGTAATGCAGCACTACGGAGGGCATAGTAATGCATCGGTCGGCAGATTGTCTTATTTTGGTATGTCTCGATCATCTCCCTGCTGTATCAGTATGCCCTGCTGTACCAGAGGCTGTAATCAGAGACAAGCCATGATGGTTAGGCAATCGCTTTCCAAAGTTGCAACGTTGGCGTTTTCCTCTTTTCGCGTTGAAAACTTTAAGCGCACTGCGGAGCTGAGGGCAAGGGTGACCATTGCCGTAAGGAAAGGTCGCTGTCAGCAAATTGTCTTTAATACGAGGTTCTCTTCTAGATGCTTGCGCAACTTTCTTACATGGTGCTCTTTATATTCCTCTGGTTGGTCTCTCCCCAGCTCGAGCATACCGAATCGCAGACTGCAAAGTACTATCAACCACCGTGAAACCTCAGCTGTACTTGCGCAATACGAGAAGGGGCACCAAATGTCTGGATAATATCGATTGATTGAACTGTACTAGATAAATAAATATCGTATTTTTAAAAGTGATATGGTGCACTGATATTCTTTTCAGGCTGGTAACGGGCACTTCTCGGTAGTAACCTTACAGCGTCAATGAGAGAGTTCTGAGGTCGAAAACTTTGCTAAGCTAGTGCACCGGGTCACATTACAAACTGGGCCGGTCGCTTGCTCAGGCACTGCCAAGGGCTTGTAGGTTACTGGACCCCGAGCATAGTTTTGTGAGCGTTAACGTTGGTTTTTGTTTGTAACGTTGACCTTACGGTGATATGCTTTGTACGCTTCCTGGATCTAGTGCTTCTTAACTTTTTTGAATTCACTTAATTTATCGAGTGAAGCAGTGGTGGCTGCTTTTGCCCGGCCGACGACAACGCTGGCAACAGCTGCTTTGAGTTACAGTTAGCCTGTGGCCACATTACATTCCATGACCAAGGCGGCAACAACGATGACGATTCTCAATGGCAGCGGTTGACATCATCTTTGTCCCAAGTGCCAGTTGGTCAGTTGGCTGTGTAGAAGTCTGCCACAAGCCTTATGCGTTAAGCAGTTTAATGTCTAGAATTGGGCGAGCTTCGTTTACGGCGAAGCGGTACTGTGAGGGCCTTTTTATTAGAGCGGTCATCTCCTACGCCATTGTGTTGCAGTGTCTTGGTATTGTTTAGTTAAACATGCTGAGCAATGGTTGGTTTAAAGCAAAGCTTTCAACCTTTAACATTCAACGATTCCTTCGTAGCACGAGGGACAAGAAACTCCCAACACGGCTGAGGAGGGGAGGGCGGTTTTCACTCACGCAGCACCGTAAAGATGGCGCGGCGAATGGGTACCAAGCGTTCCCCGTGCGCTGCTCACATCGACGGGCGCGTCGGCTGGACGGTGTTGCCGTCTGCTTCAGCAACGGTTGTTTTGGGCCTGTTTAGGGCGCAGCTTCGCGTCCCCATTTCGCGCTTCCTTCGCATAGCTTGATTAAATTGTTTGACAGCACCTCCTGAGTAACACGGACACAACGGAATTAAGCGGTCGTACGGCAAAGATACGTTAAAGATTGGTTTCCAGCGCGGGAAAACAAAATTTAGAGACTACATACAGACATCTGGCCGCGGACAAACACTACTTTGATTGCCACGAATGGGACTCCGTTTTCTAACATGGCGAGTACCGATTGGGTTATGTTTTAAGAAGTATTACAAAAGGCGAACAGACAAAGTAGTTCTGGTAAGTAAGGAATACAAAAGTTCCCTCAGCTTTCTCGCAATTCTCAAACTTACTAAACTACCTAGTTTATAAATCGGTTTAAATAGGAACCACTTAAGCCACAGGCCGAATTGTTTCGATGTCTGCGCTTGTGTTGCTCGCTGGTGTAGCCCCGAGTAACCACTTCAGGATGGCTAGGTTCCGCTGTCTCACCCTTCGAAAGATGCCCCTCACCATTTTCTTTCTGCCGACGCACGGCCGGGCTACAGCGGCGGCGTCCGTCGCTCTAGCGCGGCCATCACCGACGCTGCTGCTTACGGGCCGCCGCCCCCCACGAATTCCATGTAATGGCTTGGAGAGTCTCTGGATTCACTTTTTGTAGAACTACGTGTCTGATTTCAAGTGACGCCGCATGGGCAATTATTTCGGGTGTCATTTAATAGTTTTGCTTTGCAACCGCCCCCAGAGCGCAGATTTGACCAATTTTTTGCCTGTGATAAAAATTACATGAGGTTCCTGTAATGGTCTATTATATTATGGGAAAGGCAAAAATATTCAACAGCATAAAAATTTCAGGGAAATTACACCCGGGAATCTGGACGAGCAGCGGAACTGTATCGACCATCTACACGGAGTGTTCAGTACCGCCTAAACCAGGTTGCGCTAGCGACGCACTCGCCACCACTGGCCTCAGCACAATTGCAGTTCCGGCTTCCGCCACAGACTGCCATGGTCTGCGGTGTAGTGCGTCATTAGCAAAATAAAGAAGGCGCGAGGAAAATTTACAATTTTGTGCTGTCGAAGAAATCGAAGCTCATCTTGCTTGTCGCGACGTGGAATAGAACGTTTGAGGAAGCGCGAAGGCTGCGTAAACGTGCAAAGGGTCCGGCGCGCCGCCACCACTAGCAAGAATCGATCATTCAATCCCCAGTTTCGGTTCCATCCATAGACCCGGCGTATTGTGGTAATCACGGCAGGTAGACCAGAAGAAGAGTTAAAAAAGTAGCGGAAAACAGTTTGCATTCATCGATTACAAGTGCGGCTCAAAACGTACCTATGTTTTCAGTTTGCACCTTTTGCCATCGTACAGGTGCCGTCAGAAGTAATCGGAACACGGGAGCTGTGGCCGAACCGTATAGGAGCGCCGTGTAGCTGCACCGGCGCTAAAAGAAAGGGTGCGAACACTCATGCCTGGCGGTCGACGGCAATAACCCAGCTATACCTGTCGACCCACTTCATTGAACCTCGCTTGGAGCGTTGCTTGGAGCATACTGGTCTCGGCGACCAGTATGCAGCGGAGCCAGGAAAAAAGTGGTTTGGGAGGTATACGTGGGCTATTACCGACGGCAGGCGCGCATAGCGTGTTCGCATCCTTTCGTTTCCCCCGCCGGTGGAGCTACACGGCGCTATTATACGGTTCGGCCACAGGTCTCGTGTTCCAATTACTTCCGATGGCACGTGTACCTCGTAAGAGCAACCCTCGAAAACACCAGTATCTGCGAAATCTTAAGCGTTACAGTTCTTTGCGCAAGTT